>CM039680.1:162082953-162435453 GCA_022537955.1 Schmidtea mediterranea
TCATGTAGCTATAGAACAGAAATAGGAAAAAAGAGAAAAAGGTGAAATGAAAAATCATGAAAAGAAATATGAAAAACAAAATAAAGAAAAAGAAAAAGAAAAGAAAGAAAGAAGAAAAAAAGAAAAAAAGAAAAAGAAAAACAAAAGAAAAAAAAAAAAAGAAGAAAAAAAGAAAAAGAAAGAAAAAAGAAAAAAGATAAAGAAAAAAAAAAAAAGAAAAAAAAGAAAAAAAAAAGAAAAAAAAAAAGAAAAAAAAAAAGAGAAAAAAAAAGAAAAAGAAAAAATAAGAAAAAAAAAAGAGAAAAAAAAAAAAAAAAAAAAAAGAAAAAAAGAAAAAAAAATAGAAAAAAGAAAAAAAAAAAAAAAAAAAAGAAAAAAGAAAAAAAAAAAAAAGAAAAAAAAAAAAAAAAAAAAAAAGAAAGAAAAAAGAAAAAAAAAAAGAAAAAAAAGAAAAAAAGAAAAAAAAAAAAAGAAAAAGAAAAAAAAGAAAAAAAAAGAAAAAAGAAAAAGAAAAAAAAAAAAAAAAAAAAAAAAAAAGAAAAAAAAAAAAAAAAAGAAAAAAAGAAAAAAAGAAAAAAAAGAAAAAAAGAAAAAAAGAAAAAAAGAAAAAAGAAAAAAGAAAAAAAGAAAAGAAAAAAAAAAAAGAAAAAGAAAAAAAAAAAAAAAAAAAAAAGAAAAAAGAAAAAAAAGAGAAAAGAAAAAAGAAAAGAAAAAAGAAAAAAAAAAAAAGAAAAAAAAAAAAAAAAAAAAAAAAAGAAAGAAAAAAGAAAATGGAAAAAAAGAAAAAAAGAAAAAAGAAAAAAGAAAAAAGAAAATGAAAAAAAGAAAAAAAGAAACGTTTTATGTTTGTGCAGCGCAAAATCTCTTTGTTTTCTCATTACTTTGTAACCATTAGAGTCTCGTTCCGCATATTCTAATCTTTGTCTTTCTATTTCGGTTTGTAGATCACTTTGTTCTTTATCCTCGTAGATTTTTCTCACTGTTGTTTGCATTTTCGTCAACTGATTGACTTTGATAGTGGTGAATTTTCTGAGATTCTCTTCCCTTCATTCTTGTAAATTAAGTTTCGTTTGAAAATCTCTTCTATCTGTTCCCACATCCTCCAATCATCAAAAGATGTTTATTTCTGTGGTAAATCTTTCAGTTCTTTTACTGTTGCGTGGTACTTTTGCTTCCATGATTTTGCCTGCTTCTTTAGTCCATTTAGTACACTTTTTCATCACTTTCGACCACTCGTTCACTTGTAATATCAGTTCCCTTTTGGTGCGATATAACTCTTCTCGTACTCCGATCTCGCTTCTGACTTGTTCAACGTGAGCTTCAAGTTCTTCTTTCTGCTTTCTTTTCTCCATCGGCTTGGCATTGATGGTAAGTGGCCTTTGCTATCTGCTAAGATATTTGACCCGCCTTTTTTCCAACTAATCGTTGGTTTAAGTCATCTACTTTGTCTTTTAGCTGGTCATTATTTCTGTTTAATAACTCCAACATTATGTTTTCGTGACTAATTTTTATCTTCTGGTTTTCCACTTGGGTTTGGGGTTCATTTTTTTTCTTTCTATCTTTCGGTTAAGAAACTGGAGTATGTGACATCTATGACTTTGCTTAGGTACTTTATTCTTTTCTTAGTTTATTCGATTCTGCTAATAATTTCCTACCCAATTCATACACTTCATTTTCTAATAGGTTGTCGTTTCTGTTTACCAATTCTAACAATACTCGCTCATTATATTGCTTAGTTTTCTCCATTAGCGCTTTCAGCTTTTGGTATGATAGGTTTGATATTTTCTCATTTTCGGCTTCTTGTTTCATTTTTGTCTTTTATCACTTTTTTGAACTCTTCTATCCCTTTTTCATATATCTTTTAGCTCGTCTTATTATGTAGTTCATTTGATTCGTTTTAAGGTTTTTTGTCTTCTTCGGCTTTGCTTTGTCATTGTTGTCACATTAATTTGCACTTTCTCATCTCTGTTTTATTTTATTCACTGTTTCCACCTCTTCGCTTTTTTATCAGTATAGTTCTGTTCGTTTTATTAACTTCATCATCATCAATAGTGTGAGGTCTGCTCTTACTTCGATAATTATTTCTCTGATATTTATTTTCTATAATTATAATTTACAATTAGTTTTGTCATTAACGGTGGTTATCATTTTAATTTTACGCATCTGTATTTTAGTGTTTTACGGGTTCGACCTTTACATTATATACATATATATATTTATATACAATTTTCACTCCTCGGCGTACTCGATCGGTTATCCATATGTTTACTCATTTTTTGTTTAAATTATGTATTATAGCCCAACAATTTATCTAAATCAAAAACAGTCGTATAGTGATAATTATCGCCGTCCTCCAAAAGAAGTAAATAAATATTTGTACCGTCAGTAACCTTGGAGCGCTGAATCGCTTTTTACCATGGCCTGTAACACCTTTGTTATGTTAAATGTCCTCACAGTATATCTCTTAACCTTATTCCCTATTATAACTACTATGTTCCCTATTATTGTTACTAACATTATCATTGTTACTATTATATGTATTATCTAATCCATTATCACAGTTATTACTATTATTATTATTCTTATTACTATCATTACTATTATATTTATATTTACTATTATTAATATTACTATTTTATTTATATTTACTATTATTATTATTATTATTAATATTATTATTATTATTATTATTATTATTATTATTATTATTATTATTATTATTATTATTATTATTATTATTATTACTATCATTACTATTATATTTATATTTACTATTATTAATATTACTATTTTATTTATATTTACTATTATTATTATTATTATTAATATTATTATTATTATTATTATTATTATTATTATTATTATTATTATTATTATTATTATTATTATTATTATTATTATTATTATTATTATTATTATTATTATTATTATTATTACTACAATTATTGTTACCATTACAATTACCATTATCCTTACTAGTATCACTTTTATTATCAAGTTTTTTGTAGGGATTCGTCCTTATTCCTCAGCTTTGTGAAAATATTTTAAAAATTTAGCCGTACTTCATCATTATTTTACAGTTTTCGATAAAGTATTTTTGTTATTTCGGAAATTTTTTTTCCGCCATTATTTTACAGTTTTATCAGAATATTATACAAAAAATTGAGTCGCGCTCCACTTTTACTTTTAAATTTTTGATAAAGTATTTTAATTATTTCCGAAAATTTGCGCCCATATTTTTTCGTCTCAACTCAACATAATTTATTTAGTTCTTACATATTATTTAAAATATTCCTTTTCATTATTTTGGTTGTTCAGATTAATCTTTTTCCGGTGGCTATTCATTTTAACTGTTGCAACGATTTCGGAATTTTCCCCGCTACCCTTTCCCTTTCTTTGTCTTTATGATCTATTTATGCTCACATTGTATTTAATGAGTGCCCACTGGACTACTCGATGTTAGTGATTTTGAGCCGATTGTCGTTTAAAATTTTATGTCGATTTTATCGAAATTGAGTGCAAGAAAGCTGAGCCAAAAGACACACTCTCTAGCTACTTGCTTTCGCTATTAAGTTTTATGATTTGACGTTCGAGTCCGTCGTTACGCACGGCGAGGTCTCTCGTGGGTACGAACTATTGGCTGATGAACCGCACTTACACCGCTCGATAGTTATGTATAATTTTATTACCTTGCGATATGTTTTGGCTGTGGGCCGGAAAATAATAAATAAATGTTATCATATAAGTTGGATAAAAGCGTCGATGCATAAAATCGTTTATTTGGCATGTCATATTTCACATAGTAATCGGAAGTTCATTTGCATAAACATTGTTCACTCGCTTCATCTTAAGTCATTCAATCAATAAATTTATAGTGAATTCATTCATACCCTACATTTTTAAATCGTGCGTCAATGCACACTAACTAAAATAATATCAGTGCAAATTAATGCTACAAAGATAATACTGAAAAGTAAGAGTGAGAGTGAGTATTTGTCAAAACACATCAGTATATATACCTATAATTTGACCTTAACCTTGCGTGTTATTTTTATTGCGATAAACAAAATTTAACCTTGAAATGATTTGTGTTAACTAAATTAAATTTTTATTATTTTCATAATTTAAATTTCCAATTTATTTCTTAAATTTTTAAATAGATTTATTCAACCAAAAATATTTTATTTTAACTCATTTAATCCATTATTTTTACTTTTATATAACTTCGGTCAAAATTTCTTGTTATTATGTTTTTTTTATGTAAATTTTGTGAGGTTCTTGATGCAATTTTTATTTATTTTATTTTACTTTTATGTTTTTGATTTTATATTTATTTATATTCTTTCAAATTTTAGAGTGTTTAGTTGATGTTGTATGTTGTATTTTAAGTTATCTTGGTTCTGGGCTTTTGTGCAATATTACTGATACATTTAAAAAAATTTTCGTTTGTTTGTGTTCTGGCCCAACACAATAAACATAACTTTTTCAATACAATATAACTTTTTTCATCGAATATAAGTTTTCCATCAATTATGGATACTAATTATTAATATTTGTTTTTATTTAATCCAAATGGATTAAATAATAATAAATGTTAATAATAATAAAAAATATTAATTCTTAAAATATATTATAAAAATATTAATTCTTAAAATATATTATAAAAATAATAAAAAACCCAGAAAAAGCATCATCCACACCAATGTGGTCATCTCCATCAAAAGCATCATCATCCACACCAATGTGGGCATCTTCAGAAAAAGCATCATCCACATCAATGATGGCATATCCAGAAAAAGCATATTCAGTAGGGATTTCTTCATCTAAAAATTCATAATAATTTAAAAAATTAAATAAATTTACCATCGTCGATAACTATGACTTCCATCGGCGTATTATTTATTACAATTACTTCATTTTCTAAAAAAAAGTATTTTATAATAATTAAATTTAATAAATAACTTTACCGCTATCATCAGAATCCTCGATTAAAATAACTTCTTGATTAACATGAGTCTCTAAAATAATATTAAAAATAAATAATAATAAAATTTAAAATTACCATTTTCGAATTCGTTAACTACATCAAGCTGATTTTGAATTTCGGTTATTGTAAATCAAACTAAAATATAAATAATAAAAGAAAATAAATTAAAAAATAACTTACCATTCTCCGTCATCAATAGGTTTCTTAATATATTAGATTTGTCCATTTTGCGAATTTTTGAATTAATTGTGACAACTTTGGAAATTGTCCATGTTTATAAAGAGAATCAAATTTTCAGGATTTAGCCAATCACATTTTAGTAATACACACATATAGGTGAGAGATTTTGATGCATGCAGTATAGGCATGTGTTCTTTGTTAATCACATACAAACAAAAGTATGTATGTGTTTTCTTTGTAAATTACATACAGACTTGAGTGTGTATGCATGTGTTCCTTGTTACTAATCACGCACTTATCATGCACTGGCTTTGTTAAAATTAATTAAATATTAATTAAACACATAATAATAATAATAATAATAATAATAATAATAATAATAATAATAAAACATAACAAAAAAGTACTACATTTATTAAACATCAAATCGCATGGATAATAACCAAGCTAAACAATGTTGACCACATGTTAAGGTCCATGGTTTTTGAAAATTAGTTTTTTTATACACAATAAGTTTATCCATTGTTTGCAGTTTCAATAAAGCCGGATAATAGAAACCCATAGAATCAAATACAAATATCTTGCTAGGTTTCATATATATTGCTAACCAATGTTCTCCACCGAGATGAGATGATTGAGTATTGACGATTATGGCTTGATTATTACGTAAATATGGAATTTTATCAAGAGGAAAAACTCCTAAAAATTCATGACCTAGTATTTGTTTTCCAATTCGATAGATCTGAACAGAACTACATCAATAATATTAATAATACATGAAAAACTTACTCCATGACAAATTATCATAAATTATCTATACATTTATACCATTCAAACCAACAATGTTTGAACTCAGTTCAAACTAGTACTGTTCTGTTTGCAGTTATTTGAACCTTATTTTCAAATACTCCATATATTACAACATGCACCGATTCAGTTGTAGCTTTAGCAAACTTTATATCTAATCGCAAATTTCCATTTTAAGGTAATTGACTCTGATCTAAATAAAAATCGGGTGCCAAAACAAATGTAAAGAATGGATATTTGCTTTTAAAATCTTCAAGAGTTATACTACAATTAAGGTTTTTATCCAAATAACCCATATTTCTCACTATACTCTGCATATATGTAGCACAATAATTATCATTATCGAAATTTTGAGAATATGTTTCTCTATAATCGCTATTTTTCGATAAAGTTAGCAATGTTACACCAAAATTTTTGAAGATTGAGCTCGATGATTTAATGATCCATTATATTGAGATTCACTTTGAAATATTACCAATATAAAGTTGGGCATTCTTCTATCTCCAAATATTTGCTCCTTATAGAAAGAAGCTGCTCCTTTAGCAATTGAAAATTGACCAATTTCTTTTGTTTTTAATGGATATATTGCATGCTTAGAATTAAGCCCCATTTGATGACCGGCTAAACACGAACTCTTCTCACCAATAGTTTTGCATCGATTAATTGAAGAATTGGTGCTGTGGTAGCACTTGTTAGTGATAATGCAGACTCTGATGTTTTCAATCTAATGTTTACATTAACAACTGGAGTAGGTAGATAGGGGCACTCTGGAACATAAAAAAAACATAGGGGGGGGGGGGGGGGTTTAATTACAGATTAAATTTCGGATTATCTTGATTACATAATGATGTAATCAACTTAATTAATTTTGTGTGTATTTTTTTTTCCGAAATTTTTGTGTGTATTTTTTTTCGAAATTTTTTTCGAGTTTTTGGCGCGATTTTTTTTTGAATTCAAATTTTTGGAACATTTTTTTTAAATTCAAGTTTTGGCGAATTTTTGAAATAAAATTGAAATATTTTTTTGAATAAATTTTTTTTTTAATCACACTATAGTCAGGGGGTATTTTTGAAAAAGACTAAAATAAATTGGCTTGAATTGCCTAACGATAAAAAAGCATAAAATTAAAATTGGCTCAAATCGCCTAAAATGGTCAGAGAGGGTATTTTCATTCACAACATTTTTTTTTTAATCACACTATATTCAGAGGGTATTTTTGAAAAAGACTAAAATAAATTGGCTTGAATTGCCTAACGATAAAAAAAGCATAAAATTAAAATTGGCTCAAATCGCCTAAAATGGTCAGAGAGGGTATTTTCATTCACAAAATTTTTTTTTTAATCACACTATATTCAGAGGGTATTTTTGAAAAAGACTAAAATAAATTGGCTTGAATCGCCTAACGATAAAAAAAAGCATAAAATTAAAATTGGCTCAAATCGCCTAAGATGTGATATAGTCAGGGATATTTTTAACTCGTAATAAAAAACAATGCAATATTTGGTCTCAATACTTTCTATAGGTAAATATAGGCATAAAATAAAAATAGCTTGAATCGCTTACTGATAAAAAATTGACAGGGGTATTTTATAGGCTTGTTAAAAAAAAACACTTGAAATATTTGTTCACACAATTTTCATAGGCAAATTTAGGCTCTAGATAAAAATAATTTAAAATACCTAAAGTAAATTAAGACAAGTTAAAGTACATTAGAATACATTAGAGTATATTAAAGTAAATTAAGGTAAATTAAAGGGTCTAAAGTAAATTAAAGTACATAAGAGTATATTAAAGTAAATTCAGATAAATTAAAGTACATTAGAATACATTTAAGTATATTAGAGTAAATTAAGGTTCCTCTAGTAAATTAAGATACATTAGAGTACATTAAGGTAAATTAAAGTAAATTAAAGGGTCGAAAGTCAATTTAAGTACATTGGGGTACATTTAAGTAAATTATGGTTCATAAAGTAAATTAAGGTACATCAGAGTAATTTAAAGTACGTTAGAATAAATTTAAGTAAATTAAGGTTCTTAAAGTAATATAAGGTGCCTAGAGTAAAGTATGGTAGGTTAGGTAAGAATTTTTTAAAATTAAATAGAGAGTCAACAGTTAAGTTACATAAGGGTAATTTTTAAAGCTGAAAATTTTAAAAGCAGTTTTAGTAGGCAAATTACATAAGGTAAAAATTTTTAAAGTTAAAGAGTCGACAATATTGCATGATAAAATTTATTAAATAAAATTTTTAGTATAGTTTTATCGATCAATTTTTATACATATTTTTAAATGATAAAATTTTTAACATAATTTTACAATGGAATTTTTTATACATGATTTTTAAAGATGAAATTTTTAGGATAATTTTACAATGAAATTTTTTATACATGATTTTTAAATAGAATTTTTAGTATAATTTTATCGATGAATTTTTTATATATAATTTTTAAAGATGAAATTTTTAGGATAATTTTACAATGAAATTTTTATACATGTTTTTAATTGAAAAAATTTTTAATGTAATCCTACAATCAAATTTTTAGTATAATTTTTACTATTAATTTTTTATACATGTTGATAACGATCAAATTTTCAAAGAAATTTTTCAAAAACTTTTTTCAAAGAATTTTATTAAATTAAATTTTTGAGTTTCAGTGCTACATAGTATTGCCTAAGGTAGGTAGTAGTCATTCGCAAGAGCAACCCATCTCCTCCACTCTGCATCAACCCATCCTTAATAAAAAAAAATAATAAAATAATAATAATAAATAATACTATTAATAAAATAATAATAATAATAATAATAATAATAATAATAATAATTATAATTATAATTATAATAATAATAATAATACTTTCAGAAAATATAAAAAGTTAACTTACTCGGTATCAACTTCTGAACACTGATAACCCATACACAGTGAATAATTCATTAATAACTGAACAACAATCACTAGGTACTGTATACAAATAACCGAGTACTGTACAGCTCTCTATATACATATTAGGCATTGAATAATTTACTAATTTATTAAAATGACATATTTAAATAATATTTACTCTTTCAACACAGATATTGAATCAACTCAACCCACTTAAAAAATAAAATTTTCTGTCAATCATTTCCCTTTAAAATACTTAGTTATTCACACACTCACAATATGTTATCAATAACTAGTTACTGAACAAATCAATATCAAAAACTAATTACTGAACCAATAAATATTAATGATGGGTTACTGACCAACTAATTTTGAAATAAATCACATAAAAGGTTAACAAAAAGAAATACAAGTTGAAACTTTATTAACTTTTTCACTATTTTAAAATTTTTGGTTGCTTAGTTACCTTGTCGTTATCAGACGATAATTAATCAAATTCATTGAAACCAAATCCATTGTTATATTTACTTGGTATCAACTTCTGAACACTGATAACCCATACACAGTGAATAATTCATTAATAACTGAACAACAATCACTAGGTACTGTGTACAAATAACTGAGTACTGTACAACTCTCTATACATACTAGGCATTCAATAATTTACTTATTCATTAAAATGACATATTTAAATAATATTTACTCTTTGAACACCGATATTCAACCAACTTAACCCATTTAAAAAATAAAATTTTCTCTCAATCATTTCCCCTTAAAATACATGGTTATTCACACACTCACAATATGTTATCAATAACTAGTTACTGAACAAATCAATATCAAAAAATTTTATTGACCAAGAAATCTTTAAATAAAAGCACATATAAATTTGAACAATCAAAAGAAATACAATTTTATTAACTTCTCTACTTTTTTATCGATCATTGATGTCTCCAAATTGTTTTGTTGTTTAGTTACCTGATTGCTATCAAGAAACTATTAATCATTGAAGCTCAATCAATTGTTGTATTTTCTCTGAATAAAAATTTATTTCTTTACAGTCTTGTATGTGATTTATTGAAATTATTTTGTAAAACTTAGTTAAAAAACTTTGAAATTTTTCTACCATTTTTGTAATATTTTTAATTGCGTCCAACAATGAACATTTATTAAAAGTTATTTTCAAAGATGAATGTCAACCTTTTCATTTATTTTTCACATGCCCTAAATAAATTAATTGCTAACACATCAAAAAAAAATTACTTAAATTTATTTTTATAGATTTTCTAATCTTTTCACCCCAACTCTTATTGTTTACTGAATGATAAATTAATTAGTAAGTACAAGTAGTGGTTAATCTAATTGCTAGTGAAAAGAAACTTGATTAGAAAAAGATACTTAAATTAATTTCTCGAAATATATATTACTTTCATTGTACTTGGAATAAATTTTCATATATTTATTGAAAATGATTCGACTCTTTAAATTATTAACTCAAAGATGCTAAAGGTTTGAATAAAACTGATAGAAAAAAAATTAATATCTACAGCATTACTAAAATCAAATAACTATAATTTCTGATACCATGCTTCAATACATACATAGGTTCTTGTGTACTGATATCACTTACTGAAAACCCAAACTTATAGGAAAAATGTATGTGATTGTCTATTAGTCTTTGTAGAAATTATTTTTATTAAATTGTGGTTAGCTGGTGAATAGAATTTGATTAAAGTAGTGGGAAAGATGTAAATTTTAAATAAATTTGATTAAATTTGTTAATTCTTTAAATAAAATTTTTTAAAGAAAGCTTCAACATAGTAGCAAATTTTAAAAAGAATAGTACTTATCAATTAAAAAATTAACTGAGTTGTAAAATAATTGAAAAATTTCTTAGATCATTTTTGAAAATTTTATAAGGTTGTTAGGTAAGATTTTCAAAAATTTATTACATGTAGATAATAATTCTTAATATCAATAAAATTCCATAACGTTCATTTAAAATATATCATTCAATGTGCTTTGAATGTAAGAGACTTAGATTTGATTTCTACAATCTCATTGTTTGATGTATATTTCTCGGATTTGTTGAATATTCGCCGGATTAGTATAAGCCGGATTTGAATATATTCGCCGGATTGGTATATTCGCCGGATTGGTATATTCGCCGGATTGGTATATTCGCCGGATTGGTATATTCGCCGGATTTGTTGAATATACGCCGGATTTGAATATATACGCCGGATTGGTATATTCGCCGGATTGGTATAGTCGCCGGATTGGTATATTCGCCGGATTTGTTGAATATACGCCGGATTTGAATATATACGCCGGATTGGTATAGTCGCCGTATTTGTTGAATATACGCCGGATTTGAATATATACGCCGGATTGGTATAGTCGCCGGATTTGTTGAATATTCGTTGGATTAATATACGCGCGCGCGTTTTTTTAATAACTATTCATCCGCGCACCCATCAACAATATATATCCTTATTTAAATATAATTAACAGACAAAATCTACTCAATTGTTAATAATTTTTAATTGAATATAATAGTAATTCATCCACTCTTAAAGTACAATTCATTTTCAGTGAATATTTTCATCTTTTAAGTATATTTGTTGAGCAGTGAATAATACAGACTCCATTTATTTCAAGTATTTTCCAATATTTAATTGATATTTCATATCATCATTGAGAAATTTTACCATCTAATTTATTATATCCAATTCTCGATTCACTGAATATTTTTTAGCTTCTATCAATATTTTACGTTATTCAATGATTTTTTTCCCTCCTCAAAAAATATTTTTTCTCTCCAATGAATAATTTCTCTTAATGAATATTTTCCTCTTCAATGAATAATTTCTCACTTTAATTAATATTTTATCACTTTAATGAATATTTTTCCTCTTCGATGTATATTTTCTTCATTCAAAGTATATTACCCTTGTAAGGTTTTAATATATCAATTGATATTTCATCTATTTAGTAGATATCTTTAGCTATCCCACTTTTTCCAGTAATTTCAACGATTTTAGTCACTTAATGTACTCTCCCACCAATATTACTTCTTCACTGGAAATTTTCTTTATAGAATATAATCTCTACTAATTAAAATTCCATTTGTTGATTTGTTATTGACTTGTCATTTTCAATGAAAATTTAATTAACTTTTAATAAATTTAATTACACACTTAAATAGATTAGGTTGTAATCGACAAAAATAAAATATTTTTAGGCTATGTAAATCAATTAGAGATTTTAGGGAAATTTTATGATAATTTAAGTGATATCTAGTTTTACGAGGTATTTATTTTAGTAAATTTTAATCATTTATGTGAATTTTATGGTTTTCATTTGAATGTTAATGGATTTGGGGACTATTATGTTTTTAATGAAATTATTGAAGAAATTAGGTTAAATCTATAATTTAGAAACACTTAATTTCTTGATAATTTATTAGATTTGACTTGATTTTAGGATTATTTTAAATAAAAGTTAAATTTATGATCAAAATGTTTATGAAACATCTATTTAAGATAATTATTTAAGAATTAGAATCAAATTGACTGATAGATTTTGAATAGTAAATGATATTTTAATTATAATTTTATGTTATATTTAAATAGTTGATTAAATCAGTTAATTTTTAAAAATATTTTAGTGAAACCGAAAATTTTAATTGATTTTACAGTAAAAAAAAAGGATGGTCAATTAATTATTATCATTTTTCCATTTATTGATTTCGTGGATATCAATCACAAAAGTAGTATATTGTAGAGATTTTTAAGAGGATGCTCAGTGTGGTTATCATATGAAAATCGTTGAATTATATCTATGGGTTGACTGGTAATTTTTATTGAATTTATACTTGATTTACTGATTAATTTTAATTATTTGAACAACATGATATATATTTTATGATTTTACAATAATTGAGTGAAATTAAATTTATGTGGGAAACATAGACTTTATTCGATTTTAGTCATTTTTGATGAATTTTTTATTTGATTGAATTTGTTGCCAGAATCAAATTGTGGTGATTTTCGACGGAAAATGTTGGGTATCGATAACAATTTTGTAATACTTTAAAGAAAATTTATTTTTATTGGTAAAATTAAGATTTTTATTTTAAGGGAATTTTATTGGTTGAATACATATAGTAAATATGATCCAAATGATGAATTTTTAAAGATCTTATTCGGTTAAATATAGATTTCTAAAGAAATTTTACCTTGTAGGTTATTACCAAAAATATGTGTATTGTTGGTGCAGTGAATGAAAATGTGATTTCAATATGTGTGTAAATCTTTTAAGAGATTGGAAATATTGTCATTAAAGAGAAATGATTGGTTAAGAAGAGAATTTATGATCTTTTAAGGGGAAATAATTGGTCACGAGATGGATTTCAAGAAATTTATCCTGTTGAATATCGATATATTGGTGATTTTTATGAAAATAATGAATATAGCGGGGATTATTGTAATTTAAAGAGAAATGATTGGTTGAGAGGCGAATTTATAATATTTTTAAGGGGATTTGATTGGTCAAGAGAGGAATTTTATTTTAAGGTGATTTCAAGAGATTTATTCGGTTGAATATCGATATGTCGGTGATTTTTTATGAAAATAATGAATATAACTGGGATTAATCTCATTTAAAGAGAAATGATTGGTTGAGAGTAAATTTTATTTTAGGGGAAAACAATTGGCTAAGAAGAGAATTTATGATCTTTTAAAGGGAAATAATCGATTAACAGCAGATTTGTTGATATTTTTAAGATGTTGAGTCGGTTAAGTATCGTTATTTAATAGGTGATTTTTATAAAATAATGAATATAGTTGGTAGAGTAGGGGAAAGTGTTATTTGATGGGAAAAGATTGGTCAAGAGTGGAATTTATTTAGTGAAAAATAGTCGATTAAGAACAAGTTTGTTGTTATTTTAAGGGGCTTGAGTTAGTTAAATATTGTTATTTAAAGGGTAAATATTATAGAAATAGGTATTGTTATGATTTTTATGAAAAATATTGAATATGGCTTGAAATATTGTTATTTTTTGGAAAATGATTGGTCAAGAGATGATTTTATAATATTTTTAAACGAATATACTGGAATGAATATTAATGTTCAAAGTGTAAATATTATCTACTTGATAGGTTTTTATGAAAAGTATGAATATAGTTGATATAATGGAGTGAAAATGATATTTGAAGAGAAATGATTGGTTGAGAGGTGAATTTATAGTATTTTTAAGGGGATTGAGTTGGTTGAATTTATAACATACTTAGGAAAATTGATACTTTTTTCATTGATTAAAGGTTAATCAGGATATATCGATAAGATTTCAGTTCTAAGAAATTGTTTGTTTCATGTTACTATTTATTTGATTTTATTAAAATATTTGTAATTCAATTAAATTAAAAACTAAATTGACTAGTATTTAAAACTTTTTTGTTACCCATTATTTAGGTTTTTATTGACAATTTTCTGAATAATTTAAATATTTACGATTATTTCCAAGAATAATGAATTTATTATTATTTATCCGGAAATTGTAGAATTAAATACTATGAGCAGTCGATAACATACACTAATTTTCATTCAACAAGTACTAGAACCTAACAACCTTATAAAATTTTCAAAAATGATCTAAGAAATTTTTCAATTATTTTACAACTCAGTTAATTTTTTAATTGATAAGTACTATTCTTTTTAAAATTTGCTACTATGTTGAAGCTTTCTTTAAAAAATTTTATTTAAAGAATTAACAAATTTAATCAAATTTATTTAAAATTTACATCTTTCCCACTACTTTAATCAAATTCTATTCACCAGCTAACCACAATTTAATAAAAATAATTTCTACAAAGACTAATAGACAATCACATACATTTTTCCTATAAGTTTGGGTTTTCAGTAAGTGATATCAGTACACAAGAACCTATGTATGTATTGAAGCATGGTATCAGAAATTATAGTTATTTGATTTTAGTAATGCTGTAGATATTAATTTTTTTTTCTATCAGTTTTATTCAAACCTTTAGCATCTTTGAGTTAATAATTTAAAGAGTCGAATCATTTTCAATAAATATATGAAAATTTATTCCAAGTACAATGAAAGTAATATATATTTCGAGAAATTAATTTAAGTATCTTTTTCTAATCAAGTTTCTTTTCACTAGCAATTAGATTAACCACTACTTGTACTTACTAATTAATTTATCATTCAGTAAACAATAAGAGTTGGGGGTGAAAAGATTAGAAAATCTATAAAAATAAATTTAAGTAATTTTTTTTTGATGTGTTAGCAATTAATTTATTTAGGGCATGTGAAAAATAAATGAAAAGGTTGACATTCATCTTTGAAAATAACTTTTAATAAATGTTCATTGTTGGACGCAATTAAAAATATTACAAAAATGGTAGAAAAATTTCAAAGTTTTTTAACTAAGTTTTACAAAATAATTTCAATAAATCACATACAAGACTGTAAAGAAATAAATTTTTATTCAGAGAAAATACAACAATTGATTGAGCTTCAATGATTAATAGTTTCTTGATAGCAATCAGGTAACTAAACAACAAAACAATTTGGAGACATCAATGATCGATAAAAAAGTAGAGAAGTTAATAAAATTGTATTTCTTTTGATTGTTCAAATTTATATGTGCTTTTATTTAAAGATTTCTTGGTCAATAAAATTTTTTGATATTGATTTGTTCAGTAACTAGTTATTGATAACATATTGTGAGTGTGTGAATAACCATGTATTTTAAGGGGAAATGATTGAGAGAAAATTTTATTTTTTAAATGGGTTAAGTTGGTTGAATATCGGTGTTCAAAGAGTAAATATTATTTAAATATGTCATTTTAATGAATAAGTAAATTATTGAATGCCTAGTATGTATAGAGAGTTGTACAGTACTCAGTTATTTGTACACAGTACCTAGTGATTGTTGTTCAGTTATTAATGAATTATTCACTGTGTATGGGTTATCAGTGTTCAGAAGTTGATACCAAGTAAATATAACAATGGATTTGGTTTCAATGAATTTGATTAATTATCGTCTGATAACGACAAGGTAACTAAGCAACCAAAAATTTTAAAATAGTGAAAAAGTTAATAAAGTTTCAACTTGTATTTCTTTTTGTTAACCTTTTATGTGATTTATTTCAAAATTAGTTGGTCAGTAACCCATCATTAATATTTATTGGTTCAGTAATTAGTTTTTGATATTGATTTGTTCAGTAACTAGTTATTGATAACATATTGTGAGTGTGTGAATAACTAAGTATTTTAAAGGGAAATGATTGACAGAAAATTTTATTTTTTAAGTGGGTTGAGTTGATTCAATATCTGTGTTGAAAGAGTAAATATTATTTAAATATGTCATTTTAATAAATTAGTAAATTATTCAATGCCTAATATGTATATAGAGAGCTGTACAGTACTCGGTTATTTGTATACAGTACCTAGTGATTGTTGTTCAGTTATTAATGAATTATTCACTGTGTATGGGTTATCAGTGTTCAGAAGTTGATACCGAGTAAGTTAACTTTTTATATTTTCTGAAAGTATTATTATTATTATTATAATTATAATTATAATTATTATTATTATTATTATTATTATTATTATTTTATTAATATTATTATTTATTATTATTATTTTATTATTATTTTATTAAGGATGGGTTGATGCAGAGTGGAGGAGATGGGTTGCTCTTGCGAATGACTACTACCTACCTTAGGCAATACTATGTAACACTGAAACTCAAAAATTTAATTTAATAAAATTCTTTGAAAAAAGTTTTTGAAAAATTTCTTTGAAAATTTGATCGTTATCAACATGTATAAAAAATTAATAGTAAAAATTATACTAAAAATTTGATTGTAGGATTACATTAAAAATTTTTTCAATTAAAAACATGTATAAAAATTTCATTGTAAAATTATCCTAAAAATTTCATCTTTAAAAATTATATATAAAAAATTCATCGATAAAATTATACTAAAAATTCTATTTAAAAATCATGTATAAAAAATTTCATTGTAAAATTATCCTAAAAATTTCATCTTTAAAAATCATGTATAAAAATTCCATTGTAAAATTATGTTAAAAATTTTATCATTTAAAAATATGTATAAAAATTGATCGATAAAACTATACTAAAAATTTTATTTAATAAATTTTATCATGCAATATTGTCGACTCTTTAACTTTAAAAATTTTTACCTTATGTAATTTGCCTACTAAAACTGCTTTTAAAATTTTCAGCTTTAAAAATTACCCTTATGTAACTTAACTGTTGACTCTCTATTTAATTTTAAAAAATTCTTACCTAACCTACCATACTTTACTCTAGGCACCTTATATTACTTTAAGAACCTTAATTTACTTAAATTTATTCTAACGTACTTTAAATTACTCTGATGTACCTTAATTTACTTTATGAACCATAATTTACTTAAATGTACCCCAATGTACTTAAATTGACTTTCGACCCTTTAATTTACTTTAATTTACCTTAATGTACTCTAATGTATCTTAATTTACTAGAGGAACCTTAATTTACTCTAATATACTTAAATGTATTCTAATGTACTTTAATTTATCTGAATTTACTTTAATATACTCTTATGTACTTTAATTTACTTTAGACCCTTTAATTTACCTTAATTTACTTTAATATACTCTAATGTATTCTAATGTACTTTAACTTGTCTTAATTTACTTTAGGTATTTTAAATTATTTTTATCTAGAGCCTAAATTTGCCTATGAAAATTGTGTGAACAAATATTTCAAGTGTTTTTTTTTAACAAGCCTATAAAATACCCCTGTCAATTTTTTATCAGTAAGCGATTCAAGCTATTTTTATTTTATGCCTATATTTACCTATAGAAAGTATTGAGACCAAATATTGCATTGTTTTTTATTACGAGTTAAAAATATCCCTGACTATATCACATCTTAGGCGATTTGAGCCAATTTTAATTTTATGCTTTTTTTTATCGTTAGGCGATTCAAGCCAATTTATTTTAGTCTTTTTCAAAAATACCCTCTGAATATAGTGTGATTAAAAAAAAATTTTGTGAATGAAAATACCCTCTCTGACCATTTTAGGCGATTTGAGCCAATTTTAATTTTATGCTTTTTTTATCGTTAGGCAATTCAAGCCAATTTATTTTAGTCTTTTTCAAAAATACCCTCTGAATATAGTGTGATTAAAAAAAAAATGTTGTGAATGAAAATACCCTCTCTGACCATTTTAGGCGATTTGAGCCAATTTTAATTTTATGCTTTTTTTATCGTTAGGCAATTCAAGCCAATTTATTTTAGTCTTTTTCAAAAATACCCCCTGACTATAGTGTGATTAAAAAAAAAATTTTGTGAATGAAAATACCCTCTCTGACCATTTTAGGCGATTTGAGCCAATTTTAATTTTATGCTTTTTTTATCGTTAGGCAATTCAAGCCAATTTATTTTAGTCTTTTTCAAAAATACCCCCTGACTATAGTGTGATTAAAAAAAAATTTATTCAAAAAAATATTTCAATTTTATTTCAAAAATTCGCCAAAATTTGAATTTAAAAAAATGTTCCAAAAATTTGAATTCAAAAAAAAATCGCGCCAAAAACTCGAAAAAAATTTCGAAAAAAAATACACACAAAAATTTCGGAAAAAAAAATACACACAAAATTAATTAAGTTGATTACGTCATTATGTAATCAAGATAATCCGAAATTTAATCTGTAATTAACCCCCCCCCTATGTTTTTTTTATGTTCCAGAGTGCCCCTAACTACCTACTACCTGGGAGTAAATATTTCGGTTGATCCATTGATGCCGAATATGGCACTTCAGAAACACGTGAGATGATTCCACTATCAATTGTCATTAAAAATTATGATGGAAGTGTATTGAAGGACGTCTACATCACACCAAGTATGGTGATCCAGCACTATGTATCATTTTGCATGGCATTAATGAAGCAGCATCCAGACATTAACTGGATCAATATACGGAAATGCAGGAGATCCAGAAATTAACAGTTGGGAAGATATTAGTAGTGCATGGCTTACATGCCGAACTGCAATATTTAAAAATTTGGGTAGAAAAATTATAAGGTATTAGGGATCTCGCTGCAGCATTAATTTTCCAAAAAATGGGAATATCAAAGAAAGAACAATGGTTTAAACTCCAAACGTTGGCAGAAGAAATATGTGGGGAAAAAAGCAAACAGGATTCCACTCAGCAAAGGAAGATGCAAAAAGTATTCGGCGGATATATAAAACAATTGAAAATCAATGGGAGAATCATGTAAAACGGCCACAAAAAGTAATTTACTAAAAATATTCATTGGCTGAATATGAATCAAGAGGTCAAGAAAGTACTAGTCAACTAGAATGCGAGGAAGATGAAGTAATGCAAATGGAGGTGACAATACAATATCAGATGGCAACACAATCTTCAATGGGTATGATGGAAGATATTTTAGTGTTTTTCCTGCCAATGGTAGAACAGAGAGCGGAAACGAAAATAGAACCAGTACCGTTCAATAAATGCAAACCAATTCTAAAAAGAAAAGCTCCAGTGAAACAGCCAACAACCATTACCGACATGGCTACCTTAATCGGACAAGACGAAATAATATACAACGGGAGGAAATATACGAGGAAGGAAACTAAAGTTAAATATGAGTGTTGAACGGACACATTGAAAATAAAACTGAATCTCAATATTAATTGAAAATATATATTTTGTATTTATAAATACATAATTAAAGTCTTTGATTGTCTTTGTCAGACCGAAAATGCCACGGAGTACCCCAAAAATTAATAAGTTAAATTTTTTTTTAACACCAAAACCCCAATTTCATTAAATTCCGAAATAATGCAACACCTTTAGAAATTAATTAAATGCAAAATACACAAATAAAATAAAATGATATTATTATCAAAAAATATATATATATATATTTAAGAATTATTCGAAATAAAAAGTTATAATAAATTATCACGTGTATTACTAGTATAATTATCACTATTATAATCAAATCAATAAAAACTCACCGAATTAGGGCATAAAGGCAAAATAAATAAACCTGAAACACATAACATAATAATAAAATAATGTGGATCAATATAATGGAACCTTTATTTTATAAATAAAAGAGAGCAGCAAAAATAAATATTCATCACTATTATTATTGTTATAATTGTTGCATTAATGCATAGTGTGCGAGTAGCACAATGAAGTACAACCAACCTCTGAAAACCGTAGCTTGGCTGCCCTGGACAGTCTCAGAGGTTAATCGGACATCATAATTAATTAAATAAATGGCAATAAAGATAGGTAATTCCAAAATATTATAACTAAAAGTATTACTATATGTATTCCAAAAAAATAAAAAATTGTTATTATAATCGTAATTGGTATTATTATTATTAATATTATCATTGTTATTATAATTATTATTATTATTATTATTATTATTATTATTATTATTATTATTATTATTATTATTATTATTATTATTATTATTATTATTATTATTATTATTATTATTCTTAATTGTATTTTTCTTAATTTAATAATAGTTGAGAAAAATATAAATTATTAAAATGAAATGTTAGCAATAAGGTATCATTATAAGTATTAACAATAATATTATTAGATTATCGGAGTGTCTTGTATAATTCTAAATAATTTTAATTGATCAACACAATTGATTTCTAGTTTACAACACAAAATGATTCGATATTAGATTGACACGGCATTTATTGGTGGTAACTTCAACTTAGGTAGTCAAACTATTTCCGGTTGAAAAGTGTTTTTTTTGCCCACTAATGATCCTAGATAAAATGAAATATCTGAATTCGAGGACGAATTCTAATTAAAGGGGGGAGATATGTTGGGGTTATAACAAAACATGAATAAAAATAAAAAAATTTTAAAATTATCAAAATCAATTAAAATTAATTAAAATTTTGAAAAAAGTAAAAATCAATATTTTTCGGGGGGTGGGGGAAAGTGGTAATTGGTGGCAAATTTGATTGTGAAGACGAATAAAATACTATTAGACTGAGATAAGGTATATTGAAGGGTCGGGAACCCAAAAACAAATTAATTAATTAATTTAATTATTTACAGACGAACCCATTAATCAAGGGCCGCCGAGCTGAACGTCAGCTTAATGTGGTTCCCGGAATTAGTGAAACGGGCAATAAATTGTCCGAAACGGAAAGTTGTTTTTTCAATAGTAATCCAGATTTATGAGAATCCAAAAACTATAAAAGCAACTGACAACAAAATAAGTTGCCAATTGGTCGGAGCCCGAAAATAACGAGTCGGAGGAAACAAGCGAATAGTCGTAAATCGATAAAGTTAATCAGATTGCAGTTGAATTTACATCGTGATACCCTTAAGGTGTATACGATAAATAAATTATTGTGTATCGTGGTGAATATTTGTCAATAAAGATTTCTTTGTTGGGATTTTATTTTTATTGATTATTGAACACGAGTAGTCGGATCAAGAGACCTATTCATCGACGAATATTTAATATCCCAACAATTTTATTGTTGGACTTTTATCATAATCGGAAGTACATACGCATATAATAAATATTTATAATAATTTAGTCCTATTAAATATGATCATATTGGAGATCGATCAAGTGTAGAAATTGAAATAGATTAAAAGAAAAATGATGTTCACACTTGATACTGGAACAAAGATCAGGGTTTTGGAATTCAATTTATTCAAAACTTTTAAAAATGTAGAAATCTGATAAAGGTGTAAAATGTGCAAATGTCAGTAAAATAATAGTGATGCTAAAATCAAATGTAAATATAAAGTTAGGTAATATTTCCAAAACAGTGGAGTTTTATGTTACACGAGGTGTTTTTTTAAAAGTGATTGGGAGTTCAAACTTTTTAAAAGAGTTCAATATTTGTTTAAAAATGAATGCAATGGATGCATATTAAATGTTTTATTGAAAAAAATGAAATTGGTTATAAAGATATTGAATTAGAAGACAAAGAATTTGGAAAATTGATTAAGGAATACGAAAATTTATTTATGAAAAATAAATGGGATATTGGAAAAATAGATATTGAATTAGTAAAACACGAAATAATTACAAATGGACCTCCAATTGTCATTAATCCGAGAAACCAACCCGTGCATCAATTAATGAAGATCGAAGAAAACATAAAAGATATGAAAGGAAGTAGAATCATAGAAAAATGCACCATTGGAATGCCCCATTGGTATGTATTTAAAAGAAAGAAAAAATGATATAAGAATTTGCTTAAATTTTAGATCATTAAATTTAGTAACAGGGAAATATTTCACCAATTATGGACGTTCTTAATGGATCAAAATTATTTACAACATTGGATTTAGGTAGTGCATACCACCAAAGGGAGTTAACTGATGAATCCAAAAAGAAAACTGCATTTTAAATAAAAAACGAAGAATATTGCTTTAATTGGATGCCGTTTGGAATTACTGCTGCACCTTTGACTTTTCAAAAACTGCTGGGTTAGTGGTCCTCGACCTTGTAACCTAAACGTAAAACCTTCACCTGCATCCAATGGCTAGGGAATGTTGATTCTATAACCACTGGCTATGAGACCGCCAAAGGTGAGCATCTCTTCAAAGACTGCTAAGGCACTCCCTCATATGGGGTTCAGCGAGATCCTGATAGAAGGCCTATTCTCGGCTTATTCTCTTCAGTATCCCTTCTTCAGTCGTTTGGCTTTTTACCCTCACTCTTTTTTGGCATTGTTTCTAATGTTAATTCTCTGTGCCGTAGCCCTCGCTTGCAGCTCCTTTTTGGTAAAGATTCGGCGAATGTCTACGCTTTGGTCGGCTATTAAAATACACTGGGAACGATTCTCAGGAATCAAATCAACTCTGCAGCGAGAGAGCCGATGAATTTTCTTGAAGAGCTCCTTGGTTGATTCTGGAAAGCTCCCGTTCCCTTCATCCTCTCGTATTTTTCCCGAAGCTCCTTATATTTCACTTCTAGAAGTGATAGGGATAGAACACAGGCATGGATGTTGGAGCTGGCACGATCCTGGGAATTTTTGGCAGTTTCATCAATAACAAAAACGGTTAAAACTTCTACAACAAATAAATATAAGAGACTAAGAATACAAAACAAAAAACAAAAAGGAAAAAAAGTAGTGTTTACCAAGTAATCAATAAGGTGGTTAACTTATTTAGGTTTAATTAGTCACATCCAAACAGATTTTCACATCTCGCCCTTTTTATTCAAACCAAGCAAACGACATTCAAGTTCCCCAGGTAACCTTTACTTTCCTAGTGTCATTGCATGTTTCTGTACTAGATTCTACTGTATCATTTGCCATGGGTATTTGATGATACTACTGGGAGTTGCATCTGGGCGATCTTAATTGTCGCTACACGCTCAATCATTAATTCTACCAATTCAAATTATCGAACGTGCATTTGTTGTCATTTTTTGATTTTATCTTAATTTTAAATATTTAATTATAGTAAATTTTGTATATTTGCAGTTATATTGTTGATCACATACTTATCTCATTTATTCCATATTTTCATAGTATAATTTTTACTCCACCATTCCCATCATACTAATTATATATATATAAATTTTGTATTTGGGTTATTCCAAGTGTTTCGTTTTCTATCAATTATTGCTTATTTATGTTTTTCTATTATTCCTACTAATATTAATGTTATAAATTCATCTTTAATGACTACCGAGTTAGTAACATTAAATCTACTACACCAGCCGTCACTGAGATAAATTACCTATAATATAAAAGAAAATCAATAAATTTATAGCATATAAACACACCAACTCACCTTGATGTTGCTTGTAAAATCGTCAATGAGACAAACCCTAAACTATAGAGACACAAAAAATGATAGAGAAATAAAATAATGCACATTAGCTCAACCTATAATAAAACGTGCATGCTAACTTTTAACATGTAGCCATCCGAAGTTGAAAAAATCCCTATAATAAATAATTTTATAGACATTTTTGAGATAATTTTAGAAAAAAAAATGGCGGAAAAAATTTTTAATTTAAATTTTGAGGTTTTTGCTAGGAAATTTCGAGTAAATGAGGATGTATCTTCATAAGATTTACCCTTAAAACTAAAATTAATCTAATATTTCAGATATTTCTGTCGAAAAAACCAAAACCTGAAATCAGAAAAAATGCATAAATTTTTAAATTATATTGGTAAGTTTTAAAAAATAATCATAAACCAAATTATTTTGTGTACATAATCGATGATTTTTTACAAAATATGTATAAAAAATATAATTATTTAATGCACATAATAATTTTTATAAGTTCAAAAATAATTTAACTCACATTTTTTGAATAATAATATCCGAAAAAAAATACATATTTTTGGAGAATAGTTATTGTTACTAATTTTCCTAAATATTATTTATAATAATATATATGAAATAGTTGATCAAAGTTATATTTAAGAGCTTGAACTATGATCATATTTCCTTATGAAATCATAATTCAACTCTTAAAATTTAACTTTATAATTTAAAATTTAACAATATAAAAAACAACTTACTTAGCAGCCATTTAAAAAATGGCTGAAATGCATTCACAAAAAATCAATTCCGCCAAGTTGATTTATGTATCAACTTGAATTATATCGGAATTTATCTCAGTGACAGCTGGTGTATCTGGTACAAATTCTAATGTTATCACTAACCTACGCGCGTTATCGTGGTTAGCATAGACTTGGTTCGGTGTTTATATTATTGTTATCACTGTAATTACAATTTTACTACTGTCTGGAATAAATCCGGTCTACAGTACAATTTTAATAGCTATTTCCACCAATAATTCTATGTTTAGATTGTTCTGTTGATTTTGTGATCCCGTTAATTGATTACAGTGAAATTTTGTCGTTAAACGTCAATTGTAGTTAGAATTCTGTCCGGTCGAGTTATCTACAAAAATTCGCTTCTCCTACTTTACTGTTATCAAATGAGTTACCCACTGCAATTCTCGAATAAATTAAAACTTCATCTTAATAGATGATTCCCTATATTCAGGCCTGGCTCGTAGCGTGTTCGAAGTGTGCAATGCACACAGGCGCAAAAAAGTAAAAGGCGCTTACAAGACAATATGAAATTTTAATTTTAACAAAAAGTATTGACCTAAGTTTTAATCAAAACTGTTGTTAATCAGTTTTTTTGTCATAAATCAATTTGATTTGCCTTAAAATTATAATCAAAATATTATAGCTTATAGACTACAAACCGAATAAATTGACAATTATAAATTATCAATCAAAAAATATTGACAATGGCTTCGCTTTACTTTTAAACGATAATAATATAAAACCATAGAAAATAGTGGCTGGTTTTTTTATAATACAGCTTTTTAGTAACTTATTGAAAATAAAATCAAAGGCGCCAAACATTCCTCGACCACACAAAAAAATCACGAGCCGGGCCTGCCTATATTAATATAAAAACTCCTATCTCACGTTATCCTACCATTACCTACCCACTGATAATAGTACCCTTTCCAACGAGATTTTATCCAAAACTTTGACCACCTATAGACCTCGATGGGTCATTTCTTAGATCCCTTATCTTAGAGCGCCCTTCCCAAAGTTTACCTGCCCATTCCGAACGAAGTTGCCATCAGTCGCCATTGGTTTTACATCGGTGTCCTGCGTTTTTCGACCAGAACTCGTCGCGGACAGCCGAGGTAGCACGACCAGTAGTCACAACTAGCGAAAGTTAACTCGCTAGTCGGACCGCAAGTCTGTCCTCCTAAAATTCTATTTCAATACGTACAGTATAAAATTAGGGGGACTAGTCGGTGACACCAACAGATGCCGCGACCATCCAGAATTAAATTCATAAAAACAAATTCATGTGTACCAATATTTATTAATTAAATAAATTATAATAAAACATAAACATAAGTCCTTACTTCAAAAGTTTGTAAATCAAAAATTTGGTCAAAATTCAAAAATTCAAAATAGAATGAATTCAAAATTATGAAATTGGCCACTGCCTATATAGTTGTTTTGTGCTTGTGTGCGACAAATAGGTGATGTTTTGTGATTTTTCGAGGTTTTTTTAATAATTTTATTTAATTTAAAATATTTTTATAATTTTTCCCGTAT
Source organism: Schmidtea mediterranea (assembly GCA_022537955.1). Classification (NCBI taxonomy): domain Eukaryota; kingdom Metazoa; phylum Platyhelminthes; order Tricladida; family Dugesiidae; genus Schmidtea; species Schmidtea mediterranea. The sequence goes on from CM039680.1 coordinate 162,108,994, forward strand.
TTTTCTCTATTTTTTGATGTATTATTCGTAGTTCTTAAAATTTTACTTTTCTTATTATTTTTGGATCATTATTGTTTTTGACCCTTAATGGTGCCCACTGAACTACTCGTTATAAGAAATTTGAGTCGATATGTAGAAATGATTTTAGGTCTATTTTTTGGAAGGTGGGTGAAAGGGAATTAGCCAAAAGACTGGCTCCCGATCTTCCCACTGTCCCTATAATTATTTTCAATTGACGTTTGGGCCCTTCGTTGCTCACTACCAGGCCTTCGCGGGCACAAATCATAGGCAGAGGAACATAACCTGATGATATGTATGATTTTAATAACTTTTCGTAGGTGTTCGCTGTGAACCGGAAAAATTTCGACAAAAGTAGCAATTTTCCAACTAAGATATAATTAGTAATTCACATATTACAGGTATGTCATTAATACATCGTCACCATTCATCATCACCTTTCCAGAGGGCGCTTGAGTAGGAACTTACCTTGGAAGAGTAGCAAATTCATCTCTAGAGTGGTTTTAAGATTTCACAAAGATTCTGATAAAACTGCTTCCAAAAGGAAATTTTTAAATTTTCACAAGAAAAAGGGATGATTACACTGGAAAAGTGATTTTCACCAAAAATAGTGATTTTGTTATGAAAAAATGAATCTATATATATGCCTATTTTGTGACCCTTACTTGCGTGTTCTTTTTGATGCGGTAAAACAAAATTTGACCTTGAATTTATTGGTATTATCTAGATCTAATTTTATTATTTTCTTAAATTAAATAGACAATATATTTTTATAAAATTTCAATTGAATATTTTCAACCAAAATTATTTTATTCTAATTCGTTTCATTCATTAATTTCCTTGATTTTATAAATTTGTCTATTTTTTGTCAAATCTTTGTGTTATTATGTTATTTTTATGTAAATTTCGAGTAGAGAAAAATGCCAAGGAAACTAATAAAAAGACAATGATAACTTTACTCACTTATATAGTTAAAATAAAAATACAGTTTTTACGCTTGTGCTTTAAAGGTTATTAAATAAATAAATTAGAAGTTAAAATAACTGATTTTTGCTATTTTTTGGATGTATTTTTTTATATATTTAAACCAAAATTCCTACATTAATATTTAATATTTAATTATTTTATTTTTCTGTTGACTTTTTCACTAAAACGTCAACGGAAAAATAAAATAAACGTTAAAGGTTTTTACGTTTATCATCAATTTTATTCGATATTTTATTAATTCTTGACAATTAAATGTTATTTTCGACTTTTTTCTGTTAATTTTTTTTGTTTACTGTTTGTTCACTATTATTTTTAGTCATCTTTTATTACTTTCGATGAGTTACTATTTATGTATTATTTGATTTTACCACTAAATGCCTATTTAAGTTACTGTGCCGAATAAACAAAAACATTTTATAATTTTGTTATGGTTAACAAAAGGCACAAAAGTAAAAATGGGAAGTCAATAAAAGCATTGATATTCGAAATAATTATTAAAAAGGCAAAATCAATTAAAATTTTACAAGAAATATATTTATCGGGGTAAACGGGTATGGGCGGATGCCAAATGATGTGAAGAATCCAAATATAATAAAATTAAATCGATTGGGGGTCCCCAGAAGGAAATATTTAATAAAAATAGAAATTCATTAAAAATTAAGTGACTAATGGGAAATCCGAGCTAATGGGAAGTCCGAGCCAACAGAAAACCCGAATAGTGTGAGAAACCCGGAACGTCAACAAATTTTCTAATTACGGAAAACGAAAAGGGTTGACGAAAAAAACCCGGGATAAAAGAGAAACCCGCCACCAAAAATAATTATTGTAAACAAATGGAAACACCTCGGGAGACCAGAAATAACTAATTTGGTTTTGGACAGATATGTCAAAAATGCCAAAACCAATTTAGTTCGCGGGTGACTTGAGTTGCGAGATAAGTGTAAAAAGAAAAGGCAGATCAACAAAATTGCCAGTTGGTCGAAGAGAATATTTCAGAGAGCGAAGTGAAGGAGGTAATAATAATCAACCAGTCAAACAAATTGTGCACCAGACAGGGACATCTCCCTTTGGAAGACGTATGTCTATGCAGCGAAGGTCTTAGACCTCTATAACCATCATATTATTCATAAATAAGTTTACTTACCAACTCATAGCTGATCGGTGATGCCACGAAACAGTGAATAAATAGCGAAAAACCAGCTAAGGAAAGGCACGATGGATATTTATTGTTAAATGCATTAGGTTACTCACTTAACTCGTATTTGGTTTAAGAATCATTAAAGAATTTACAGCTGCGATCCGAGGCAAAGCTATGCCAAATATTTTATGGTTTATACCAAGGGTTGTTCTGTGTTTCATCTAAATGTAACAAGTCTATTAATTCTGATCATTATTCTTAAAACCATAAAATCAGTTTGTGATGTAATTCTGTAAATTTGTCGTTCAAGAGCAAGTTCTCGTAGTAGAAGTAATTTTGAATGATGAATATTCGAACACTCTGATGGAAGACGCTGTAAATTAGTAATGACCGAGAAATGCCATTCGTTGAAGGCATTAAGTGTACTTGTAAAGGTAATAAAATAAAGTTACGTGTTTTGAGGTTTTAAAGGTTCTTAGAAAAAGACATGCTCAAAAATTATTTGCCAAAGCTGTTTTATATACTCACGTTTTGTTTTCTTTGTTCCAATAAAATAAATTTGGATATCAATGGAATCTACTTACAAATTAAAAGTAATATATACAGATACAACACTGAAGAGAAATTTGTGAGTGAGTTTATTGAACAATTAATAAAATATTTGTATTTATGTACAACTTTCCCCATACAAATGATTCTAGTGTAAAGTCTGTTCCAGTTCAATATTGTCCTCAGCTATCAATATTTAAGGTAGAGTGTATACAAAATGTGTATATATCCGCTGGAGGTAGGCTACCAAAAGTGATAAATACTGTGTAGAAAGTTTTCCTACTAACAGAAGGAAGCTACGTCTTCTTCAGTAACATAATCAAAGAATCTAGATGCAAAAAATAACTGAAGCGGAAGAATTTCATTTGACAAAGTTATTTGTTTAAAGAGGTTGAAATCTGATAAATGTATAATTACCTAAATATTATGTCACTTATAAAAAAATCAGACGTGAAAAACAAAAAATTTTCTTATAATACCGAAATAATTGTTTAAATCAACCAATTTCCAAGAATATTGAAATTATAATTTACATTCAAGTAAATTTCGAGAGTAATTTTTGGGGTGGTGTTAAAATAAAATTTTGAAACATTTGTCTAATTTTATTTCGATCAAATTATGTTTTTTGTTCTTCTCTCGTTTTCAATTATCAACTGAAATGGAATTCTGTTTCATGTTTAATTTTTGAAGTGACAATTTCACTGATTCACCAGCAAACTAGTTTGTTTTAATGACAATTGATAGGTAAAAATCAAAAGAAATTATTTTATTTTAAATGTAAATTAAAAACGAATACAATTTTTCCTTGAGAATACGCACCATCTTCCTCTTTGAACAAAAATATATGTGCAACGGTACATATTATAGTAGTATCTGACGATGTCCCTGCAGATCATTTTCGCGCTCTCGAATTTGAGCGAATCTATTTAATTAAAACAATTTAAAACATGACAATGAAAGCAATAAAACAATGAAATAATTATCATTTATACTTAAGATAAAACACAAGTAACAATTAAATTATTAATAATATTTACTTAAAGGTGATGGAAAACTTTTCTGGACTTTTTCTAATAACCTTTCCTTGCCAAAAGCATTGCAAGCTACTAACATGACTGAAATCAAAACAACTGAAATTATTTGCAGTTTCATTCTTGAGTTATAGGAACTTTACTTAGTGTAAAATACTAAATTGTAAAAGATATCACTATTTATTTAACAAAGTCCTCCACTTGGTAAACTCAATGAAGTAATGAACGGAACAACTTGTGTTGGCTTCAGCCTACATAATGGTTTATGAGTCAAGCTCGATTAGACTCCATCTGAGGTGGTTTCTAAAATTTTAAAAATAATTTACTGTTACACTTCATGTCCATTATACTTACAAAAATGTTTTAGGTGCTTTACTGACCACAAGTATGAAAAAAATTAGCACAAGTGATTTATGACATTTTCTGCATTTTGTTGTTAACGTAACATGCATATTATATGACTATTATATGACTATTGTATAATTACATTTACATCAACTATAGTAATCAAAGGGTCGCCAAGAACGGTTTTCCTGATGAAAGTTTCATAATTATAGTTACAATATTATGAGAGAGGAAAGGTAGGAACACGTAATCAGACACAATTGTTACCTAATAAAGTAATTTATATATAAATGAATAATATTAATCTTAATAAATACTTGCATAAAAACGAACGCAAAATAATGACAAATTATATTCAACAATAAAACAAGCATTATTAGAATTCAGAAACTATTGAACCTATTGACAATGACAAGAACAGAAACAGCTATGAATATGCATTGTCTGTTCAATCCCAGTTGGACCGAATACAATCATTATATTCTCTTTTTCTGTACTCCATAATATTCTCTTTTTCATAATTATGTTTCATCAATTCACATTATATACTTATTATTATATGATAGCTTTAAAGTAATTATTTTATATTAATCCATTAAATTATTTACTTTTATTTATGATATTAATAAATGTCCGTTGTTTTAATAATAAATTGATTATTTCGAAGATATTAAACTTACAACAGGCGACCACGCTAAAAATATTAATGACGTTACAAGGCTGCAAGAAAATAAATTAATAATTGAAGCATTACCGAAAACAGCGCAGGATTAATTCAATCTCAATATCCGAAAATATGATGGGCAAAGTATTAAAGAAGCATTGAGTTGGATTAAAGATATCAAAGAATGAATCTGAATTAACAATTTGTGTATGATTAGTGTTTTCGATTTGTTACTGTCTAATGAAGTTGGAGTTATATGGCATGATTTCAAAACAGAAGCAGTTACAAAGGAGGAAGCAAAATCATTGTTTTTAGATACGTTTACAATAAAAAAATCAATTACTAATATGATTGTGGAATTGGCCGAAATTAATCAAAAAGGATATGAAAGATTTGCTACTTTCGAAATCAAGGTAAGAAATCTTTTGGAACGTATTTTTGATTCAGCAATTACTCTTGAAGAAATTTTAAAAGATATTATTTCGAAATGAGCTAGAAGTACTGCGCTTAAAGAAAAATAATGTCTTTAGTGGTCGTGGGAATTCTGTTTATGGCAACACTTTCATGATTTCCTCTGAGTAAAAAGAAATTTTCCGGAAATTTGATTTCATAAGGCAATAACAAACAAATGGTTTGGAGAGAAAATTTAGCGCGATCAACATAAAAAGACAGTTAGAATCAGGAGGAGATTCCCGATATTTAAACAATCGTAATAGATCCGTAAACTGTCTATGAATGTCATCACATATTTTAATTGGAGTTTCTAATTCTAATAAAATATTTTGGTTTAAAAATATTTCCTTGCTCTTCAAACATAATGCTCGTATCTCATCTTCTTTCATATCTACAGTTTTTTAAATAACTTCGCATTCTTTTAAATTACTTTAGTGAAACCTGTCATTCTTCTCATTTTAACTCCCTCGGTTAAATAAACCCTTTTAATAACACTATTTAGAATAATAGGTTCCCTCTATTATTATACTACGCTTGGCAATGATTGTTAAAGTGCTTTAAACATTTATTTGAGAAGAAATGACAAAATTACACAAGAAAATAAAATTAAGAAAACATTTAATTTTTTAATAACAATCACTTAGAAAATAGAGACGATGTACGTTCAAAAGTTCACATAGATCCACAAAAATATCTCGACTATCTCCATCTATATCCACTGGAAACTTTCTCTTTCGCTGGGAATTTGATTTGGCAGTTACGACGGAAACAACTGGGTAATGTAGCTCGTCACCGAAATAGTCGGTCTAATATCCGACAGATGTGGATGAATTTCGAGTCTCCTCGACCGCTGGGGGTATCACTATCGCGGAGGATATACCCATGATGATTTTCATATCGTCATCCTTGGTCGTCACAAATTCTGGGTGCTGGTTTATCTTGTTTCACAAATTCTGCGTGCTGTTCTGCGACCCGAATTGTGGTTTTTTTCATTACTTTGGCAGCAATCGCTAGAAGAACGGCTCCCTCAGCTCGACGACGTTCATGGCGTCGCCGATTTTTGCTGGGATTGTGTTTCTTACAGGTTCTCGGTGTTTTATCCGGACCGCTCGAGTTCTTCTCTGGGATGTGGGTTTGGGAAATCAGGTTCAATTTCACGGCCAGATCACGGCCGGCTGGGCGTTTCGTTAATTTGGTCTCCGTGAACGAGGCAATCAACACGGCGCTTTGGTCATTTATAGTGATTCTCTGAGCCTGGTTCTCGGAAATGTGATCATCGCGACATCTTGTCAAGTGATGTATCTGCTTTTAGAGGGCCTTCACGACTTCTGGGGTAAACCACGTACCCAACGTACTCTCATGTTTTGAGTATAGCTTATTGTATTTTTGCTGGTATGTCACATGCGAGATGACTTCGTTCGGGGTATTGGATTTGACTGGGTTGGCTGGTTGAAGTTGCGGTAATTTCGGAATCTTATAATTTGTCATCATTTCGATTTGTGGGATTTGAAATGGAAATTTTAATTTTTCTTCTTGTAGTAAATTTTTAAAGTTTTTCTTAAGTTAAGAAAAAATAAAAAGGAGAATTTTTAATAGATAGGTTATTTAATTAAATTATAAATTCTTTAAAAATAAATTCTTAATTTAATTAATTTGTAGGCGGACCTAGTTTATTGTCAGTGGGGTAACATATAGGCACGCATGCATACACACACAATTCATCAAAATTAATTTTTATCAACCAGATTAGATTGAAGTGCCTGTGGAGAATTTTATGGGTGTTTTGGTTTACATGAGAAAAAATTGTTGGTTCCACGAATAAGTGGCACACCGAGTCTGTTAACGTCTTAAATATATGGTATTAAATCGGTCTCACTTCAACTTAACACTCCGCGAAGGTGTTAACATAAATTTATGTTGAAATAATCAGCATAATGCTGGTGTACTGGGTGTAATTAATTTGTTTAAATCTGTGCAAAGCTTATTCAAGCTTATTTCCCTCTATCCAAATGCCTTCTTTTCCTAGGGTCTATGCTGTCTCACCCAGACGCCCCACAATTTTAATCTTACCACTATATACCCATGAGCAAGCTCATGTTGGTACTGTATATAGCAGCTGAAAATTCATGAGCAGGTGAGCTCCATTTCTAGAACTACTCCTCATGATATTTTCACTTTCGGGTTCCTGACTGCCGATGGAAGGTCTTACGTCTCTTTCTATCTATACGCTTGTCCATATTCATCTATTTCTACAATTCCTATATCAATTTGTCATCATTACTTGTTATTTATTAAAATATTTTTCAAAAATTTGGGCAGCGTTCCGCCCTTATTTTATGGAAAACTCCTTGTTTCATACAAACGTTAGCCAATGGTAAATTGAAATCAATGCATTATTATAATGTCATTATTTTAGTCCAACAACTCATCTTTACTTTCCTATGGTCGCCACAGTTACCACCATTCGTAAATCTCTATATTATCTTCTCACAGATCTATGCCAAAATGCATCATTTTATTTTAATTTTCCACCACGATGATTATCGAACAATGTACGTGATCTAAACCTACTTTATAATTTCGTTGACCTAAATTTCTATCACTAGTCGTACCCTTGAAAATATAATAATCGGCAGGAGTTAAATTAAAAATTCAATTTTCCTACTTAAACATTTACATAAATGTTATCCCCTTAATTATGGCGATCTTCCCGAATATTAATTTTTACCGTTCCGACCAACATTGAAATGGCCGCTCCGGTGAAGTACGACGGCGTCCTACTCCGCGATCAGTGTGACAAGACCTGACCATGCCGGCAGACACCGAAGGGTGGTTAGCGACAAGGCAACACCTCAACATTCCTCAAAATCAACTGAGGAAATTGAATATTGCCCTAACACTTTCCACAAACTAACATAAGTAAAATGAATATAAATAAGTTAAGGGGGACCTGGCGAGCGATGCCAAAAGACATTGCGGCCATCCAGAATAAGTTAAATTAAATAAAACATTAACTTGGAAAAATATATTTCTACAAAAAAAAACAATACTTACGATCCACAAGTTTGTCAGTCAAGCATACAAATTTGAAAAATTGTCATACATCGGCATAAACAGTGAAGTCTAAAAATTTTTTGTCTACAAAATTTTCTCTACAAATGTCTCACAAAATTTGTCTATCCACAAAAATTGTCTAAAAATTATGAAAATGACTGCTGTATATATAGTCATTTCATGCCTGGGTGCGACCAATCAGAGTATTTTGAGCCTTTTTCGGCTATTTTTCGGGGGGTTTTATTGCTTTAATTTTATTTTAAATATTTTATTTTTCTCCTTATTTTTCTCTATTTTTTGATATTATTTTCTCAATATTTCTAAAATTTTTATTTTTTATCGTTTAACCATTCTTTTTGATTGTTTCTCTTTTTACCCTTTGATATTTAAATTTTTGGTCGCCGCTTCCGCCTATGTATTTTCTAAACCTTCTTTTGCAAGGTTTTAGCGGTTTTATATTTTGGTTTTGTGTTTCTTTCTGCATCTGTAGGCTTTTCAATGATTTTAATTAATATTTGTTTTATTTAATTTTGTTATGTTTTTATTTTGTTTTATTTAATGTTTTATTTTATTTTTTGATTTCTGCTTGCGGTATGTGCTTATGTTACAGCAGCCATATTGATAATTTTCAAACCTCATTAATTACTTTGTTTTAATTTACACAATTTTTTCATTTTGTTTAAATTATGGCTTATAGCCCAACAATAATTTTTAATAGAATTGTCCGTAGATTCGCAGAAAAGCCCTACTCATAGACCGACTTATCGCCTGTGCCAACCATTTCGGTTCCCACTCATACTGACGTTACCTATCGGGGAAATTACTATAGTGGTCAGCCTTACGTCAGTGAAATAAAATTTATGACAGTAATAAATTTTTTTTTAAATAAAAACAAAATCTCTTTTTAATGTGACGGCTTCTAACACAATATAATGGTCGTTGGTGATCGAGAAAAATAAAAACAAATGCTCCCGACTCCGCTCAGTTTATTGAGATTATAAAATCATTTTTAAAATATAATACCTTAAATTTTTATTTTCAACAACAACAAAATAATTTCAATTCATCTATATTTCTTTATTCATACTTATCCCTAGTCGATCCCGTCGATAAATATACTTGCAGATAGGAATTTTTTGAAAAGAAAAACAATTCTCTTGCTTAGACATTTACATAAATGTTGATCCCATTATAGTCAATGCGATCTTCCCATAAGTTTATTTTGTTACCTCTCCGTTCACTATATATGAATGCCGCGGTGAATTCCAGCGGAGTCCTACTTTCGTGATCAATGAAATGCTGACCAGTCCCAACAGACTCCGAGCGGTGGAAATGACAAATTGACACGGCAACATCCCGCAAACTTAACTGCGAGTATTGAATATCAATTTACCACTTGTCCAACAGACTATTAGGAATATATATAAAAAGATTTAAGGGGGACCTGTCACGAATACTAAAAGTATTGCGGCCATTCATAATAATAAATTAAAACTTAAAAACAATTAACATAAAATGTATTTGACTTATAACAATAATAAAAAAAACCACTTAAGAGTTTCAAAATTCAAATTTAAATTCTTTTCAAGTTTTAAGTACAATAATAATGATGATAATTATGAAATGGCTGCTGTATATATAGTGTTTTCATGCCTGGGTGCGACCAATCAGCAAATTTTAATCCTTTTTCGGCCATTTTTTCGGGTTTTTTAATGGCTTTTATTTATTTTAATATTTTTATCTTTTTCTATTTATTTTTCTTTATTTTTAATATTATTTTCTTTAAATTTACATATTTATAATTTCGCTGAATGTTACACTTTTAGTTCTTCTATTCTACGCCACTTCCGCCTGTGTATTTTCTAAACCTTGTTTTGCAAGGTTATAGACCGTTTTTATGGTTTACTTTATGTTTCTGATAGCAATTGTATGCGAAATTTATTAATATTTGTTTTTAATTATGTTATTTTTGAATTTGTTTTAATTGTTGTTATTTTATTTAGTTTTCTGGTTGCAGTGTGGGCTTATGTTAACTTATAATTATAGCTTTTGATCTAAAAGCTTATGTATATTATTATTAATAATGATTATAAATATTCAGGAAAGGCTTTATTTTATGAAAACTTATTTTTCGGAAATTATTCAAAAAAAGTGAGTTAAAATATTTTTGAAATTATAAAAATTATTAATTGCATTAAATAATTATATTTTTTATGCATCTGTTAAAAAAAATCTTCGAATATGTACACAAAATAATTTGGTTTATTATTTTAAAACTTACCAATATAATTTACAATTTATGTTTTCGGATTTCAGGTTTTGTTTTTTTTGGAGAGAAATATCTGAAAAGTTAAATTAAGTTTAGTTTTAAGGGTAAATCATTTGAAGATACATCCTCATTTACTCGAAATTTCCTAGCAAAATCCTCAACATTTAAATTTTTCCGCCATTTTTCTTTCTAAAAATATTTCAAAAATGTCTAATTTAATTTATTATAGGGGTTTTTCCGACTTCTGATGGCTACATGTTAAAAGTTTACATGCATGTTTTATTATGGGTTGTGTTAATGTGCATTATTTTTCTCACTTTTTGATTTTCTAGTGTAGGGTTTGTCTCAGTGACTATTTTACAAACAACCTCAAGGTGAGTTGGTGTATTTATATGCTATAAATTTATTGATTTTCTTTTTATATTATAGGTGATTTGTCTCAGCATGGCTTGGGCAATATCGTTTGAAAATCAAAAAAAAGTTGATCTATATGATTATTGATTTTTATTTTACATTAAAGAATCGATCTCCGTACAGTTTGGGACCATTGAGTTTATTTGAGCGACAATACCACACATTGAAAGTTTACATGTGTATTTAAATATGTGATGAGTTTACATGTTCAGCTTATAAATTGCAAGATTTAAAATCAATACGCAGTTAAGTTTGTGTATTTTTATAATATAAACTTATTGATTTTATATTTATGGAGCATTCATTAAGTCCGTTTTAAAGAGGAAGGACGAGGGTATCCGCAATGAGGACATGGGGCTCATGAAAAGGGACAAGAGGGAGAGGTAACCACAATGGAGACAAGAGGTTAAAAATTGCTTATTTTTCAGGGAGAACCTTAATGAATGCTCCCTTCCCGTTCTAAAATAAACCAGTGCTAAATTGACCATGAGTATCAAGTCGTTCAGAGTTGACATTTTCATAAGTGTTAATAGAAAAAGCCTTTTATGAAAACTACAAAAATGAAGTGCAAAAATCATTGACAAAATAAACAAAACTTTTATGCAAATACTACCACATTACAGCAGGTATTTGGGAATCACACTCAATGCGACTCATCCAAACAACAGGCGGTAATAACTAGTTTCAAATTTGAAAATTATGCAACACTAAATAAATATTCGATCATTGATAAGGGATAATAAGATCACTCGGATAAAACAGTCTTCAAAAATTTGGATAGATCTTGCATTTCCTAAAAATTAAAGTGGGAAATAAATTGAATTTCTTGTAATCATAGATTTGAACAAATATAAAATGACAGATTTAATGGAAAGCAATTAAATTGCCAGGACAGTGTCAATTTATCAATTGACAAACAACATTGCAAATAATATGACATCGGGATTAATGGACGACTTCACTGAGAGATCACAATTACAAATAAATAACACGTCCACTCCACAAACCAAAACCAATTCATAATTAAGTGAAAAATAAATCATTGTTAATCAAAAATTTTCGAGATTAATAATAAGCAATTTGTCTAAATCACACTCGAGTAACAATTGCTTTTAATATAAATTAATAACTGTCATATTTCTTAGCCCGCAACTATTTTTTTTACAAGTCATTTTTAAAATAATTTATCAACGGTTATCAAGGTAAAATATTTTAAATTTCTGTATAGGAATATTAAATAATCAACGAATAAATTATTAAGAATCGATTTTTATAAATTTTAATTAATTAATTTATTATAAAATCATACATAATTACCATCAAATAGAGCAGCTCAGTTTAGCATCAAATAAAATAAAATCGCAATAAAGACACATTTATTTCCAGATAATTATACTCGTAAAATGCAGATTATAAAATTTATCTAAGAATAATCTTCATTTAATAATTTTGAAAAAAATGACGATTAAACACGAAACTTTTTAAATTTTCAACTCATTTTGTTGCTAATTTCGGAATTAGCAATCCTATTTTTCTATCTGGTTGATTAATTTAATTTTTTTCAAAAATAATAATTCCAATTTAATGAATAAATTTTGAATAAATGGATTCAAATGAATTTTAGATATAATTATATTTTTTGTAACATTTGAATTAGACAAACAGAATTCATGTGAAATTCCAATTGTCAAAAAATGAAAAACAAAAAAAATAAAATTGACTTATCGTGTTTGGAAAAATAACAACTGATCGGATTAATTCATTTTAATGTCAAAATATATTAATAATCCAACAATCCTAAAATGTTGTTTTAATCACTGTCGAATGATTAATATTAGTTAATACAATTTTGATTTGTGTTGCATTTGAATAGGTATATGGATGTAAAAGTATTTTATAAAACAGTGGTCGGCAAACTTTCTTTATGGCGGCACATTAAAAAAAATTAAAATTGGCTGCAAACTAATTATATTTTAATATTTTTAATTAATTACATCACATGAGAAATTGATGGACGAGTAAATATTATGTGGGAAAAGGATATGAAACTTTATTTATGATTATAACCTGGAATACCCAGGTATGTGACCAAAGCATAAAAGACGATAGCAAAGCAAAAGGGATGCGATTTGCTAACTATTTTTTTGTTTTCTTTCTAAATAAATCTAAATGAAGTGAATCGATCGGAAAATTGTTCAATATTCAAAAACTCTTCGTGACACACAACGGCACACAATTTACCAACCACTGTTATAAAAGAATAAAACTATAAAATTCAATAGGAAAAGTTTTATTTATATTTTAATTTAAAAATGTTTTTGAGTGTTAATAAAAAATATAATTAGAAAAAAAGGAGAAAAAAGTTAATATTATTCAAATATTACTCGTTATATCAGTTAATTACATCAGATTCGATTTAATTTTTTAAATATTTATGTTCTCTAACCCTCGAGTACTCAACGCCAGAGTCAAACATGTATATCTTTGTTATTTAAAAATTGAAATAACTTGTTTCTGCTATTAGCGTAGTTTTACAGTATTTTGAATAAGCCACAAATGTTTACGATCTCAACACGAGAAAACTCACGTGTACAATATTGCACCCTTCATTTATTTTGTAATGATTTAATGAATTAATAATGATTTCGTTGATTTAATAAAATTTTAATCCTTATTTGATAAAATCAATGAAAAATAGCCTACAGAAACTTGACTTGATGAGTTTAAATGTAGGGTGAAGTCAATATTGGAGTTTCTTCTGATAAAGATGAAGAATCTGTGGTGAAAAGTACTAATAGTAGTGAAAATGAATAACATAAGTGGTGAAACCGATATTGGCGTGGATAGTGAAGACGACAGCAAAGAAAATGATTCAAATGTTCAAGTGTTTCATGGAAAGTAAAAAAGCTTTTAAACAAAATGTTTTACAATTGAATAATTATTCAAAAAATATGCATAGACCTTTAAAGAAATGGGAATTGTTGTTAACGGTAGTTGCCGAATTTATGAATCTACAAAAATCACAATTTGTCGAAATGAATGAATTGGAGTCTAAAATCATCTAATATAAATGTAAAATATCATTTGGTAACAGATGGATAGGTTCATGAATATTCTATACAACTATCTTAGAACAGGTTTATTTCCTTAATTCGCTTTGAAAACGAGGCTAGTTGCGAAAAAACAGACAATTCAGCTGCAATTAAGAGCATTTAAAAAATATTCCATGAAAATACTTGTTAATCATACAATGTTGATGAAAAATTGGAAGCTTTTCGGGGGAAATTTCCAGTAAAACATGATTTAAACGCTTTTCTGTCTAAAAACGTGATGCTCCGAGCTTAACTGTAATCTCACATGTTGTTCTAATACGATTCACACCGATCATTGCTTTGAATATTGAAAGGACATGGGCTCGCGCAAAAAGAAAATTACGGATGCAATTTGGATCGCGGGAATGTTTTTTTGTTTTGAAAAGTGAAATTTTTCGTGTATTTAATGATGTTAATATGTTTAAGAATAATGTCCCTTTAACAAAAATATTAATGTTTATTTGATTGGGTTTTTATTGCATAATTTCATATTTTTCTAATTACTAAGCTACTTTTTTTTAAAAACATACTATAATAGAATGGTGCCAAATTGGTTATGATTGATCAGACCGTTGCTTATATTTGCATGAAAAATCACCACGTCAAAACTTAGCAAGTCAATTTTGTCACTGCCATTCTTTTAGGGTTTCGTCACCATACATGAGCATTCGTTAATTTGCAATACGTTTTTTTCTTTGTGAAAATAAAGGAAAATGACGAAGTATTATGATTTTCAGATACAATTTTTTACTGGATGAGAACTGAAATACCAACTAAAAGAATAAGTGTATTTGAAATGTCCAAAACGTAGATATATCTTAACTTTTAAAGGATGTTATTTAGTTTACAACCTAAAGTATATAGATGTTACAAAGAGTATTAATTTTACTACTTAATGTCAATTTATGTGGATTTTTACCATTGTATTTCTTGTGGAATTTTATTCGATAAATTTATCTATTAATGTTTTATATTGTCATGGGATAAAGTAAAAAAGGATGAAGAGACCTTTAATATCATGAGTATAATTATTATAAGAATTTTGCTTCGACTGTCATTTAATTAGCATAAGCAGCTGAATATTTCAATATTTAATAAAACAAAGCATTTTTTACCAAAAATAAAGTATTAGTCAATCGATCAACCCCGAACTAAATATTATTATTATCTTTATATGAACTTTTAGTTTTTTCATCATAATAAAGAAATAATATTAAATGCCAATGATATTTGTATGGATTACAGTAACTACTAGAATATTTCATAATTATAAAAGTTATTCTAACTACATGAATTATCCGACTATAAATTGCTTGCAATTACCGGACAAATAAAATTATTAATAATTAATATCTCATTGTTAACAAACTGATAAAGCTATATGACGAAATTAATTTTAAATCTTGATTATAGATATTATCTTAGAATAATAATAATATTTTAGAAATTCATAAATATATAAATTTAAAAAGTAATCGAGTTGCTAAAAAAATGATTTCGTAATTTTTACAAAATAATTTTACCACATATATTATATATTTATTTTTACTAACATAAATATTATTTAGCAAATGTATAATAATAAAAAAGTAATAATTATTACAAATAAAAAAAAATTATAGAATAAATCATTATATTAATGAAAAATATTATTAATATAAATAATTAATATATTAATGAAAATATTAATATAAAATAATAATTAACATTGAATAATAAATAATGATAAAAATAGTAATTATTACAAATAAAAAAATTAATAGAATAGTGATTATATTAATGAAAAGTATTAATAAAATTAATTAATTCTGATAAAAATAGTAGTTATTACAAATAAAAAAATAATAATTAAAAATGATTAATAATATATTAATGAAAAAATATTAATTAATTAATTAATAATAAATAATAATAATAATAACGATGAATGACCAGAGGTGGATCTGGCGGCGGGGTGCGCACCCCACCCCCGTTTTTTCTGCATAAAAATCATTACGAAATTATGAATGCAAGTAGGATGTGTCAGTGATGTATTCAGGCCTTATCCAGAAAATGTGTGTACGTCATCCCTTCATCTGTTAAAGGGTCCATAAATCGACTTTATATATTATTGTTAGTTTATATTATGAAATCTAGCAAGCCTCCTTGCAAAGAATTTAAGCAATATACCCTGCAATTTGGACCTAAATCACTGCCCAAGTCAGACTTGTCCAAGTTGGAGCTACAATCGATGATAATTGAACCTATCTCTATCCAAAACATTAACATATCTAGTCTTTTCCATCAATCTCATTCACTCCTTTATTACATAAAGAAAATACCCCACCACCATGACATTTGCTGGAATTGCCACTTTGAGAATTTAGATATGGTTCTTGATCGTTTGAACGCAATTCTACTTGCCTTCAAAGAGCTTAGTATCCTTATTAGTAATAACGGAGATGAAGCTGCACGACTTTATCGGCAACTTTTTAGCAGAATTTATTGTTACAGCTGTTATTCTCTAGAAAATCCTTGCTATTCTTTCCGAACTCAAACGCTTTTGCTGTGTTTTGACAATCAATTAGACCCTTTTGGAATGTGAAATGAAACTGGCTAAGTGGAGTATGGAAACTGGAGAACCAATCAACATGTCATTTCTTCCCAATCTGAACAAGCTAGATCAAGTGGCCAAGACGATTCCGATTTCAACAGCTACTGTAGAGAGGATTTTTAAACTTTAAATTGTATTATGGTATTTGCGCGATCAAGCATGACAAGTGAACGAGCAAATGATTTAGCATTGAACGCCTTCGAAAACAAGCGGGCTTCTGCTCCACCCACAAATTTTACTTCTTTGATTAATAGTTATGGATGACTCATGTTGAATGCGGTTAATAGAACGTTTTTGTGATTTAATAAACTTGTTTCAAATTGTAAGTATCAAAATGGTGCGTTTCTTGTTCCCTTATCTTCATTAAGTACAAAATATTGATATTCACAAATAATTGTTTCTTTCATTATAATAAATGTAAAACACGAAAAGGTTGTTGTGCAAGGTAAACACATATTTTTCTCCAATGTCAGCATTTTGTGACATACATTTGGAGCATATTACCATCTTTGTAAAACTATGACTATGACTGAAAAAATTAGCACCTTCCAGATTTTGTAGTTGGGATACGCCTTTGCTAATGACAAATAATAATAATAATAATAAAGTAATAAATAATTATTATATAATGAAAATTAATATATTAATAAAAAATATTTATGCACGGTCTCAATTTACATCTAAATGCCATCAAATTTGGCAGGGATACTTCTAATATAAAACCTAGATCAGCTGAAAGACTTTTATATTAGATAAATAATCGTTAATAAATAAAACCCAATTTGCGATAAATTATGTGTGGCCTCCAGGCGGTTCCTATCAAATAAACATATGTAATTATACGTGTAAACACGTGCATTAAATATCTTCACAAAGTCAAATGAGTTGATTGGACAGAAAAATTAGAATCGGAACTAATTCTGCAATCATTCAAAAATTTGAGCTAATCTTTATTCTTTAAAAAGCAGAGAATCAGCGGTTCTTTACATTCATGCCAGTAATGAAAAAAGTAAACCGCAAATGACTTTTATTACTGTTCTAGTAAATGCATCCCCATAAGGAGAGTAATTCACATAAAACTTTAATTGTCAATAAAATTATTACTGGGACATCAGCGCATCCTGGCATGCACCGCAGCAATGAAAAAGTAGACCGAGAAACTCTGAGATTATTGAGCCATCAAACGTATCACTCATTTTCTTATGTTTGAATAAAATATTTACAAATTTTAATACAGAGATAATCGATGGAGGAGGAACACTACTATTTTTGCTATCTATAGCAATCAATAATTATGTGAAAATATAGCTGATCAAAACAAGATGCATTAAAACAATTTTACTTCCTATTATATACGTTTTTGAATCCTGAGTGAAGCCAGTCGGGTTAACGAATATTATTAAAATGAAAATAACTATAAATCAATAACTATACCTCATCACATGATGAATGGTCCATATAAGGATAGATCTTGAACTGAACTTCACTAAGTCCTAAAATTCTGAGAAACTGATTAGTGATCTGACCCATCTGAATAGGTACCAGAGGGTCCATTTGACCATGGCATTGCAAAACAGGCACATTTTTGTCAATCTTTAAAATCTGCAAACATCAGTATTAGATAAATGATAAATTTATCATTACGCTTGGGTCGTTTTTAAATGAGGAATGAAGGGGTAGCCAAGTACTTAGAGCTATAACACAAGCATATTTAGATATAGGTCCACTGAGAGCATTGAATAACGCTACTGCTCCACCTTGAGAAAATCCACCTATTGCAATTTTGTTCGCAGGGATACCGTTTTCGATTTCTTTATTAACTATATTATTCACTATAGAATGCGAAACTCACGGGATAAATACAATTAATAAGCGTAAATTACATTCTTTAGAAGCCTGTTTGATACCAGCTTCATCTTGAGGACTATCTGGAGTCAAACCGATAATATCAAACCTAGTTTATTATATTATTATAATTTGATAGGTTTATAGTTTTACCAGGACGGCATAAATGCTCCACCATTAAGAGTAACTGGTCTAGTATTTCTGAAATTGAAATGTATTACAATTGTATTTTTTATTATTATGCACTAATACATTAAATAATAGAATAAAAGTCATTAGTTTTCATTCTTATAGGTAAAAAAACTAATATCAAATTGTAACCATGTTTAACTATATTATAGTTAAATTCAAATATAAATTAAAATAAAAATATTTTAATTTCTATAACCGTAAAAATAAATAATTATTACTGAAATAAACCATTTGTGAATTTATGCTCTCATGTGATAACACGCCATTCGTGAGAATTAAAAAGTACATTCTAAGATTTTAATAGAAAATTATATTAATTAAATTAAGTGGCACTGACTATTCTTGTTTTTTACCCTTAATACAAGCCCGCTCCTTAATAAAGCAATATTAGCAATTTCATATATCCGGTACCTATAAAATGTTTATTTTACATAAATCACAATCAAATTATACATTTAATTGATCACTATTGCTTCTTTAAAAGTGTCAGAATCTTCAAAATGTCATATAAAAGACATGGTTTTGATAAAAGAATATTGAAGCGATGGAAAATGAGATTTAAATATCTGAAGCCTGTGTTAGTATTTCAAATGGCTTTATTTGAGGATCAATCAATATTAACGAACTTACTTTATATTTTATTAACTGAATAAATATATATTAAACTCGCTCGATTAGTTTAATCTTTGCGACAATAATATTATATAGTTAAATAGTTACTTTTTTATATATAAGACTTAAAATAAAATAAACATGATAGCCTATTTGTTAAAAACTATTAAGAATAAATGCAACACAAAATTATACTAGGGAAACATGGTATTGCTTATACCAAAATATTAACAAATTCAACTCGTAGTGACTGTGTTTTTACTATAGATTCGTTTGAATATGCAAATTTTTATTTATTAAAATTTATATATTGTGCAAACAGCTAAACCAGTATAAAAAATATTTTGAAATCGTCATTATTAAGCTTTTCATGTGGTTTTATGATAGAACCCCTGAACTCGTCGAATTATTAATCTAAATTACTGTTTGGTAGATTTTAGTAAGTAAATTCGCAAGGCTGTTAATCATTTGTCGATTAATGAATCCAAAATGTTTTATTTGTTAACATT
Source organism: Schmidtea mediterranea (assembly GCA_022537955.1). Taxonomy (NCBI): domain Eukaryota; kingdom Metazoa; phylum Platyhelminthes; order Tricladida; family Dugesiidae; genus Schmidtea; species Schmidtea mediterranea. Next base: position 162,128,759 of record CM039680.1, read on the forward strand.
TTAATCCAAATTATTGAATTTAAAATAATGACAAACTTTTACTTGGGAATGAATTTAGCGCAATATCTGTTACAAATAAAATAAGGAAACCCGAAAATTATCATTATGCTTGGGTCGTTTTTAAATGAGGAATGAAGGAGTAGCCAAGTACTTAGAGCTATAACACCAGCATATTTAGATGACATCGTGTTTTATTTAGTGTGATTTCTTAATTTCTAATTAAATCAATATTCAGAAGATGTTTATGAATTGAATGTTTATGTGATAAACATTGTAGAACAAATTTAAAACAGATCTAGTTCACTTATTAGATAATCTGGAAGTGTGTATCAAAAAAATATTTAATTATTATTCAAATATTTATAAATTAGATGACGAGTGCTAGGATTTGTTTTATCATTTAGAATCAACCTTCATTATATGCTAAGAATAAATTCTGAAACTCAGAATTATAATACTATAGAATACTACAGAATCATAATAGAAATATAATACTATTGAAAACAACCAATCAAGTTAAAAAGCTTAAAATTTCAAAAACATTTTGTCAGAAGATGTTTTAAATTTTATATAATTAAAATATCGTTTGTCGATCGTCTTAAAAGATTATGAATAAATAATATTTATCTTGCTTTTAAATAAATATATTCTAATTTAGTGTTCATTAATACACAGGACTAATTTGTTGTTTAGTGTTGAAAAGTACTATTCATAAATTAAAAAATGCCAATTAGAAATATTTATGAGCTATCCAAACTGCATTTAAATAAATATATTGGAAACTAATAAACTTAAAAATTAAAATTCATGATAAAACTATTTTATTTAACTCGTAAAAATAAAATTCTGGATCATATTTTATGAATTTAGTAAGCTTAACTGAGAAACTGCATTTCAAATATTTTAGCCATCTTTAAATTAAAGATGTCGTTGATTTATTTTGTATTTTAGATCAACTATGTAATTTCATTAGTGAAATTTCACTAATGAAATTACATAGTTGTACTAAAATACAAAATAAATTTTCAAAAGACACAATTACAAACAATGATGATAATCTATTATTAAATTATAGGTAAAATATTTTTGAATAATTTTAGCAGCAGTAATTTAAGTTATTATCATTTGTTTAATAAAAAAAATTATTCAGACAATTTTATAACTAACGCGTGTGGACAAATAACTTTGCAACTTTTAGGTACATAGTGTTTCAAATTCATCGCCCAGCCAGATCTAATATATTAACTTAATAAAATTTAACATTTTTAACAAATTACCCTGTATCGCCCAAACCATGAAGAAAAATGAGCTAAATATTATAAATAAAATAAATCGATTATTTTATATAAATACTCACTGTAGAAGTATGTTTTCCTGCTGCTTCAATAATTTCTGCTGAAAATTTTGAGGAAGCCATATTTGCTGAAATTGAATCAGTTGATTTACGTTTTAGTGATAGACAATATGTATTGCCCATAAACAAACGCTCAAGGTCAAATAAAATAGAATAAAAAAACTATTAATATTAATTAGTTTATTAAATTTTAAATAATTATTTTCTTAATATTTACTTAGTGTTAAATCATAAAATATCCAACAGAAATCTTTTTAAATTAAATATTTTAAGTTAATTTAAAATTTAAGAATCATTAATAAAGTTTCAAAATATGTTCCAATGCTTGAGAAATTAATAATTTGAAAATAGTATTTACAATTCTAATATAATGAAGTTTTTTAAAATAGTATATTCTAACGATATTTAGAGGGAAAGCAAATTGGTGATTACTACTCTAGACTTTGAGTAACTCATACCTACAACTTACTTCCTTTCGTCTACTTGCTACCCATTGCTTGGCAACGTTGGTACTGTTGCAAGAGCCGTATGACCACCAAAGGTTAGCTCTGTTTCCAAATCTGCTCTGGCCCGGACACACTATGGGTCCAGTGAGCTGCTAATAGAAGGTCTTTGCTCGTCTTCCTATTGCTACTACTCTAATCTGGTCCTTTTCCTGCTTCAGTAGTTTAATGAAAAAATAATTATTCGGTCCAACTGTAATTCATTATTAATACACATCAAAACTACAAGTATTTAGGAACATAAATCAATTTATATGTGGTTAAAACACAGTGATAGCTAAATTAAATCTGCTTGACACCAGCTACCATATTCAGATTTGATTCAATACTAGAGAGTCAGAGAATGCGATTCCGTGCTTTCCACTATTCCGGGCTTCTTGCATTAAACTCTTACGAATCCATATGATGATTGGATACGCCTCTCCTGATACGCAAGCTGCCTGGGCAAAAAACAAAGGTTAAGTAACTGCATTTCTTTCCTGGCTCGCCGATAAGGCCGTTTCTAAGGCATGGATCTGCGTGAGCTGGGCTTGAAATTTCGTTTTTGTTGTAGTGTTCACCACTGGACAGAAGTTGGCACAGGCTCCACAATTCAACACTTTTCCGTCCAATTTTCTTCCATTTCGCCACTTGCGTTATAGGCTCTACATTTTTTTCATCTATTTTAATTAAATAACTTTCTGACTATTAAATTTATATTGAATACAGAACCTCTCTTTCCGAGTCAGTTTTCCATAATTTCAAGTTTGAATATTTTGAATTGCCATTATGAAAAGAAAATGTATAGCATAATTGGTAGACATTACCTAATCTCAATATTCATTACAAAATTGCTAACGGATTTTATTAATGGTAATCGTTTAATAATAATGGAAAAATTCTCGCATAATTTAAGTCGTCCTTATCCGTGTCTTCGTTTTGTATCTTCTTGATCCCATTGGAGCTATCTGTTTCTTTACCTTCTTCAATTTTTGGTACAAAATGCCACCCATCATAGCACATAAGGACTCATCTTGCATCACCTTAGGCATGAAGTCTTCTCATTCGTTGTTTTTTGTATACATTTTTACAAGATTGTAATAAATTATGTGGAAATGTGTGGTTCTAATATCTCACAGGGATTATCTCGCTGACCTGTGAATGACCTTATTGTTATGTATCTCCAGTTTCTGAAGTCGGCATTTGACATTGGATTTTTAAATGTTAACTTTTTATTTCACGAGTTTTTCGTCTATGCCACATGTGATGGTTTGTGCATGATACTCACGATGATGCAGTGATATTTCATTGCACCAAAATTTAATTCAGTTCAAGAATATTTACATTCATTTATATCCTATCCGTATTCTACTTGTGGGGAATTTTAGTCCAACTACTTCTCGAAACTGTCCGTCAACTACTTCGTTGATTGTATATTCATGGGTAAATTCCTATTGTTTATTTCATCTTATGATCTGTTTTCCTAACATTTATGCACAATTTCTATACTCCGATTAAAGATTCACGGCTAATCGATTCAGTCATTAGATTTAGCAGTCCTTTTTGCTCGCTCTTGACTCATGTGTTCCTCATAATGATCAGTTCATGTTATTTTGCCGAAACTATTTTATGAATTCTTACTTATTATTCAGGTACTCTGACTGAACAGGGTACGATATGCAATTTGAATGATGCAGACTCCCTCTATTCCCAAATTATATGAACTCATTTTTGATTTACTCTATTACATTGGTCACTATTCCGGTGCTGTTTTTATTTATTATGTTTGTCTATCTTAGTATATATAATTAAAGGGATATATATAATTTATATATAATTTACTGGGCCTTGAAATTTTATTTTATTGAAAATTATATATGAAAATTCATTTAACTAAACTAAATTTATTGAAGTAAAAATAACAATTGTGATAGTTCATTTTTGCATTATCGGAACGATCTACCAAATCTTCGATCATGGAGTGGCTTCATGACTTGACTTCGTTCCTTTCGGTTTGGGTGAAGGCACTGGTAGGAGTATTCATCTATTCTGCTTTGATGTTGGATTGGGCTGTTGAATAAATTGGCCGGAAGAACAATATCTGTGGGCGCTCCATCCGTCTTGTAACTCGAAGGAGACGCCGTAATCCGGCGCATATCCGTCCGTGCTGGTGATCTCGCCAGAGGCAATCTCAACATTGTTTCTTTCTAGTCGTCTCCTAGCCATCCTCACTCTCCATTGGAACTTTCGGACCAACGCTTCAAATCTATAAAGCAAGAATTCAGCTCGCTGTCGTGCTTCTCGAGCCAGGTTCCGGCCAGGCTCCCACTTGATTGCGAGGCTAGGTACCTCGATTTCGTCCTGCCGAGAACCTGTTCTGATGGGCCAACTGCTATCTCCCAATGAGAAGAGACTGTAACTGGCGTCCCACAATGACTGCCTATAGTGCGCCGCCAGGTCCGGGGCTACCCAAACGGCTACTCTGTTGTCGTCACTCCATATTGAGATTTCGGTTGGTCATGCTTCTTCTGGAAAAATGAAGTTAATATTTGGTTTCTAATTGAAATTTTTTATCTAATAATCGTAATAATTGAAACGGCCACGCGTTTTGCAGTCGTTGTTAACCTTGCTCCTACGAGTTTATCATGATTTTTCTTCCCACATTGTGATAAGTACTTCTGATATCTGTACTAGGGTCATAGTCAAATTGTGAGTTCGATTATCAGATATTTTCATGAATCGTATAAATGAAAAGGTCCTTACTTTCCTCGTAACAAATCGTGGTGTCGTCCTGCTGGGGGTCGGAAGGTCGTGGAAGGTCCGAGTTGATCGCTGTATTTACTCATGTTGCTCGACCTTTCGTTTTACTCATCGATGAACTTTTCTGGGAGTTCGTTGTTTTCATACTCTCGATTTTATGACTGATCCGTATTCAAGACGTTTTATTTATACTATTTTAGAAGTACTAGTGTGTGCAAGGTACCGCTCTACTCTAATTCACCTGTTGAAAACTCCTACTTGAAGTTATTATTTATTTTTTCTTTAAAACAAAAAAAACTTTCTAAATTACGTGGGGCGTTTTTACAACGGTGCTGGTCTGCCTACCTTTCTGAAGTCATTGTGATGGTATGATTCAATTCGTATCGTTGTATGTACGTATGATTAGCGCTCCGATTTTTGGTCGTCTTTTCCCACCCAGATAGTGATTATTGTCGTCCACCTCGTGGATATTATTATCATTCGAATTTTATTGGTTTATTATCTCCATCTGTCGTATCGGAACTCTTATTTTTGTCATCTTTACGCAATATTGACCTTTAGTATGATTTTGGCTTTCAAGATTACCCTTATCATATCTCTTAACAAAGTTATTACTACCTAATATTGGCATTACTGTGACTTTGGACGTTATGATTATGTTTGCAATATTACAAATCGTTATATTAGTCTAGAAGATCAACCTCATCTACTTAGGTCTGTACTGTGCAAGGTAATGGCTAGTCAGCCTACATCTATTCATCATATTCTTGGGTTGGTTGATCTACTACGCTCATAAAACCTACAACTTGAACGTGTATTAAGTACGTTCAAATAATATGAAGACTTTATGGTCGCTGATTTTACTTATCTTGTGCACGGTTTACCTCTCTCGTGATTTATGATCTCGGTGGATATTTTGTCCTTTCTGACTCCTACTCTCTGTATCGGTCGATGGATGGATATTTATGCATGTCAGGTTGAATTCATATTAACATTCGCAACACATCGAATACATCAAGCTCTCGTGAAGTACAGGATTCGGTAATTTGTACTACATTTATATTGATTTGGGTGTATCAAATTAAGCGTGTCCAACGATAATATTTTATACCTAAATAAAAATTTATAACTTTTCGTGTTCTCTGTCATTGTAATTAAATTGTGGAGTGAGGTTTTATGTTTTTCCTATTTTTATGGGATAGTAAATTTAATTTACGTTGAGTTCGTATAAATTATAAACCATGATCATTATCGCTTATATACTAGTTTTCTATCCCTTGCAGTATTTATGTTTTCTAATCAACGTTAGCTATTCGCTTATATAATAATTTTAAAGTCTGGTTAAATGACCTGTTCCTTTATTTTAAGCTCTGTGACATGGTTTAGTTTCGGTCTGATTGTTCGTTTTTTAATGTTATAAAAATCACGGTCTTATTTAGTTAAGTCCATTTAATTAATTCTATTCTGGGTTTAAAATTGGAATTTAAAACTACTGGTTAACTAGCATTTCTCATTCATATTATTAGTTTATATTCGTTGCACTAATTTCACGCCACCCCTTCGCCCTTTACCTCATTTTGGTCTTAAGGTTGAAATTATGTTCATATTTTGATTTTAGGAGTGCTCCATGAGCTACTCGGTGTTGATGATTTTAAGCCGATGTGTTTAGATGAATTTTGGTTGAATTTTCGGACGAAGAAAGAAGATGAAGCAGCCAAAAGACTACCCCACGATTCAACTAACGTCCTTATAGGAAAATATTGACGTTCAGCATCCGTCGTTTCTCACGACATGGACCTTCACGGGCACAGAATATTGGCAGAGGAACCGCTATTACACCATTTGATAGTGTATATGATTTTAATTACTTGTTGTATGTGCTGGCTGTGAGCAGGAAAATTTCGACAAAAATTAAAATAAACCTGATTCGTTGAAGCATATAATTCGACATAAAACATTACATTACATTCATAAACATCACATTTGCAGAGGACACGCCAAGCAGGGACTTACTTGTAGTTTGCTTGAGTACATATCGTGTACGTTGAATCAAAGATTTTCGAGCGTTCTTCCTTCCGTAAGTTTTTTCTCAAAGAAAAATTGAGATAGGTTAACAAAAGGTAGTGTGTTTTTTTGTGAAAATGAATCGGTATTTATACCTTTTTTATGACCCTAACCTTGCGTGTTCTTTTTGATCCGTTAAAACAAACTTTGAACTTGATTTTACTTGTAATATCTAATTCTAATTTTGTTATTTTCTTACATTAAATAGATAATTAATTTTATTTATATTTTAATTGAATATTTCCGATTAGAAATATTTTATTTTCAACCAGCTTTTCCATTAAAATGCTGATTTTATAAATTGATCTATTTTCGGTTAAATTTCCTTGTTATATTGTCATGTTTGAGTTAATTTTGTGCTGATCTTGGTGCATATTTATTATTATTTTAATTTACTTTTATGTTTTTGATATTATATTTACTTGCATTTTCCTCATAGTTTAGGGTTGTTTATTTGGTGTTAATATTTCTGATTTTAAATTTGCGTGCTGTTTCCGATCCATTTAAACAAATCCTTGTATTGGCCCAACAAATGGAACCCCCGAAGCCACCGAAAGATAAAACAAATTAGCTCACTAGTTCCGGGGCCAAATCAAAATTTGACTTAATCCAATTAGTTGTTGAGGACAGTTTTCCTTTATAAAGAAATGTTGAATAAACAATTTTGCTACAAATTGACAAAAAAATAATTGAGAAAGCGTTAGGAGTGTGAAAAAGAAAATATAGTCTAAAGAGAAATTGGTCTGAAACGAGTCAGACTTGTATCAAGCAGACTTTGAGAGTTCTAGTGTATCAAAGATTAAAAGGCGGTTTTCCATAGTGTCAGTGTCAATAAAGGTTATTACTTCAGTGGTATTTAACGAGCACGTTGAGTCAGAGAACCATTTAAAATATTAACTCAAAAATATTAAATTGAGATTTATCTTAGAAAAAAATTTATTTTATTTGTATAAATTTGAAAAGTTAATGTAAAAATTGTTAAAATAAAAAAGGTATTACAATATTTAATAAAAAAATAATAATTTGTTTAAAATATATTTAATAATTCACATCACTTTGATTGATTTTTTGACCCGATGACAGTTGAACTGCCAAAATATATCGTAGAACCTTTGCTTGAATGGTGCTTACTTGTAATAAAATCATTTCCATGTTTATCGAGAAAAATCAACCCGGGTCAGGAACTAGGATTTAAGAAATTCGCGAACGATCGGGTTGCAGTCTACGGCCGATTTATATGTATGAATCCTAAGCTCGTGCCTTTAGCGATGAAGCAATGCATTAAGATAAATTTTAAATGATTAAGTGTAATAAAGTGAGCATGACTCAATTAAATAAGTGTTGATTGTATTGTCAGAGCTTGTGGCTGTCACTTTAAAATATTTCTTTAACACTAATAAAACTTTCATAAATGAAATATACAACAATTGACTGACACCATGAATCAAGTAAATTATTAGCATTCAAGGTGAAACTCTACTAATCAAAATATTTTTTGATAATAAAACATCAAAGCTGTTGGACGTATGGGAATCTTTATTCGACTTTATTACTCGCCCTATTGGTGTGCCCTTTGCATTTGACTCCTAGGGATACCTGCCCAATACGCCGCACGATTTAGAATAACCATTGTGTACCCATGACTGAGATCATGTTGGTACTGTACACAATAGCCGAATGCCACTCGAGCAGGTGAGCGCTATCACTAACACTACTCCTCGAATGACCTTCGCTTTTCCCGAATTCCCTGCTGCCGCTGGAAGGACTTACGCTTATTACTTACGAAATATACCCAGGACCCTTTATATTTACGCCCGTTAACTTGAGAGAATCGTAGGGCTCATTTACCCTAAACATTCATTTAACAAAATCCGTCTGCCCATTTATCGTCAACGGTTATTGTTAATTCGCCAACATTAACTTAACAAAATTGAGTCTAATCTGGAAAACAACAAAACAGCAAAAGAAAAATTAATTATATTGAAGCATTAAACATAGATGTAACAATTTAAAGTAAGCGACAAAACAATCAGTTTTAAGCCTAATCGTCCTCGGCATCCATGTCAGTAGGCAGGTACCTACGTTTGGCCGGACGGTACGGTGGGGGACTGACGTTGCGATTTCCATCGACACGAGTTGAGGGTCCCGCGATTTCGATTGAATGAGAGGCCATAGTAGTATCGCCGGTGAGAACAGCGATATCATTCAGATCTAACCCCAACTGATCCAGAACTTGAGCGACTCGAGGAGAGTCCGAATCCTCATCCGCGAGATTTATGTGGATGGGAAAAGCAAGCGACGGAAAGATCGCGCTAGGAGCATAAAGTATGTCCGGATCTATCCCCGGAATCTCAAATTCCTGATAGGGGGGCGGCAGATCATCGATCCGGCACGGGCCTTCAATGGGCTCCGTTTCTCGGAGGAGCTCCGTTTCCCGGCGACGACGGTCGCGACGTCGCCTGTTTCGATTTGGCCGCCGATGGGCCGGGTGGACATGCGGTTCCACCACCGGAACTTGGGGCGACTCAATTGATGGAGGAGCGGAGGCTGTTGGGTTTGACGGGAGTCCGATGATAGGTAGGTGATGTGCGGGGATTATGTTCAGCTGACGGCTCGAACACTCCCTGGGACGTGAGTCTGAAACTCCACGTCCGTGAATGCCTGACGCAGGGCGGTAGCCTGCTCTTTTATCAGCAGCCGTTGGCTGCGGGATTCTGCTATTAACTCCTCCCGAGTCTGAGTTAACCTTGCAATTTTCTGATGCAGTCCTTTGACGGTTTCCGGCGGAGCCCAGGTGCCCTTTACCCGCTCGTATTTGGTTCGGAGCGCGGTATGTTGCTGCTTCAACTCCTCGTATCTGTGTCTTAGTGCTACCACTGACGGAGATAGCCGTGGAATCCGTGGCAGATCATTGGTTGTTGAATTGGAATAGGAACTCATGTCTATAGATAGAAAAAGGGGTTCAGGAAATAGAGAGTTATTGAGAGAAAAAGAGGAATAATTCGACAAGAATATCGGCAGAAGGACTTTATGAATGTTAATTAGTCCAGCGGTTCCCCAATTTACATTACCCATAGCTATGGTTTACAATTATTTGGGTGACTATCATTTACTATCTGGTGACTGTAGTCATGATTTATTCAGGCGACACTAGGATCTTTGCGTGAAATTGCGTATCCATATCGACATGGTTATTCAGAAATTTGGACCCCTAAACATCATCCTGGGTTATATTAACGCTATCACTATGGTTAACTTTGACGGGTTTAAACGCTGCATATTCCGTGGTGTGGTTGTGCTACGATGTTTCTGTCCTAATTGTCGCCGCAAATTTAACGTTGTCCGCATTAGTGACTACTTCGGAACTTAGATTCGGTATAATTGATTTTATACTCGCCCTAGTATTCTAGTTTAATATTCCGTTTTAATTCAGGTAATATCTCCAGAATTAACGATTATTTAATTTATTAAAATAAGAAAGTTTATCAGAGCGACATTGTCATCGTCGGGGATTATCATTTCTGAAACAAAACTTTCAATATACCTGAATTGTTACTAGGACTTTAATAATGTCGGAAATCGTAATAAAGGAGATTTAATCTAATTAAAAGGCAAAATTTACTATTTAACGTGAGAATTATATAATTTATTACAATGACTTTAAAACTGAGATATAATTAAAAGGATATTTTAAAATATGCTTACTAACAAAGGTTTTCTCCGGTTTTGTGTGAATTAATTCCTAACGTCCCCAGACCTTGAAGGTTGAAATAAAATACACAACGGTAGTAGTGCGTAATGTCGTTATCTTGATAAATTTTAAATCGATATTTGCAAAAATTCATGAACCGTAATTAGATGTGCGGGCTCATTAGTGTCATTGATCATCAACGGTTACACAACGTGAATCAATAATCTAATTTATCGTCACGATTATCGGAGCGTGGACTAGCTAGAAAATCGGAATATTTCTGCGACGACAAGATGTCCCAGAGAGCCTCTCGTGAACCCAGGGGCTACGAGCAACTTATGCAGATAGTGGTCAACCTCGTCGGGGTAAAATTCAAGTTTAGTGAACAAAGTGGACTTTTCTGTTTGCTTAAACTCTATGTTTGCTCATTCTGATCGTGTTGGATTAATTATGTTGCGATGAGCGATCGTTCTGTGGAATTCTATCTTAGGACCGGAATATTCGTGGAAGAGGCGTATATCGCGTCAACTCCTGCAAGTTTCGTGAGATTCATCGATAAAAAAAAATCTCGAGCTATTCGGACAACCGTTAAGAGTACCGTTCAACCTTTTGTATTTATGTGTGGATTTTTATGGGCTTGCGTCTCAGAACAAAAATAAAAGCTTTTCGGTGCGTTTTTTATTATTACTTTTCGTTTTTATTTCCCTATACTTATCCCTGCTAACCGATTGGAAATTAATAATAGGTTCGAGATTTAAAAATAGTGTCTCAATCAGTTCATGATTCTACCTAATATCCCCTTGAGTAAATGACGCCCTTCCCGTGATTTTAGTTCTACTCGCTCCGGCCACTTTTCAGCAGTCGCTTCGAGTTATACAACGGCGCCCTGCGTAGCGGTCCTGTGCATATTGCCAGACCCGACTGCGGACTGCCGAGGTGTTTACGAGGCATGACCCGCGAGCTCAACTAGAGGTTTTCACCCACCAGCCGGCACTAGATCCGTCCCATGAACTGCTATTTACATATGTATAGTACTTTAATGGACTCGAACACAAATATATAAATATAGAATGAATGTTAATTAATGAATTATCAATGCAGAGACATTATGAACGTATAATTGAAGCAAAGTTTTACATTAACTTAAAATAAGCAAAATACATTAAAAAATAATAAAGATCCTTACGCTTTAAGAATATCGTAGTGATGATTCAAGTTTTTCAAAATTGGCATAAGTTAAAAATAATGAATTTCGTCACTGTATATATACTATTTTTATGCGTGTGTGCGACCAATGGGCGATTTTTCGCGATTTTTGGGGCTTTTTAATTATTTTATTTATTTCAAAATATTTTTGTAATTTTTTATGTATTTTTCTTTATTTTTTGATATATTAATAATTTATTGTTGGGTTTTATTTTTATTATTATTTTCTTAGAATATTATTTTTACCCCCATATTTTGTTTTTCTGGTCGCCGCTTCTGCCTATGTTTTTTCTAAACCTTATTTTGCAAGGTTTTGGCAGTTTATTTTACTTTTCATATGTTTCTTTCTGCAGCTGTAGGCTTTTTAATGATTTTAATTAATTATTTGTTTTATTTAATTTTGTTATATTTTTATTTTGTTTTAATTAATATGTTTTTCATTAATTTTTGGTATCTTCTTGTGGTGCGTGCTTATTTTCAGTGACTCATTCCATTATTTTTACTTTAGTCTTTAATTTTTTGTTTAAATTGTGGTTCTGAGCCCAACAAAGCTTATGAGCTCACCAGAAATTCTGCTATCAACATCATACATATCTAAAAACACCATTTTCCGTTCTACCTCAGACAGGTGTTTCTATAAATTTGCACGGTTTCTGATAAATTTTGAAGCTGGATAACAATAATATATCTTTTATAATAAAGATGTCAATGTCTTCTTCAGTGTTTTCTGACATGTTAATGATGTTCAAAAGAAAGAAATATTTTTGTTCGATTGATAAAAGATGGTAAACTCCAGGGATTTCTATTGATATAAAGTTTTTGCATAAAACAAGAAAATTATTCACTATCATTTCAAACAATTTAACAGAATTCTCGTATTGTTTGCTAATTTTTTCAACAACATCGATAGCTTTGGATAAATAATAAATTCTTCTTGATTTATGAATTCATTTCGGTAAAAGCCACAAAAATATTCGAATAAATCGTAAGTTTTTATTTTATAAATGCAAAAACTAAGCAATCTTTGATGTTGTTTCTGGATTTTATAGGCCAGTAAGCGGTGATATTGGGAATTTATTGTCGAAGTAAGGGATTGATAGTGTCCGAAATATTTTTTATTAAATGATAATGCGTATCTAATACTTCATCTGTCAGCGTACGCATTTGACGCATAATTTCAGTTATAATGTCAGTTAATTCTACTTTTGTGTTTTGAGTTGAAATTTCATCTCTATCCACTGGACATGTTAAGGTTCTACTTAGCCAAGTATCAACACAATCACCAACACTAGCGAAAACTCATAACGGAGTTTAATGATTTTTAACATTTTTATTGATTTAAAAGTGCAAATATTGATTTTTGAACGTAATTTTACTTTTTTTATTGCCTCTAGCGCATGAATTTGAGATGTTGCTTACAAGGCTTAATCTGTATTTTTGTTTCAATATTCATTGTATAATAACATACTGAATCATCCATGCTTCCAAAATTTTGAATCCTCATTGCATTATATTACGATTATAACTTTAACTTAACGGTAAAACCAAAAAATCAATAAGTTAAAAAACATTTATTCATCAAAATTTCTGAGAAAATAAAATATTATGACTTGCAAAATATATCTGGAAAAAAAGATAATTTAATCGTATCATCACTGAATTACCATTTTCTTTTGATAATTATATGACATTGCTGTTGCCGTTCCTTCCAGGGGTAGATTTTCCACTGTCGATCCTGGTTTGACTTTGCTTTTCTGAACCGAATTGTAACCCAGCTAACTCAATTCAAAATGCCGCCTACCTTGATCAAGTATTTATGGAGGATATTATAATCATCCAAAACGATGATTGTATTCATATTCGCTTCGAGGAACATTATCTCATTGGTAATTTCTCTTAGCATTATAATTTTCTCTAACTGATAAAAAATGACTTTGAGAATTACTATTATTTGGAAAATATAAGAAACATTGTTTATTGACGATTTTAAATGAGTCTGAGGTTGACGTTTTGTTTGGTGGTATGAGGATAATTATATCGAAGGGTTAATTCTCGTGTTAAACATATGTAAAGAATTTTAATAAAATTATAATGACAAATTTAATTAAGTTTAAAAGTTAAATTATGAAATGATGAAATTGCTTGATTGTAAAATTAATATTTAGGAATGCTTGTAATTTAAATATATTAAATATTTATTGAATGTTTGTGCATTAATATTCCTTATTCAATTGTTAATTCATGCTTGCTAAAATATCCTCAAAAGAAATACTAAAAAACATTTATGATTAAAAAAAACTTTAGATCGTTGTTTTAATATTGTTTTGTTTGCACTCTTTTTTGAAATAAAGTTTGGAATTGATTTTAATTTAGTTTTAATGGAATTGTTAAATTTACGAAATCAAACTGATAATAAATCAGAAGCTTTGCAAAACGATGGAAAGTACTTCGATTATAATGATGTGACGTTTTGCAAAATTTAACTTATTCGTAGGATTATCTCATATTTGTGACGTTGACAAGGCAGCACTCAGATTATAGGTCTAGTGAGCATAAAGAGAGAACTTGTAAATTGATTTGTAGAGTTCTAGAACGGTACTGAGAGATTGTTGTTCCAAAGCATAAGTGAATCAAACGGAAAGAATAACTGAAGACTGTTTAAGATGTTTCAAAGTTGAGTAATCATATCGAATCTGTAGAAAGATGCTATTTTTTGGTTAAGAAGAGCTCTATAATTTTACAAAGCAATTCAGATATCTCACAAGATCATCAGGCTTTCGATATAATTTTCTGAATTGGATAGTAAACAAATAGATTCAAAGATTCTAATATTATAGTGGACAATCTTCTAAGAAAAATTTATATGCCAAAATAACAATAATATTAATATTAAGGGGTATTTTGAAAAAATAGAACTTTATATTTTGATTTTTAAAAATATAGAATACTTTTTGAAATTATAGAACCTTGATGAGTCATAAAAGTATTCTATATTTTTAAAAATCGCAATTTAATGTACTGTTTTTCAAATTACTCCAAATAATAATAATAATAATAATAATAATAATAATAATAATAATAATACTAATAATAATAATATTAATAATAATATTAATAATAATATTAATAATAATATTAATAATCATAATATTAATAATAATAATAATAATAATAATAATAATAATAATACTAATAATAATAATATTAATAATAATATTAATAATAATATTAATAATAATATTAATAATATTAATATATAATATTAATAATAATAATAATAATAATAATAATAATAATAATAATACTAATAATAATAATATTAATAATAATACTAATAATAATAATATTAATAATAATATTAATAATAATAATAATGTGTTTGAAATTTTAAAAAAAAAATAACTAATTAATGTAAATCTAAACTTCAAACAGAGAAAGTCCGTCATTTTTGACAGGTTACAGCTGATTATTAATAATAATTATTAAGATATATTTTCTAAAAAACCTTAAAAATAATACTTACCGGTTTATCGAGGAGGAATATGAAATGAGTTGTATAACAGATGATATTACTGGAGTAATTAGTTAAACCTTTTACGGTATCATCCAGTTTCACAACTTTTACCAGGTTAAGCCAGTTCAAGTCACCAAGACTGTAACTAGCGATCTCATTTTTCTACAAACAATAGCACTCAAAAATCCATTCTCATAGGAAATTCAACTACTGTATTAGCTGTGACCAACAGTTTGATGTGATCCAATTTTACAATTATAATGGATATGACCGGGTCATTTAGAACATTTGGGTATAATCGAACCTCCTCGGATTTCGTTTCGACAACGAAAATCGTTCCATTTCTTAAAGTTCCATAAACTTTATTTTTGTAAATGCATGTACACATGATGTCTGATGGAAATGTGGATACAGTTTGACCTCTTTTATAATCCTACAGAAATGTCAAATGAGCTATTATTTTATTTAAATAAATTGAGTTTTTAGCTAGGCTTCATATACAAAATGAACTTAATTTAAAGAAAACTTCAGGTTAGACAAATTTTCTAACCAAATGTTTTGTTTTCAATTATAAGGATATATTTGGTTTGATTGGAATTGGCCATTATTTTAATTTGAGGTCAATTAAGCATATTGAATTGTGCGTAATAAAATTGTTTTGATTAGTAAAATTAATAAATTGTTAGTAATTAATTGAACATTGCGTCGGTATAACTAATTTTTTATAAATACATTATATATAAGAACTCTTAATATATTTTTTGTTAATTGTTAAAAATGACAACAAATATTCTTGAGAAATACATCAGTTATTAAGAAAATTACGAAAAAAAAAGAACAGACTCAATTAACTCAAAACCGAGAAATAAGAGACAGGAAATGGAATAGAAAGGAAATACTGCAAAATAAACAAGGTAATTTTTATGGTGGTAATTGGCTTATGGTTGTACTAATTCAACTAGAGATGGTAATACTATCGATGTAGTATTAAAGTGTATTAAAGACAAAAGATGCCATAATCAATGTCCTGCCGAGTTATATCTTCAATATAAAAAAACGCCCGGAGAATTTAGTTTATAAATTGATACGAAAGAGCAGGGATTAGATTAGAATCACATAACAAGAGAATATAATCATTCAATAAAGTTATGAAGAAAACGAGACATTACAAAAACATATATCTTTAGTAAGTACCTAAATTTATGTTTTGAAACATATGAAACATAGTGCAACCACGAAGGAACCATATATTATAGAAAGTCAATGATCTAGTGGATACAAAAGTAGTAAAGTTGTAACTTCTAAAAAATAGTAACCAAAACTCAATATTACTGTCCACAAGATTAACAAGTCAATAAGGAAGAAATATTAAATTCCAAAAAACCACTTTTAAACAATTCAAAATGAGCTAAATACTAAATAAACCGAACAAATGGCGAGAAGGCAGTTGTATTTGTTTAGAATATTTAAAGAAACATATTTGCAGACTCATGATTGGCATAGCTATTCGTCTCAAATCAACTCAATATCCAAACACAACAAAAGATATAGAAATCTACCAAAAAAAAGGACTAAAAAACGGCTCTTATGATAAAATGAATCAATTTAGTTTTGTAATAGATTTTGTTATACTAAATTACGATAAAATAAATAAATATTAGAATTTTCGATTTACCTTATTAAAAAAACTGACGATAATTATCATATTTTACTGACAGTTTACATATATTTTTACTGGGTTCTTTATGCTAAAAAAATATTGGCCAAAGGATTTCGAGCAAATATAATTTTAGAAAAAGCATTTATGATAAGGCCTGGAAAACCCAAAAAATCTTGTACGCCATTTTGAAAGTTGATGGCGGTAAAATGCAAACACAGAATAAATCATTACAGAGGTTTCAGTTATTACTCATTAATTAAACCTATATAATAATAATTATAATGATATCAATCAATAAAACAATAAAATATTTAATAAAATATTTTGTTCATTTATCTCATCACTTAGCTTTTTCAAATATTAGATTTTTTGCATATTGTTGCCGTTGTTGTAGGTTTTCGTCACAATATCACAAAATAGTTTTGTTATCATTTATTAATATTATTATTGGTACATAATCAAACTATTTCAAACTATTCAACAGTTTCTTTTATCGTCAATAATAAAAATGATTTCGAATGCCCATTCTTTATCAACAACTCAACCAATTTATCAACACTTCAGATTTCGTTTATCAATTTACAATCTCTGTACTCGAGTTCTAGAGCATTGTCGATTGAAGGGTTTGACCAATATTAGTGAGCACAATAGAGGCTGTAAAAGTAAAATAGGAATGTCTGATTTTAAAGTTTTTATAATTATTGGGAACCTTTTATATGTGAGGCATTTTTGATAAGCTCATTGGATCCAAAGATAAATGTGCTATGACTACGAATGTTTTGAATATTTTAAAATAGTCTGAGTATGTTAAATTGTGACAAATTGATTTTTTGTATTGTTAAAAAATTTTTAAATTTTAATATTATTTGTATTATGTCAAGTAAAATGATTTAATTTATAAAATATTTCATTATTTTTTTAAAATTTTTATCATAAGAGTTAAATTTTTATATAACATTTTAAAAATTAGTTTAAATATTGATTCAAATATTTAATTATTATTATTATTGTTATTGATGTTATTATTGATATCATTATTATTTTTTATATTGGAAAACGCCACTATATATTCTATATAACATTTCACTAAATATTTCAACCGATTATCAGTTTTTTTCAGGCAAGAAATCACATTAGTTTTTTAAATGTGATTTATAGCCTGAAGAAAACTGTAAAATCGATCAAAATATATAGTGAAATGTTATTTAGAATATATAGTTGGTGTTTTTCAATTATTAAAACTTTGCCTTCTTTTATTAATTATTGATATTATTATTATTAATGGCAACATTAAGGTTTTTTGAAAATAAAAAACCATACTAAATACAAATATAAAAGAAAATCCATCGCTAATAAACTCACATTTAACGTATTGATTATAATATAATCAGGGCCGACGGATAACAATTTTTCATTGCTACAGACATAGAAATCTTTGACCAATTTTCTGAAATGTCCAGGATAATAATTTATCATTGCCTGAAAAAAAGAAATAGATGAAGAATCTGATAAATTTAGAATAGTCAAATAATTCAATGACAAAGAAAAGTGTCAAAATAAATACAGAAATTCACTAAGTTAAATTAATATTTATATGCGAGTACAAGTCAATGAAAACTTAGAAAAATCAAAGAATGAGTTGGGAAATTCAAATGAGAATGAAAACAATGTCCAATTGTTTTTAGTTGAGCATGATTCTCAAAGTTTAGACATTTTTCATCATCTTTCACAGATTTTTAGAAGCCATTATTCATGATATAATAATTTGGCACAATTCCAGAATTTTAAAAATAAATTTTTGAGACTATAGACCTATGTTAAAACCCAAAGCACCTTATAAGTTATAATATAATTGTTTTAGGCTTTGAAGGTTGTAAAGTCGATTCCACACAAATGCTAGTACAGTTGTAATAGAAAATTATGTCAGACGTTTTCTTATTTGTACCTTCCAACTCTTAATACTGATAACTGTGCAAAGCAGTGCACTTAAAATAGGGTTACCATACGTCCCGATACACCGGGAAATTTCCTGGTTTCGAGGTTCGTGTCCAAAATTTATTTGTCCCGGTCAATTTTAAAATTTACGAATGAATATATTTTTTAAACATGAAAGTCAAAAATAACGAAATGTTCCAGAGCGAAGCTGGGTACGAGTCAGCTAGTATCTAGTATTAATACGCGCACGTGGTGAAACCGACATTCGAAGCAACACATCCGCCCTCTCCCATCCCCATACACCAATTAGCAGAAAAAGAAAGTCCATTTTTTACATGATATTAATTTTAGTCTATTATTTATAAAAAAAAATTCTAATGACCATGACAAATGTATGATTAAAGATTAAAGTTTTGTTGTTGTCTTTTTTTGGGTTGAAGCGTAACGAGAAGTGAAGGGAGATTGTCCCGGTCTATAGTCCGAGAATTATGAAAACCCTAACTTAAGGGCGTGTCTGTGGACATTTGAAGAGAAACTAGAACATTAATAGGTTTTCGGTAATGACTTGCTGGAAATGAGGTAGAATCTCACTGAAACAAATGAAATTTTCAAATAATATATCATAATTTTAAATCACCATAACTTTTTTACATAAAACGTATTTCTTTATTTTAAACTCCATTAGAAAGAGCCTATTTTAAATTCAAATATTAAGTAAGATCTATAGTAATTTAATTACAATAAATTTAATTTTCAAATAGAAATGTACAAGTTAGAAAATAAAGATTTGATATTTCTTTATTTTTATGAGCGGAAATCGAAGAACAATTCAGTTGAAGAATAATAATAATGCTTTTTGGAGCGACACAGTCAATGAAAAAAAATTTATGACGGAAAAATTGATCTCGAAAATCAATATCAAGGAAGATTTACGTGAAGCTGTTGTTCAAAATTCAACAAAATCTGTTCAAGAACTTGCTATGGATCTGCATGTCTCAAAAACAACCAGTACGACAATTAAAAGACATTTGGTATGGTCAAAAAGCTTCAAAAATGGGTCACACATGAATTGAATGAATTGCAGAAATTAGACAGATTACAAATTTGCCAATCTTTTCAAGCACGACATAGAAAGGCATCTTTTCTTAATAATATTATTGTCTGCGATGAAAAATGGATTCAATATGAAAATCATAAACGGTCAGGAGAGTGGTTGGATAAACATCAATGCAAAAATCAATTTCCAAAAAATGCATGAAAACTCATCATTAGTCTCTTCCTGAAATTGTTAATAGAAAGGGTCCGATTATCCTGCATGATAACGCTAGGGCTCATGTTTCAAAAGTCACGATTTAAGATTTGAAGTTTTACCGCACTTATTTCCACTTATTTACGCATTTAAATCTTTATATCAAGGGCAGAAAGTTCAAATATTTTGAGGAGATAAAATCAACTGTTATCACTTTATTGGACTTCAGACTTTTTTTAAAGAAGGTATATAAAAACTCCCGCAACGATGGCAGGAGTGTGTGTATTAATGTTTATGGATAATTTTTTAATTAAATATTAAATGTTTAAATATATTTATACGCTTTTTAAATTATAATCAATTTAGCGGACATTTTATTTTGAGCAGCCTAATACAATACACAATTGTAATAGATTTAAAATGTAGTATATCGCTAAAACAAGTAAATATTATTAACATTAGTAAAATCTTTTATCATTTTCACTACTGATCTATTAAAATCATTGCAAATTTCTATTATCTCATTTCAATCTATAAATAATTTTTATTTACTTAACACAAATTTTCGTCACCGCATTTTCCCAGTGTTTATAAACTGAGTATATGCCGAAAATTCGTGTTAAATAAATAATAATATTGATCTATGGATTGAAATGGATATAATGGGAATAGATTACAAAATTAATGATAATTAAATTATCAATTATTTCTAGAAATCTAAAAATTCCAACAATGGGAAGCATAGAATAGATTACAAATACATGAAAAGATTTAATTTACCGTACTATAACTGGCCAATAATCCACGAGATCCACACATAAATATTTCCTCGGAGTTTTGGGAATTTATTCTCTGGATAACACAATCATCGTTGACGAGTGTTATCTTGTTCAGAGGCCTTTAATAATAGGGTAGAAAATGAAAATGCATTGGAGAAAGAATTTACCATGTGTCAACTTTTAATAAAACGCTGATAATTTGGTCGGACTTTTCTAGGGCTTTGCATTTTTTATGTTCTTTAGTGAGATTTTTATTGTTTGAATTAGTAAGGGGATCTTTTGGTGGTTTTTTCCTTGAAAAAATTAATTGATTTTTTAACACAGAACTTTATCGAGTTTATTTACTTTTTCCTCAGTCCTGTTTTCGATATATTGGGTGGAGTTCCTGGAAATATATTTTGAAAACAGTTCAGATATAGATTCGACGTGAATATTATTTAAACTATATTTTTGCAAATTACAGTAAATCCTCCTGTCACTTTTACAACGCGGTTCAAAAATTCGGAATAATTTTCTTGTAACGCGATTTTTTGGAATAAGATAATAAATGAATTTGCAGTTGTAGAACCAATAGTGCTTTAAAGATTTCATGTAATAATTGTGTACTCGTATCTGTATTTATATTCACAAATACATATTGGAACCGAACCTATATTTTTCTATGAAGTTTATGTCTTACAACGCGATTTTACACTACACTGCTTTTTCTGAGAACGTATCGATCGCGTTGTGAGAGGTTTGACTATAATTATATTTTTGAAATGAAAGTCATAATGATGACCAATAAAAATTACAAATTTCAGGTATTAAATGAAAATATAATTAGATATTTAAAAAATTCTCTGTGAAGAAAATAAAAAAAAATTATTATTTGTTGAAAGCAATTTTACTAAAGTAACAATTGAGATTATTTATCATGTATGCTGGGATAAATTGGTTTTAGGACTTTAAAATTTTAATATAAAGACACTTAATATTTGACAAAATTTTATATTTTCTTGATATTTTCATTTTGACAAAAGATCAAAAATTTCTGTTGCGTAAATTTAAATTTCTAATCTTATAACAGTTTTTGTCTAACGGAAGAAAGTCGATGGCATAAAGTACATTAGAAAATGTGTTTTGATTAAAAAAGTTATTTTGCAAAAATTAAAATAAATAAATTAATCTTTTAATATGCAAAATTTATTGAAAAATAATTACTAGGACTTGAGAAAGTATTTAACCCTTTGAGTGCCAACATGATTTTAAGAGGATTAGCTAAAATTGCCACTCTGCTAGAGGAAAATAGAAATTTAAAAATATATTTCTCAGTAACTTTCTAAGCATTTTATTTAAAAAAAATGTATTTAAAAAATAAAAAATGATTTGAAAAAAAAGTATAATTTCTACAAAATATATGATTCCGCAATTTATATCTTTCTAGCCACGAAGAGAAACTGCTTGTCGAGACACGTTTTTAATATAATAAATAGAATAGGGTGCATTTAACTAATGTGATTATTGTGCGTTTTTCACTTCGAAAACTGGACTATTCTCAACATAAAGATATAATATATAGCATAAATAATATTTCTATTTCTTATAAATGCACATTCGGAATAAAAAACCATAAATAAAAATCGACAAGTATGAAATAGAGATCGAATTTGTCCATGCTGGAGCAGGAGCGCGACGGCGCTCCTTGGCACTCAAAGGATTAATATACTAAACTATGAAGATTAAGAACTACGCGTGAATATTATAAGGACTTTTTTTGTGTTTCACCTCTGATTTCTCTATGTGACATAATATTTTCTACAAAATTTAAATAAATCTGATTCATAGTCAAATTTTGTAGAAAAAATTATGTTACACGTGAATAGTTTATAAATGAATAAAATGGATAAATTATACATCATTTTATAAGGAAAAGTCGATATTCAAATAATATTGAAATATAATGTCATTTCGTAGATAGAAATATAAAATTTATTGCAAAAACTAAAATTTTAGTTATAAAATTGAATTTTTCTATAATCATTCGATATGAAGTCAATTTTTAGACAATATTTGAATAATGTCATTTTGTAGATTAATATTAAACATTTTTTCAAAATTTGGAAATAACATTAAATTTTCATATTGTAATTTTGACAATAGATAAAATTTTGAAAATTTCGCAGTTAATCTCTCAAGGGAGTGTGAAAATATCAATTTAGGGTATGAAATACTTATTAGAGCGTGTAATTTTAAGATGTATATTGGTTTGATTTGCACTACTTTTTTAAGTACGGCATTTTTTGGATTGAATTATCAAACGATATTGGATCATAAAAGTGCTGATTCAATAACAAAACCATCAACAGACTAAGAAAGTTTTAAGGTGACACCTGTATTCAGGGGAAATGATTAAATGGAAAAAAAATTTTTCTCGTGATATTTAATAAATGTAAACGAGCGGAAAAGAGGCTAGAAATGGAATTTACTTTGTAAATTAAGAAAAAAAACTTGTTCACAATATCTGTGTTGAACTTTAATTTCAAGATGAAGTGAAGAAGATTGATTGGTATGTGATTACGCAATGTGAGTACTCGTAGTTCAGAAATATCCAAACAAGAAAATCAACTAGGTTATCATTCCTGTACAATGGCTTGACATTACAATAAATAAAAGCAGTTAAAGAATCAGATGAAACGAGAGAAAAAAGATTAAATTGAGAATAAGTCTATATTGCTTTAATACTAAATATTTGCCCTGTGAAGACTTCTATCGATGGAATTTTACTTTGGTTGAAAACAGTTTGGGATAAAAACACACCACAAATAGTAGAGAGAATACATTGGTGTTCCAGTATTTGAAGCTAAACATGTCGATTGGGATTGGTAATTGCTACAGCTAAGGAATACCAAGTTCGTTTTAATGAAAATGAAAAAATACGTATTTTATGCTAAATATATAATAAAAAAATTACAAACCAGCGCTTATAATGGGGAAATATGGTATATATAAAATTGAATTATTTTACATCAATTCGATAAAGAAAATCGATTTTCAAATAACATTGAAATATAAATGAAATATTATTAATTAAAATAAAAAAATGTTGTAAAATTGGAAATTATTTTGATGTCAATTTTTACAAAATTATTAGTAGAACATTCAAAAGTAATCTTAAATTTACTGAAATATTACTAGTTGTTTCACCCTTGATTTACGAAGTAAAACATCTATTATGCAAGCTTGAGACAACATATTTTGAAATCATTTATGAAGAAAAATGAAAAAAAATTGTAAATAAATGAATAAAAATCAACGAAGTGCTAAATTAAGCCTTAAAATTGTCCTAAAAATGTGTAAATGTAAATTACTTTAAGTGATTTAAATTTGTATATGTCATTAAAATTAATTTTTCTTGGAATTTTCGAAATGAGAATCCTAGTTTCACCACATTTAACTGACAAATGCTTACCTTTCCTTTTTAATTTCTTGACTAAATTCCTTGTTATTTGCTGCCTGATAGTGTTCTGTTCATTTTGTTTAGGTGAAATTTCAGACGAGCTTCTGGAATAATACTCGATTATTTATAAATACAATTTATCCGACACCATTAATCAGCGAGGCAAATAACTCTACTCCGCAATACTCACAAAACTTTACTCATATTTTTAAAAGTTACACAAAAGAATTTATAATTTCACTAAAATGTTTAGAGGTAACATTAGAAATAAAACGTTTCTCAAAAGGTTAACATGTTGAATGCTATGAGAATTCATGGTAGGCTTCATACAAGAAACTTAGCTTTTTAATTAAATGCAAGTTATGAAACGTGAAAAATATTTGGCCCATTGGGGTCAAAATTTTCTGTAGTATTGCGACACTTCACGCGTAAAAAATGTAATTAATATTCTATAAATAAAACCACGATATCACCAGTCTATACTAAAAACATTAAGTACTGAATAAAAATAAAATTTGTTTAGAACTCATAAATTATTATAAATGCAGACTTGATTCGGGCAAACAGTTTTAAAAATTGGAATTATAAATTCAAAAGAGATCTTAACTTCAGTGTTAATTTATAATTCATTATCAATTGGGCGGAATTTTTGTTAGCGATCTCAAGATCATGAAACTACTTTTGTTATGCGATTTCATGCCGAGTATTTAAAACAAACATTATTTGTTTAAACTAATCTATTTTATAAATTAATTATTAGTCGATATTATAAATTATAAATTAGTCGATTTTATAAATTATTAATTTGTCGATATTATAAATTATAAATTTGTCGATTTTATAAATTAATTATTAGTCGATGTTTTAAATTATAAATTAGTCGATTTTATAAATTAATTTGTCGATATTATAAATTATAAATTTGTCGATTTTATAAATTATTAATTTGTCGATATTATAAATTAGTCGATTTTATAAATTATTAATTTGTCGATATTATAAATTATAAATTTGTCGATTTTATAAATTATTAATTTGTCGATATTATAAATTAGTCGATTTTATAAATTAATTTGTCGATATTATAAATTAGTCGATTTTATAAATTATTAATTTGTCGATTTTATAAATTAGTTAATCTTATAAAATATAAAATGTTGGCAAAAGATCCATACAGTGAAATTGTCGAAGACATGAATTGTTAAATTAAGGTGTTCCATTTTTGTCCTCTTTGTTTCAAGAATGCCATAAAATATAAAAGAATCGCGTAGAACCAAACCATATTAAAATTTAAAAGATTATTACGGATAATGAGATCACTAACCAATGTAACACCAAACATTGTTTATGCTTTTTTACCTCAGTGGCATGCATTTACTTGACTTACAGATAACGAGCGTATATTTCCTACATGATAACAGAGTTTTATATGTACAAGGAAATTTTTTAGGGTCTCGGGACGATTTTATTATTAACAGAAAGAGTTGGAAATGTTATAAAAATATCTTTACATTTTATTATCTGAAACGCTATTTTTATAATAATATGACAGTAAATATCGATCTAAGCATAAATCAATTGATACCCCCATCGGTATTCCAAAAATTCATATCACTGTTTTGATAGGTTGATTCATATCACAGGGATTTGCTCCAACGGGGGGGAATGTTTCATGTCTATGTGTGCCTCCCTTGTGTGTGCATTGGTAAATATTAGCTCAGCGATATTTATATAAATCCCAACAATATAAATCGCATTTGTAAATGAAACCGGCTACATAAATAGTCAGCATTGACTAATTTAGAAATACATTGAAAGAAAGATTCAATAGCATTATATTTATGCTTAAGTAATATATTTTAAATCATATTTAAATAAATCAAGGAAGGATATTAAGAAAAATTCTTGTAATTTAATTGGTCAATTTTATTAAATTTTGATTAGCTTATCGTAGTAAAAAGTAATAATGATAGACTTCATTTTGAATTAATAATATTCAAGATTTAAATTTGAGTATTTATCAATAAAAAGCATAAATTTCGAAACAAAGCTTATTAATACTTATTAAACACTTCAAATATTTAACCTTTTACAAAAAAATATTCTAGTTAAATCTACAATAACCTATCTAAATTTCCAGTTGATGGTTCTGGAATGCTAAAATTTTGTAGATGATTGAAATATAATTATATAAATATAAATTAACCTACCCAACATTATTTGTCTTCACAATATTAATATCAGTTTCAGAAACTTTTCCAAAATTTAAATTACTTTCAATAAGAAAGTTATATTCTTTAAGACATTTGATTTTATCATCTTCAAACTAATACAATTTTTTTAGAATTTTGGAGTTAGAATATAAAAATGTACTTTCTTTAATGCTTCACTTTGCTCCTGATAACAATTCTTGAATTGCTCGATTATCGCTAGAGTTTTGTTTATTTCATCTTGTTGGACTGATATTTTACTTTCAATAGATTGAATTTTGGTTTTTATGTTCGAAAGATGATCATTATCTTCATTTACATTTAAATTTGATATGTGCTTTTGTTTATCCTAAATTAAATTAACTGAAATTGAAAAATGCTAAGAATTTACAGTTAGCATATAAAAAGAAATTGGAATGAGTAAGAAATTGCAAAGAAATTAATTTAAAATATTTAAAATTATAATAAATTTAAAAATGCAATTTTAAAATTATAAATTAAAACAAATAAACAAAATCTTTTTAATATCATTTATTTTATAATATTTACTAATGACAATGTAAAATAAATGTGAATAAATAATAAATATAGATAGAAATTGGATTTTAAAATAAATAAGTGACTTTTAAAAATTTCTAATAATGGTAAGTTCACGAGCGATTTTAAACGGATTTTTTTGATGATTGTTTCTATTTTTTCTTTAATTTATATTACATATTCAATGAACAATAACTAGCATGGAAGTATTGTTTAATAGTTAAAACTTACATTGTGAGATGAAATTTAAAATAAAATTTAATATTAAAGCTGAAAGAAACTAATTCTATCTAATTCCATTTAGGTGTGGGGTTTACGGTTTGTATAACCTTGACCCCAAATACAAATGTTTCTTCGCCCCCAATGGTTACCCATTGCTAGACAACGTTGGTAATGTAACCATTGGTTTTGAGATCACCAAAGGTTAGCGCCACGAAGGAACTACTCTGGCCCGACCTCAAGATGGGTTCAACGCACTACCGTTAGAAGGTTTACCTGCGCTTTCTTTTCCTGGTCCCTCAATGGTATGTCTAGTGCTAACGAGCTTTTTCTCTGACTCGTCATGATTCGAATTCGTCAATCTTGATTTAACACAAGTAGTACAAATTTTGAGAATCAATTATAATTATTTATTAAACAACAGTGTATGATCATGTTGGGCCAGAACACAAACGGCCTTGGAAAATGTTTAAATGGATCGGTAACACACATGCAAACATAACATGCAAATTCAAACTCAAACCTATTAAAACATCAACTAAACCCTATCAAATATGAGAAAAAAATAATTACATATAAAATAAATAAACATAAAAATAAATTAAAATAATAACAAAATGCAACAAGATCCGCACGATACAAACACAAACATAACATGAAAACCCAAAAAATTCGACCGAAAATCGTTAAATCAATAAAATTTCATGAAAATGAAATTTAAATCAAGAATTTGAATTAGAAATAATTCAATAAAAATTTCAAATAAAAAATTATCAAAATAAATTAAAAAATAATAAAAATAAAGATTAGAATACTGGTGGGTTACAGGGTTTCAATTCTTGCTTACCCTCCTGGTGACCCTAGTAACGCCATACAAAATGATGCTAACCGCCACTTGGCACCCGTTGCTAGGCAACGTTGGTAATGTGTTCAAGTGGTGGATTGCCCGCAAAAATTGAGTACCATGTGCTAGTACTATAGTTGCTCGGACAATCCTCGGGTTCACGAGCTGTCGATAGAAGACCTATGCTCGCTTTACTTGGTCCCTTACATGGAAGCGTGAATTAAATGTAGACTGATTAGTGTAGATGAGTTCGCGTCTAACCCACTATGACCGAATACATAAGAGCTAATTTATTCAATGAACAAAAAATGTATATCAATGGTCAGTTAATCCGATCGACTTGCTGCTTGTGCTGCTCGGCGTCGGGCCCGTTCCTTACGTCCCGGCCGGCGGAGGGTTGGTTGGATGGCTGTCGACTTTGAGCTTGGTGCGGCACCACCAACGGCACGTTGACTCGGTAGTTGGGATGGGGCGAAGATGAGCGGATACGTTACCGCTTCCCCTTCCCTACAGGCTGCTAGGGCAACTTCTAAGCCCCTGATCTGCGTGCGTAGACTCTGGTTGAGCTGACGTTCTTCGGCCCAGCCTTGTTGAGTAGTAGTGAGTCGATGATAAAGTATCTTTGTCCGTTTGGGGTCTAAACAGGTCGCCTTGACCTGTTGTACTTCTCGAGTTAACTGCAGTACCTGGCTGAGTAGCTCCGCGTTTGCCTGCCTAGCGCGGGCTAGCTCATTTTGCATTAGTTTCAGTGCCGACATTTCTATAAAGAAAAAATATTAATTTTGTCTAATATGGAGAACTCTAATTATTTCAAACATGATCATAGCGGAAATCTTATTTAAAAACAAAGTTCTAAGATGACAATTCATTATAATTTATCATTATCAACATCACTAGAATACAAATGTTAGTTACGATTGTATCTGGAGGGTCATGACTCTTCGAGAAATTTCCTGACTCCCTCTTCCGGCGGATAACCGGGAATAATGGGCACTGGTCGTCGGAGGTTGCGTGCCGGTCGAGCCGGGTACGTCTCCGCGATGCGTCCGACGAGGATGTCCTCTTCAACGTTGGCGAGGTACATCCTCGCCTTCACAACCTGTAGATCGACCTCCTCCTGGATCTTCTCCCACTGAGCCAGCAGGCTTCGAGCATGGTCGACAATCTCTTCGGCAGGGTACTGTTCCTCCTCTGGTCGGCGAGGGTCATCCCCTCTGCCTAAGACTTGCCACAGAGTTGGGCATGATCTCTTTGGGCGTGGTTCCTCGAGAGTCATTGACGGGCGCGCTCGTTTCCAGGCTCGGCGCCATTCATCGGCCTCTTGTTTTGTAATCCAATTTGGGAGCATGAGTTCTTCTGAAATGAGTTAATATAATATATTCTCGCACTATTTACTAGTAGATGAACGTTTAATTCATAATCATAGGCTCGTATGGTTAAAGTGCTCGTTAATTTCAGGGGGGTACATTACTTGATTACGTTAATGTTTGGGAACTTGATTTTTGATATTTGAACTGAAATCATAGGTGGGTGCGTTCGGGTGACTTCTGTGGTTTCTCTATGTTAGATCTGGGTCGTTTATCCTTTAATATGTTACCAAAAATTTTATCCGCGTTTATCGTATAGAGGGATCTTATCGGTTTGTATTCGGTTCCCCTATTGTATGATTTGGATTACCGACGATCTTTGGTGTAGTAGTAATTTTTATTGTTTGCCAAATTGCAACGGTTATCTGCACATTTATGGTGCTATTTATTTCTCGAATGGGAGTAATTACTAGTGTACTCATGAATTTCAAGTATTAATTAAATTGAAACAATTTACTAGTGTCTACATAATTTAATAATTTATCAAAGTAGACTAATTGTTGACGCATTCGTCATCCATTACTGTCGAACAGGATGTTTGCCGTCGACATTCGAGAAATCCATGTGTTCCTAACGGCGACATCCGTTCGCCCTTTGTGCCGGGTATTTGGATATAGCGAAATTACTATGAACTTTAATTCAGGTTCATTAATTTATTATTTGAATCTAAATTATTTATCATTTTAGAGGACGAAAATTGGAGTTAATTATTCGAATCTAGTTGGGTGCATTTGGATGATCTTTATACGATGGGAGTCAGTGCGGCTGTGACATGGATTCACGGGTTACTCTATGGAGATAGTGAGTTTATTTTTCTTATCGAATGGTTTATGATGTTACTTCAATGCAGTTATCGCGTTCGGGAAATTATTCATGGCGCTTATCTGAATACGATTTTCCGATTCACGTTATTCGAATTCTGATCGATTTAGTGTAAACTTATAAATGGCAGTTACCAAGGGAGTTTTATACTAACAGTTGATTTATTCGTGGGGATTTTCATCAATAGATTCTTATGCATTTTTTAGTTTTGATTTATTCTGACATTACCTAGACTATTCGAACTTCCTTCAAAAGTTAATCGATTTTCTTTGGATTTTCATACTTAATTACCTGATGGCATTGTCATTATTTTTATTATTAAACGCGCTTGGTTTGGATTTAATTTGGTAACCGATCTCAATCTACCTATAGAATCGTTTCCATCCTATGTCACAGGTAGTTATCAATTTGAGTAATTTGATTTTTATCGCAGTTTCACTCTACTTTTTCTACACATTCCTTCATCTTGATTCGAGGTTCACTTGATCCATTAGTGGAAATTTAGTTAGTCTTACCTCGTGTTGGATATAGTAACTTTTTAATCTACAAGCCACTCGAATTTTTCTTAGTTAGATACTTTAGGAGGGTTTCTTTACCATTAACTTGTGCTAAAACTAAAGTACTTTATTTTAATAAGTTCGGATCTTTAACTAAATTACCCAAAAATTTCAGGGTCAAAATTTTCTTTACTGACACTGGATTACTTTAATTTAAACAGTGGGTTAATTTAGTTCAAATATATAATTTACTCAAAATCCTTTTGATGATTATCTTCATTAAATTAAATCAAAACGTTGTATTCTTTAGATCATCGGATCAAATCAATTTGAATTACGTTTAACTTTATAAAATGAATTGTAGTAGTTTAATCAATGGCTTACCCCTTCTTACCTAATACTAAATTAGTTCATTTTACTGCATGATGTATTTAAAACCAGTTCACTGTTACTCCAGTATTTAACCAAAGGGATATTGTAACTAAGTTTACTTTTAATCCGTAATTTGCTTTACTTTACTCAAGTATATAATTGCAATCAATTTACTTTCGATCCATACTCTAATTTAATTTAGGCTATGCGATAATTTTAATTAATCTACTTTTGATCCATAAGGTAATCTAGTTTTAAATCCATAATTTAATTTAATTGATTTATTTTTCAACCCATAAAGTAATTTAATTTAATGATTTTGGTAATTATTCTGAAAAAACAAATTTAATTTAGTATAGCAATGATCAAATTAATTCAAATTAGTAAATCAGGTTAGTTATATCAACGACTTCAGTTAAATTCATCCCCGTACCTTTTCCCTTTAATAGATCCTAGACGCAATTGTGTTTACATTATATTTATTGAGTGCCCACTGGACTACTCGGTGTGATAAGTTTAAGCCGTATGTAATCTGATTTTAGGTCGATTTTTCTGAATTGAGAAACGAGGAAGCAGCCAGAGACTTCTTCCTTATTTCTCGCTTCAGCTATAGGGATAAATATTGACGTTACGACCGCTGCGTTGCGCACGCTGAGTCTTCACGGGTGCATATCATTGGCGATTTTCCACGCTCTTACATGCATCTGCACTATGTTGATTTTATTTACTTGCGTGATGTGTCGGCTGTGGGCCGGAAAAATTTCGACAATTTTAATTTATAAAAGCATATAAAATAAGTTAGATATATTAATAATATTTATTAATTATAAAACAATAATATTACCCATTTTTAACCATTCCATAAATTGAAAAACATCATAGCAAAAAATTAACATAAAATAACATAAATACCTCTCTCCCCACGCCAACGCCGAGCAGAGCTCTACAGAGATGCTATGAACGTGATGTGGAAAGAGGGTTCCAACCAAAATGTTTCTTACCTAAAAAAGGTTTCCAAATTAGTCTGAAAATAACTTTCTAAAACAATTTAAAAATAGTCGAGAATAGTTTTAAATTGACTTCAAGATTTGAAAAGATGGTTTTTGTTAAATGTGAAAATGGATCAGTATATATACCTAATTTTTTGGTGTGTGAAATTTGATGTAGTAAAACAAAATTCGACCTTGTTATTTTCTAGCAAATTCTATTATTTATTTTTATTATTTTTCGATTTATTTTTATAATTTTTTATTTATAATTTTTATTGAATTATTGCTAATTCAAATTCTTCGATTTAACTTTCACTTTAATGAACTTTAATTGATTTTTTCAATTCCGTCGAATTTGTTGTGTTTTCTTGTTGTATTTGTGTAGGTATCGTGCGGATCTTGGTGCATTTTGTTAATATTTTAATTTATTTTTATGTTTATTATTTTATATTTAATTCTTTTATTTCTCAGATTTTATATGGTTTACTTGATGTTTCAGTGGGTTTATTTAAATCGCATGTTATTTTTTGCGTGTGTGTTTCTGATCCATTTAAACATTTTTCAAGGCCGTTTATGTTCTGGCCCAACAATACGCTAGAAAATAACAAGGTCGAATTTTGTTTTACTACATCAAAAATAACACGCGAGGTTAGGGACAGAAAATAGGTATAAATACCGATACATTTTCACATAAAAACAACAACAACCATTTTGAAACCAATTTTGAAATTTTTGAATTTAGTTTTAAAAATCTATTTAAGTTCAATTTTAGGTGAGCAGAAGTTTTATTTGGAAACTCTCTCTCCACGTCCCGTCCTCGCAACCTCGGTAGAGCTCTGCTTGGATGTCGGCGTGGAGGGATGTATTTTTATGTTATTTTTATGATAATTTCATGATCTTGGTCAAGTAATTTGTATATTGTTTTAATATATTAATACATATTTATAATGTTTAAAATTAACTCGTTTTTTCATAAAACTTAATTTGTTTTTCATAATTAATTTATTTGTCGAAATTTTTCCTGCCCACAGCCAAGACACATCGCAAGTCAGAAAAATCAACATACTATTCAGATTCGTGTAAGTGCGTGGAATATCGCCAATGATCTGTGCCCGTGAAGACCCGGCGTGCGGAACGCAGGGATTGGAACGTCAATACTATTCCGTATAGAAGAAAGGAGAAATAAGGAAGGGGTCTTTTGGCTACTTCCTCGTTTCTCGTTTTCTGCAAATTCGACCTAAATTATTCTACACAAGGCTCAAAATCACCACACCGAGTAGTCCAGTGGGCACTCATTAAATATAATATAAACATAAAATGCGTTTAAGGCTTATTAAAGGAACGGTGACGGGGAAGAAATCAATATGAAATCGCTGCTGTGAAAATGAAATAACTAACGAATTAACTTAACTTTAAACTAAAGATTTTTAATGGTTATTAAACAAATTACCTCAAACTTCTAGTAAAGCAGAGAATTTAATCAGTTTCTAAGTCAGAGCATAGACGCGCCTTTTTCGAATGCCCGTGTAACGAATGAAATCATTTAAACTAAATCGACGATAGTCTCATACTATTACCCTAATCCCCAGATACGGTTTATAGGAATAACTCTAACTATTAAACGATCATCGCGAGCATACCACCCTAATAATTGGTCTTATATAGAAAAATCCCTGAAGTAATCATCGAAAACTTTTAAGAGTCAATAAAAAATTTTTTCTTTAAACATTATGAAAAGTTTACCTTACTATTAAAAATTTTAAAGATAAAATTAAAGACGCTTAAACTTTATTACCAAAATCAACTTCACCACGAATAGACATAAGATATCGTCAAGATTCCATTAAATTCACACCGAAATGATATAGTTAGGACTATAAGACAAAGCCCAGACGACGAGTGTAGCAATCCGATTTTGTTGAAGGTTCGGCTAGACTAGAGTTCCATCATACCAGCACCAATTTTTCCTTGTCGTGATTGATAACGAATAATAACACCAAATTGCAAAGAAAAATCTGAATAGAGACTTCACTGAGTAAATCACGACAACAGCCAGTGATATCCAAAAGGAGACAGAGAGATCTGAAAAACAACTTCTAACTGCATTTGCCGATGTGAAAACTTTTAACGAGGAGAATTCCCTGAAATTCACACCGAGATTAATTAACTGAATTTATATTATAAATTACCAGGCGACCAGAGAGAGTTAAGAAATCAACAAACTTTTCTGATAAACCAACTGGGCGATCAGCAGCGAGAGATAGGGACAATCCAAAACGCAGTTACAGTCAACGCTAAGGAAATATGGAACTTCCGCGAAATGACAGGTGAACTGATTCCCCGAATTCACACGCATTGCACGCTAAATTCCTTCAAATAAGAAACTCATTATGGTGGAGGCTAGCTAATAAAACTTACCAAATAACTCACCAAACTCGCAACTCTAAAGTACAATTAGCCTAAACTGAATTTCATAAATTTACAATCCATGAAATAAACAATTTTACCTTAATAAAGCTCGCCGACATTTCCGCCGATCAACCAATATAAACATTCACCTCGCTGTTGTCACGCTGTAATTGACATTTCATTCATGTCTACCTACCCCGATCATCCGGCACACAACACGCACACTCACCAATATATTAACCGACGTCAGAAGAAATACATCATTCTAACCTAGCTGAAAGTTATGAATTCACCAAACGACCCAGGAGAAAATCTAAAACCCAATTCTCTGGATGCCACAGAAGCCCCTCTGACGAGTAAATTTTGATTATTTTTATTAACGAGATTCTCATTATACCCGAGCATTAGATAAAAATTCAGAGTCAAAACTGTATAGCTTTCCCCCGCCAAATGAGAGCCCAAGAGAGTCCGTAGTAAATCGTGGTCTTCCGCACAAGATAAATCCCAATATGATAAAACCTTTTCACTCCAATGTTGAGTATAATAATCAATTTTTTTGTGTTAATAAATATATTCACCATCGTTAATCTCACTGATCTTTGGTGTTATAGGTATTCTAGTTGTCGATCTATTGAGTGAAGATTCCGGTTTTAACCACACAAACAAACAGCCCGACAGTCATTTTTGGGGAAGCTATTCTCTAGTAATTATTCTAAGTTTTAGCCACGTAACTTATTAATATTAGGATTTCTTAGATACTTTGTTTCATTTTTTCATGTTAAAGTTTAATCTCATAAAATATTGACATTATGATCATTTCAGGTATTTTTTTTGTTTATTTCAGTCGAATCAATGAATCCTTTTTATTATTTTCACCACATTCGGTCCAGGTATTTTAATTATCCAATAAATTGAACAAGAATTTTCTTCATCGAATATACCCTTCACGACATAAGAATGTGTACACCGGGTAGTCTTAATATGCCGATTTTTTCCTCAAAAGATAATTCCGGTCATGTGACCAACAATTTTCCGCATATGAATAAGAGGGAGAGGGTGATTGGGTCGAGAACATATTGCCAACCGTGTTAGTAGCCCACGTCTGATTTCGAGTTTTCGTGGAGACTTGACGCACTCCAAAAATAGTTAGTTTAGCTCTCTTTTATTTTTGCCCGCCAAACGACGAGAAAATTTTGATAATTGAGAAAACCCCAAGATAACCGATCGAATCTTAATTTACTGAGAGAAATATTGGGTTATAATGCTAAACTCATCAAACTTTCTATTCAGGACGATCTGGAGTCCTCATTGAAACCCCTACTTATATCGTGGAGCAATGGCGACAGGCCTGGAATCTTGTATATCGGGAGCGATGCCCTGATATGCCAGAAGACAACCGTCGGGAAGATATCTCCCTGGCAGAAATCACTATGAGACAATTCAAAATGACATCCAGTGAACCACATCCGTCCCAGGATATCTTAACTCAGGCCCAAGTACTCCTGGAAAATCTTCTGAACCACCAGCGTTGATGCCTCAGTGGAGCGGGCCACGAGATACTTGGCCAACGTCAAAGACGACCTAGGAGCGGGGCGTCTAGCGAGCACTTATCCACCTTCCCCGAGACCGACCCAAAACACCAAGACTCCAGTATTTGTGATTCAGGGTTACTCCCGGGAAGATGGAATCAAGCGATTCTTCGAAGACGCATAATCCCTTAAACAGTGACCGTAAATTATCGGAAATGTTTTTTCTCTTTTAATAAACTAATAGAAATCCAGCTTTAAATTTTTCTTTGTCTTTAAATTAAGTTTGAAACTATGTTTAGTATTGATCACCCTTATTACTATAGAAATCATCATGGAAATTTAACCCTTGTTATTCTAGAAATGGACCCCGTAAAATTACTACAAACCGAATTAACTCATGCGAGACAGGCCAACAAAACACTCCATGACCAGCTCGTCCAACTAGTCCGGGAAACTCAACAAACCAAGGCAACGTGGATAGAGCCGAAGAGGGTCAAATTGCTATATCAAAAACTTGCCGCGGCGCAAATGGGATGGGTGGAAGAGAAGCAATTGGCCCAGGGTCTGAAGACTCAAATAAAGGGGCTGGAGGTAGCGTTGTCCGCCTTTCAATAAGGGGTAGCGGTGACCTACCCCCTAGTCTTCGCCCCTGCTCAATTGGCCTACCGCGAGTCGAGTACTGCCCCATCGACAATCTTAACGTCAACTCCTACCAAGACCACTACTTCAATCACAACAGCAACAAACAGTCGTCGACCTGGACGTAAGGAGCGGGCTAAGCGCCGAGCCGCTCGATTTTCAAATAACCCTGGATTATCATAGACCATGTATTTAATCGACAAATAAAGTGGGATGGAGATTTGTAGTTTCTATATATACCTTGTTATATTTATATCATCCTAGATGTTTGAAACGACATTGAAAAAGGGTTTAAATAAGAAGTACCACCCATTTTGTTTCCGAACCAATGTTGTAAAAATAGCTAAATAAACGATAGGGACTTAGACATAAGGGGACCAAACAACTTAAAGTGAGCAAAAGTCTTCTAACGACGGCTCGTTGGACCCATGGATCGTTTGGTCAATTATAGCATTAGCAATAGTGCTCACTTTTTGCAGACGATCTACCCACTCGAACACAGTTCCAACGTTGCTTAGCAACGGGTGCCGAGTGGTAAGCAAAGGAAATATTTGTATGGGGTTGTCGGGGTAACAACCATATAGTCTTAAATATCAAAACTCAGAAACCCACCAATCATATCAAAAGAATTATTAGTCTTTCAGTTGAGCGGCACGACGTTTGGCACGCTCGGATCTTCCTGACCGATGTTTGAGTGGCTTGGTTGCGAGTTTCGTGGCGGCCGTGGTATCTCTGTAGGCCAATTATGCAGGTGCGAACACTAAGGGGTAGGTTACCGCTGTGCCCTCCTGACACACCTACAGGCCTCGAATTTTGGTTTTCTGATTCTGGTTGAGCTTTTTTTCTTCAGCCTAACCCTTCAGTGCAGCAGTCATCTTTTGATAGATGCATTTCACTTTGCTTGGCTCCACCCAGGTAGCCTTGATTTGCTGAATTTCCTTTGTCGTCTGCAGGATCTGGTGGTGAAGCCCTGCGTTTATCTTCCGTGCATGAGCTAATTCCCACTGTAGGATTTCATAGGGCTCCTTATCTACAATGGAAACTCTGCATTAACTTATATATTAATTCACATATAGTATTCGTTTCGTTTATGCGTTATTGGGTCAGAAGAGTTGGTCTTGTTCTCATCTAACTATTTATTCCTATTAATTTATAATTTTAATAAGACAATCTCTCGAACGATGTTGATTGCTATTCCACCGCGGTTGTTCTTGAGCGTATTGGTGCTCGCGGTGGCCGCTCGTTTGTTGCTCTCTTCTTTGCATTTCCCGGGGTAGTACCTTTCGCGGGACCACCACGTTGATTGCTGCCGTAGTTACATCCAATCTTGGATCGTCTAGATTGAAAGAAGTATTGTACGGAGAGGCGTACCCGTCTGTACTCGGGATTCGTCCAGTGGCTATGTCTCAGTTGACTTTTTCCTGGTATTTCCTTGCTCTCTCAACCTGTCGGTCCGTTTGGCGCTGGTGTTCTTCTAATCTGGCGAGTAGGAATTCGGCTTGTCCCTTGATTTCCCGTGCCGGATTGCGGCCTGGTACCCGCTTGATGGTGACGAATGGGAGGTCGGCATGTTCGGAGCTCGTTTGACCTCCTATCCGGGACTCTATGACTGGCGAGATCGAGAATTTCGCGTCCCACATCGCCTGCCGACACCGAGCAGCCGAGTGTGCAGGGAATCGTATCGTGATTCGGGACGCGTCAATCCATGAATTATCTAAAGGAATATTATTTCAATTTATCCGTTTTAATCTTTAATAACTTTAACCTTTAATTATTGCAGGTAAGTTTTCGTTGATCCGGTCGTGGGTCATCTTGTTAATGATTGTCGAGATCTTATCAATTAAAATTTAGCATCATAAAGCATTTTCTCTTAGTTTGATCCCTTTTGTCCGTCGTACAAGCATTCGGTTTTGCCGTAGAGTCCTGGTCCTCTGAGTTGTTACTTTGGCTGGCCTTACTTAAATGTCACCCATCAGGTCTTTTAGGGTCGGATGAGTTTATGATCCTTGAGTTGTTTTGTAATCTGATGAGTACGAATTAAAATGAACTTGTCAAAAACAGAGATTATATATACCCCTAGCTTGAATGAGTCATGCCTTACCTCAACAATTGTTATTTTATTTGCTTTCGGCCAAAGATTTATTTTTCCTAAATTATTTACATTAAATTTTCTGCCAGTAGATAATCGGTTGATTCCAATAATTAGTTGTCCTCAAATTATATACGCGGTCAACTGATGACATTAAATTTAGAACATTCGATTTCTTCCCACTCTGCATATCGGGTCAGATTCGTCAATAATTCATCAGGAATTGTCTTGGTGCTTCGCTGATTCAGTGTATATATTTGGGATTTCATTTATGCGATATAAATATATAAGTAGTTTTTCTGTTTTATTTTAATTTCAGCAGTTAGCCTAGTTTAACAGTCAACTGTAGATTCGAGATTGGTTCTATTATCGTAGGATTACTTATTGGATGTCAAACCCCAGCAGGTTATTCCTGCCAGAGCTTTTAAGTCGGTTGACATGATCCAAATGTCGGGGTCCTGCTCTTATTCTCCTTTGATAGCGAGCTTTCCTGCCTTACGGTAAGTTGAACGTTCCGAGTTTTTTACTTTATTAGATTAGTTTAGGTAGTACAGATGAAGCGATGGTTACAGCTTTCCGAAATCAGTCTGTTCCTACCCAGATCGATGGCGTCCCATCGACAATGCAGTGGTACTTGTCGAGACGGAGCATCTACCGTGACTGACGGTTATTTACTCCAGCATAATTCCGTGCTAATGATTGCTTCAATAAATCGTTTACTTTGTTTATTGATTGTTATGTTCCTATAATCATGTGGACTTCTACAAAGGACTATCTGGCATTGAGTTATGGTGTTCCTAATACCCATGCTCTATTGGTGATAATTCATTTATTCGTATTAAACAGTTGTCCCGAAAGTGAGATTTAAGTTCGGCTTCGTTTGACACGAATGTTGGAAAGAGATCCTTTACTAGCGTGGACTTCCGCTCAAGTTCTCAGAATGAAATGATTCGTGATGTCCTTCGCTAACTGACCCTCATTCTTCTTCAGAATTTAATCTATTTACCTGCCGATTTATTTTTAATTCATGCTAGATTTTATAATGCAACTCTCGTAAATTCCCTTCTGGCTGTCATACGGCCCTAGTTAGGGTCTTCATTTGTTTTCTTAATCGACATCACATCAAAGTTGGATCTCCTATAAGAATATTTATTATTATACCTATTCTCTGTTTAATCAAAATTTATGTATTAAGTAAGCTTATTTATTTATCGTTCATATTGTCAATGGTTACATCTACCGTCTATAATTGTTGAGAATTTGGTTAGTCTGTTCCCTTAGCCCCATGTTGTTTGGTAACTTGGAGAATGGATTCAAAATTTTAGTCTTTTCTCCAAGTAACAACAATAATAAAAATTAAAATCAAAATTAATGACAGAAAAACCAAAAACAGAATTTATGGTTAAAGTGGATGAAAAAGATTAGAAAACACTTTAATTGTTTTTTTGGAATTTGTAAATTTTGTAATTTTTGGTTTTTAAACGGTTGTTTAAAATTTTAATGTAAATGGAAGAAATTTGAAAATTAAATGTAAAATTTAAGTTGTAATTATAATTTGTAAATTAATTTGAATAAATTCCTCAAAATGCCTGCTATTCTTAAATTTTTGAATAATTCTGATAAATTATTTGCAGTTGGTGGATTTATGTTTATGACATACAAATGTGGTGTCTGGTCAGATAATGATTCTAGTCGGAGCTCATTTAATATATTACGGCGTTCTATTATTGCAAAATCTTGTGACGTTATTCCTAGTAGAGCCGGAGAAATTAAAGTGGCTAGCACAGCTCGAGAGGCTTTGTCTACTCTCAAACCACAAATTGGAATTACATCTCATATTTTTTCTTCTCAAGCTGCACAATTCGATAAAAGTGAAGCAGGAAAAACTCTTCGTTGGATGGATATGTTAAATGCTACAGTTCCAAGTCGTATTAAAACTGCTCTTGATAACATCCCATCCAATATTCAAGAATGTGCTATGGATGAATATCATAACCTTCTGCAAGGTCTCTGCATCCTCGTGGGCCTTATTAATAAAAAGATGATGGAATTCACCAATAATCCTTAGTGATCGTTTATGTAGAATTTGATCCTTTTATACATGCTCAATGTTATCTTGATTTCTTATCTAAGTTACCGCCAAGGCTAAATCTATCGATACCAAATCGTTGTTATCTGAAATATTAGTTATTACTCATAATTAAATATTCGTTGATAGATCTTGCTAGAACTCCGGTCTTGTCTTCCGAATTTAGTCCTAGGGCGAAAATATGTTTATTTTAGAATTTTATAAATGCCAACTGGGTTACTCGTTGTGAGAGATTTTAACCGATGTGTAGAAGTAATTTTAGGTCGATTTTTCCAAAGGTGGGCGAAGGAGAATCTACCGAAAGACGGACTCTCGATCTTCCCACCGTCCTGCCCAGCCCAAGGGGAGGGTGTGATATTACGCACACATTATTACGTATTCATTGGGGTTTATGTCGCATGAGTGGTGATGTAATGCTTAGGTAACCATCGGACTCCATATGTTACATCATAACACCATGTACCACACGATGACACGGTTATATTACGTCATACGCCAAGTGGGAACAAGGTCATATTCCGTCATTGATAATTTCTCAAACCTATGAAGAAAAATGCCTTTATTTATTACCAGGCACAATGAGCGGTGAGCAGAGCTCGCGTTTATTCGTAAGATATAACGATGGTCCCACCCTCAAAGTGAGGTCAAAGTGTCTGGTATAATCAGAGTTTTCGTTGCAACATCACAATATCTACATCATCAAAGCATGATGTCATTTAAACTATGTGATGTTACCTGAAAAATTATACCTGGCGCGTCATGGTCCTACTTTGAAAAAAAGCCATTTCCGGTAGTTAATTAAAAATGGACTACTGGTGGGTTATTGGGTGTCGACGTTTGTTTACCTACTCTTATGGTCACCCCAGTAACGCCATACAAATATTTTTTAGAAACCACTCGGCACCCGTTGCTAAGCAACGTTGGAAATGTGTTCGAGTGGGTAGATCGTCCGCAAAAAGTGAGCGCTATTGCTAATGCTATAATTGACCGAACGATCCATGGGTTTAACGAGTTGCCGATAGAAGGCCTGTGCTCGATTTTAATTCTTAGGTCCCATTATTCTCCTATCTCTTTCAAATGTTAACCTATACTCTCATATCATCTATCTTTATGTCCATTCGCTTGGTCCTTCTTATTATTGTCCATGTTGATGATTTTTTATGGTCTGTAAACCCTTGGTTATGTTAAGTAAACACAGTACATCTCTTACCCTTATCCCTATTATAACTACAATGTTCCTTATTATTATTACTAGCATCATCATTGTTACTATTATATATATTACCTTTCTTAATTGTTACTACTATTACCGTTATTATTATTTTATTACTATAACTATCATTATATTTATTGTTATTACTACTATGATTATTACTACTATTATTATTATTATA
Source organism: Schmidtea mediterranea (assembly GCA_022537955.1). Classification (NCBI taxonomy): domain Eukaryota; kingdom Metazoa; phylum Platyhelminthes; order Tricladida; family Dugesiidae; genus Schmidtea; species Schmidtea mediterranea. The sequence continues at coordinate 162,170,898 of CM039680.1, forward strand.
ATTATTATTATCTTCATTACTACAAATACCATTATTATTATTATTATTATTATTATTATTATTATTATTATTATTATTATTATTATTATTATTATTATTATTATTATTATTATTATTACCCCTATAATTATCGTTATTATTATTAAGATTTTGTAGGGATCCGTCCTTATTCTTCAGCGTTAAATTTTTTTATTGTTATACAACATTAGCCGTAATCCATCTGTATTTTTCGGTTTTTTGATAAAGAATTTTTGTAAATTCGAAAATTTTAGCAGCGTTCCGCCCTTATTTTACGGTTCATCCTTATTCTACCGTTTTCGACAAAGTATTTTCATTGACTCGGAAAATTTGAGCAGCGTTCCACCCTTATTTTACACGTTCCATTTTTACGTTAATATTTTTGTTAAGTATTTGAATTAGTTCGGAAAATTTGAGCAGCGTCCCGCCCATATTTTCCGCCTCAACTCAAATTAATTTATTTAATTCTTATTTAAAAACATTATTTTTCATGATTTTGGTCGTTCGGATTAATCTTTTTCCGATGGCTATTTATTTTAACTGTTGCAACGATTTCGCAATTTTCCGCACTACCCGTTCCCTCTCTTTGTCCTTAAGATCTATGTATGTTCATATTATATTTAATGAGTGCCCACTGGACTACTCTGTGTTAGAGATTTTGAGCCGATTGTTGTTAAAAATTTATGTCAATTTTTACAGGAAACGGATGATGAAGGAGCAGCCAAATGGCTACTCATTTACCCTCCAATTTCCCCTATGTACGGATAATATTGACGTTCCAGCTCCTGCGTTCCACACGCCGGAGCCTTCACGGGCACGAACTATTGGCGATTTTACACGCACTTACACAGTTCGATAGGGTGTTTTATTTTTCTATCTTGCGTTATGTTTTGGCTGTGGGCCACCAAAAATAAATTAATAGAAAAAATAAATTACCACAATGAATTAGGCAAAAGACTCGACGCATAAACTGTATATTTGGCATTCATATAAACAAATTTTAAATCGGGCATCGATGTACATAAACCAAAATAACATAACTGTAGATTAACAATCTGAAAATATTGCTACAAAACATAACTGTAGATTAATAACCTGAAAATATTGCTACAAAACATAACTGTAGATTAATAACCTGAAAATATTGCTACAAAACATAACTGTAGATTAATAACATGAAAATATTGATAACTGTAGATTAATAACCTGAAAATATTGATAACTGTAGATTAATGATCTGAAAATATCTAAAAAAATCACACAACAAAGTAAGATTTATAAAAAATGTGCATCTTAAATTTGGTTGAAATTAATACTACAGAGTAGTAGTTGAAAATTTGGGAAAACACATCAGTATTTATATTTATAATTTGGCCTTAACCTTGCGTGTTAGTTTTATTGCGATTAAACAAAATTGGACTTTGAAATTATTTGTGTTATCTAAATCAAATTTTTATTTATTTCTTAATTTAAATTAGTAATTTATTTTTAACATTTTTTAAATAAATTTATTCAACCAAAAAATATTTTATTTTTATTCATTTAATTCATTAATTTTTACTTTTATATAAATGGTCATTTTACGGTCGACTTTTCTTGTTATTATGTTATTTTTTATGTAAATTTCGTGCGGTTCTTGATGCATTTTGTATTTATTTTATTTTACTTTTATGTTTTTGATTTTGTATTTATTTATATTCTCTCAGATTTTAAAGTGTTTAGTTGGTGTTGTCTATTGTATTTTAAGTTATCTTGGTGCTGGGTTTTCATGCTGTATTACTGATGCATTTAAACAATATTTAAGGCTATTTGTGTGCTGGCCCAACACTACTCACGCATACATACAATGGTATATGCATACTGGGCATATTTCTATGTCATAGACTCTAAGATAAATTTTACTTATAACATAATTTTGTAGAGGCTTCCCATTAGGTTAAATTACAGACATCAACCATGCTATTCAGCATATAAACTCTATTTATTATTAAATTTATATTAAATATATTCAATTAAATACCACACAGAACTAAGTTTAAGGGTTAAAGACGCCACCACACTAATATATTAACACATAAAACACAAATACAACTGATGTGGACTTTTCATCATATTCATTTCATTTTTCTAAAATACATTTAATTTAAAAGCATTTATTAATTAAATTTGTTTAAATAATTAATTTACCTTAAGAGACAATTATTTAAAATTACTTCAAAAATAAAACATTTAATAATTAATTTAAAACTTTTATAAAAAATTACTTTAAATTATTTACAAAAACATTATTTAATTAAATTTGTTTAAACATTTAATTTACCGTAAGCGGCAGTTATTTAAAATAAGATCAAAAATAAAACATTTAATATTTAATTTAATCATTATTACAAAATTAAATTAGCTTATTTACAAATTTACAAAAAAATTACTTTAAAAATAGGTACAAATTAGTTTTGTTTAAATTTATAAATTTCAGTAAGTGGTAATTATTTAAAATAACTTTAAAAAATTTAAAACTTTTATTACAAAATTAAATTAGATTATTTACAAATTTATAAAATAATTAACTTTAAAAATAGATACAAATTAATTTTATTTAAATTTATTGTTTGCAGTAGTGCAAATTATTTTCAATTGGCTAATCAAATAAAAATTTAAAGATAAATATACCTTAAATTTTCTTCATAATTATCAAGTTCATTTTCTTCATTATTAACAATATCTAAAATGAATGTTTTAAAATAAAACCTAAAATACTAATAATAATAATTATAAATTAAACAAAAATTCAAAATGTGACTTAATCAAAAACAAAAATTGTTAATGATGTAATACAACCTTATCCCGATGGTACCTATGAAATAATACGACCTTGACATAAATATGACGCATACCGTCATAGTATGTATGATTACATAATTAGATTAACTATATACATCCCGATGATTGCGTAACAATTACTTAATCATATGTGCTACACAAAACCCGGTGATTAAGTAAACATTGCATCATCACTTATTATATATCAAACCCGGTGATTACATAGTAGTATATTACATCACCATTACATTATCATAAGAATGAGATGTAATGAACAAAACTCTAAACAATTTAAAAATTCTATAACAAATTTTAATATTTTTATGTTTTTTACGCTGCATTACAAATTTTCGAACTAGCCCTGTAATCAAGACGTCTTTTAGCCTCTTCCTTGCTCTCTCAGCTCGACCGGGTTGATTTCCATCTACCGCAAGTGCTCAGGCGGTTAATAATGTAAGGAAAATATATTTTAATATTAATCAATCCTCTAATCCTCTAGATATCTGTGACTGATTTTGACAATTAATGATAACACTTAATGCAAATTTGTGAATATTATTGATATTGTTATATGTATTTATTTTTATAATTAAAATGAGAAAGTGATAGTAAAAACAAATTGAAAACAATAGATAGTTTAAAACTCCAAAGTAAATCATAATAATTAAATTTTAAATAATACGCCCGCTAGGTGCTTATTAATTAATTATATAATTTTTAGACTCAAGGCGTTAATAATAACTTAAAAAAAACAATCATCACAAAAATAATAATAATTGACGCGAGGCGTCACTAAACACATTAAACTAAGAGTTTTCTCAGTCAAATTACAACTAAAATCATAACTTAGGTTTCCAGGTCTCAAGGACTAGAAGTTTAAATTAAAGAAAACATGGTTTAGCTTGGGCAACTGCATTCGATAACAAAATTACATTAAAACGTTTGTATTAACGCAAAGTATTTTTTGTATAAAACATTTTATTTACATCAATAAATCTTTAAATTTAAGTTAACTTTATTTATTTATACAAGTGACCAAAGTGGAACCTCAACAAATAATTGAAGATGAGTAGAAAACCATTCAAAAGACAAGTTACTGGGATCAACGACGAAAATAAAGAAGACGATTATAATTGTATGGAAGAATAATTTTAAAATATTTTATAATTAATTTATCAACAATGAAATAATTTTTAATTAGGTGAGTAAATAGTCTTCATAAAGGGTCGGATTTTTATAGGGATATATGATGGGGAATAGTTATAAATTGGATAAAATCTTATGATTTTTACAGAAAGATCTTTGTCGTTCGAGAAATCTATTGACAGATTGACGTCGAAAGCAAATGTTCATGATTAAAACTGTCGCCGGAAATGTTATTTAATAATGATAAAATTGTTTGTTTTAAGTTTGATTCGTTGGTAATTTAATGCGATTATTTTATAGTAAATTGTAATAATAAATTATTATATTGTGAAGCTGACTGACACTTATTTACTAACTTTGTCAATTAGAAAAAATTTTTTAACTATAAAAACTTCATATTATATAAAACGATTCCATCTCGGGGAAATTTTTATTTTAATTAGCAATACCAGCCCATTCCCATCCTTCTCAAAAATGTCAATTCTAAGCAAAGATGACACTCACGTAACACAGCGCCAATAAATTTACCTCTAGTATACATAAGCGATATTGGGATGTGGTTAACCAATTCTATCTACTGACACTGAATTCATTCGTATAAATAACAAAAACAAAATAAAGTATAAAATGAAGCAAATTTAGCTGAAAAACAAATCACTTAGAAAGAAAACCCACACAAAATTTGGCATTGTTCACAATTCAGACGATCATTAACACAGTTAACAATAACAGTTACAGCTATATTGTGATATTCACTGTAACACTATCAGTTGCAAAAATAAACTCGAAGATCGGATCAAATAACATTCAATAATCAAAACTTCTTTAAGCTGAAGATATTGATCTAATCATTATCAGAATAAAGTGCAGTAAATGTGAAAAAATGATGTCATTTGAAACTGTAAAGAATAGTTAGTCTTGGTATGAAAATAAATAATAAACATATTACGGTTAAAATCTATGTAATTCTCACATTAAATGAATAAATTAATTAAATATCTAAATATATTAATTACAAAAAACCAATTTCTACTAATCTTATAAAATTAATCTCGAAACCAAAATTTCCAGTTAAAAAGATAACATTATTTACAAATTGCATAGAGAACCCGTCACGCCATCACGACACAATAAATTAATTTAAAACGAAATAAAAAGCTAATATACATAATTTATTTGTTAAAATTCGACATTCAACTCACAAATAACAAGTTATAATGGTCAAATCAAATATAAAGTATAAATGTCAATATAAATTCTGAAGAATTGCACGGTAATTAATTACAGCACAAAAGTAGTGATCAACATTATCAATATTCCTGACTTGAATATACCCAGACTAAAATGCAGAAATAATCATAAATTATTGTTGCCATATCCAGTTGTTTAGTCGGTTTTTCTTAGCCGATTTTACAAATAATTCAAATTATTTCATAAACATCAAAAACAAATAAAAAATAGATAAGACTGGTATATGTAGAAATAACAAAATAAAATAATTAATATAATAATAATTCATAAAAATAAATAATAATAAATAATTAATAAATAATTAATAAAAATAAATAATAATAATTAATAATTTTTGTAAATAAATATTAATATTGACAATTAATAATAATTATTGTTAACAAATAATTAATAATAAACCTCGGATTGACAATGAAAATAAAATTATTATTATTAATAAATAATTAATAATAAACCTCAGATTGACAATGAAAATAAAATTATTATTAATAATAAATAATTAATAATAAACCTCAGATTGACAATGAAAATAAAAACCATCAAAATACCAACAATAATAATTGTGAGGGGTAATAATAATAATAAAAATAAAGTCCATAGTATTAGAGAATAAAAAATAACAATTAACTCTACAGAAAGTAGTACCTCTAAATAAAATCAAATAGTTTGAAGATAATAAATAAACATATATGTACAGAATTACAAGGGGAAAAATCATTTAGACATTCTTTGAGAAGTTAATGTAAATAGCTGAATTTATAAATCTGAGAATATTTCTTTTCGTTTCCAAACACGTTCAATAAAAATGCTTCCTGAAATAAAAATCAAATTTTAATTAGTCGATTCTGCTTTACGGGAAAATAATCGACGAAAAACTTTTTTATTCGTAGACATTTTATTTTTTCTTTCTCTATTAAATGAGGAAATAGAAAAGTTTTCGGATTGATCGAAATTCATACAGGATTCAACATCTTCGGGTGATCCACTCTTTAAAATTGAGTCTTTGTCACGATATTTAATTTTGTCATGATACAACAAATGATCAATCGCTTTGAGAGCATAAGTACAATTGAGGTCTATTTGACAATAATCGACAACCGGAGAAGACTGAGGAGTCGTCAAATTGTGCTTGAAATTATGAGATTTAATTTTTCTGAATGATTCGTTAGTGTCTGGTTCGAGATAAGAACACTCAGATGGAGGATAAATTGACAATGGACTTGAACAATTATTTTCCATAACTGTGATGTAATTAAGTGACCGTGGAACGGTTTTTTGATAGGACATTATCGACCCAGGTGAACATGATTGTGTTGACTGAGGGGAAGAACTCTTGACTATATTGCCATTGACGTAGTCTGACATGCTTGCGTTGACACTATTATTGGGCATTTCAGAATATAGCTGATTTATATTAGAGTATCCGTGCTTTTTAAGTGATGTTGGACGTGACGTAGAAAAATTTTGCAGGCTTTTATTAGATAAAATTGAAAGGCTGGCCCGTCTATAATTTAGTGAATTATTGTGATTATATGGATCTTGTCGATATTTCGTTTTTGAACAGTTGGATTTAATAAAATGCAAATCTCCATAATTTATACTAGGATCTAGTATCTGGATTTACAGCAAAGATAACATTTTAATAAATACATCTAAATTATACTTCTTCAGGATATGAATTGTCGTCAAATATGGAGCTTGGGCCGCTACAAATATAATTGTTGGGATCAACATCTGGTTTATACATGAGACCTGAATGTGAAAATTTATCTAAAACTACTTTTGGAAACAATTTGATATACTTATCAAAGCTTATTCATCTTCCAAATCAAGTAAATATATATTTTTTAATTTATGAATTTCAAATGAATATTTAAAATAATTGTCACATATTTCAATGTTTTAAAACTTTGTGAACTAATAGTTTCAACATTGGCACATTATATCATAATAGTTTCAACCTTGTACTTTATCACGGGCCTAAACATTTAGGGTAAAAATATGATCATGTGAGTGTCCAACAATATCGTGCAAATTTTATCAAACATTAATAAAAACAAAGTAACGTTTTAATTCTTTTGCTTGTCGGAAACTAAAAAATACCACAAAGATGGCACATTATATTCAAAATAATACGAGCATTAATAAATGTATTTTCTTGATCAATCATCGTATTTTGTGATTAAAATAGTCTTGATGCATTATTGAAACATACCTATCTATATTTTACCTTCTAAACTAACATCAGTTCTCTGAACTTATTGGATCAAGTATAAAATCTAGTATGTAAAAAATTCATGGACAATTTTAAAATAAGGAAACAAAACTCATTTTCGATATTTTTTGCTTAATTAAACACAGAATAATGATTAGAGCCGCCAAATATCATACAACTCTTATTATTTAATGATATTTCAGAGGGAAAACTCTCGTTTAATTCACGGTACTTGTAAAACAATTAAAACATCGAATAATAAAATGTTTGAAATTAGTGAAATTGGCTAAAATTAACAAATTTGTTGAGAAACTAAAAAATATTCATCAACCCAAGGAAGTTCACAAGGAACTGTCATGGTTAATGATTAACTGATTATACTGGAGGTTCACTGAACTGTGACGGAAATTCACCACATGGGATATAATTTAAACACGGAAGAAAATTAATAATTTTAATCAACTTGGAGAGACGTTTGCCTGAATCCAGTGAGTTCAAAATAATTTTTATTTATTGAAAACAGGAAGCTTTGTAAATCAATAACATAAAAATTTTATAAATGAATTTTAACATATTTAAAGAAATATTTATATAAAACCCAACGACATTTTAAAATAACCTAATTTTAATCAAAAAGAACTTAAAAATTTGTAGTCCCCATAAAATAAATATTCATTCCAAATATTTTTTTATTAAAAATATAAGTTTCATGTATTAGATATTTATTTGAAATATCACATTACAATAAAAATGAAATAAAAATAACATAAAACTTATTAGACCTTGGAATAGTAGCACTTTTACTCCTTTACTTCATATTTAGGAAATCGGTAATGTTTTTTATTACTTACTTTTAAACGTACACTTAAAGTTAATTTATGAACTTTTGGCTAATTTATTTAATTCGTACACAACAAACACAACGCTAACAGAATTAAATAAGCAATAAAATCTGATAGCTCACAGCTGATAATGCATCATCGTGTACTTTCTCAATTGCGCTTCGAATTTTAAAAAGTTTAAGTTTTAATTTATTTTAAAAGCTATTAAATCAGCACTAGTATTAAATTCATATCAAAGAGGCAAAAACTGTGTGATAGTACAAAAAATGAATATGATTTTAATAGAGCTCTTTTCTACTGACTCTTTACTATTGGTTTTTAATTATATCTTTCTAAAAATTACAAATAAAATATACTAACAACTAAGTTTGAATCATCGAGAATTAACTAAATAAATGTCATCGAATAACTATAAAACAGAAAACTGCTAAATTTGTATGTACATTTTGACCACTCAGTTTTTTAGATTTATCTAGTTTATAGAAATAGATCAGTATTAAAACAAGTAAAATTATCAGATAGCATAAAATATAATTGTAAAATTCAAGAAAGTTACCTTTATTGTTCTGAATATTTATATAATTATGACATTCTTTAGATTCTTCATACGGATAACTGCTATCGAGAACTACAGAAAGACTTCGTTTTGTAAAAGATTGCTTCTTATGACCAATATTGTAGTAATTATTGTGGTATTTATTTTCCAGGTGACAAATTGGTTCAGACAATGTTGAATGTGTTGATGGAGTTTTCTAAATAAAATGAAAACAACTATAACAATTTTCATTGGATTTACTATCTAATTTAAATAAAACCATTAATTAAGAGAGATAATGACACATCACGTCATGAGAGCGAATAAAATAAGAGGTAAAACAAGTAAAAACAAATTGTTTTTATTGAATTTGATAAAATTCGGCGCGAAAATAATATCAATATGTTTATTCTCTGTTCTTAGTAATTTCGGAAAATGATCGTTTTTGTATTTAAAATAATGTCACTATTACGAGAACTAATAACTTTTCACCTGTAAATCGATTATAAATTTTTAGTTTTATAAATGTTTAAATGAACAACCTTGCAAAACTTAATAAAATTGCTTATTATTTTTATTATTTTGTTTTAATAAAGCGGATAATAATAACAAAATTTTTAAAGCTTTAATCATCTTTCCGAATTTCAAAAAGAAAAAAATAATAGAAATCTAATAGAAATTTCGATGACAGAATTTTTAATAAAACGTCCGGATAGATTTAATCATAGAAATTTGTGAAAACTGGCTTTCATCTAATAATAAATCGCAACTGGTTGCTTTGTGAAATAGATAGAAACGGGTTTAAATTAAAACTGACAAGAAAACGAATGAAATTAGGACTGGTTTAAAAATACCGATAAATCGTGAAATTAATTGAAATAATAATTAGTTTTATAAAATAAACAATGAGAATGGAACAGGTGAAGATATCTATGTATACTAACCAATTAGTAGCGAAAATAAATAATAAAATATAGTACTAATAAGCGATGCCTCAGACATTTCAAAATGAATTAAACAGAAAGGCAAAATTCGCTGAATTCAGTGTATTTCCTTTATTTCCATTTATCCATATTTTAATTCATAAATGCGAAATTTTAATAAAAGATTGTCAAATAGATTATGAATACAAGACTACCGAAATTTCGTGTTATATTAGTGACATAACGGTATTAATCAATAGTCTGATATAAAAGTAAAAGAAACTAAAAATGTTAAACGTGAGATTAATTTTTTAAATATAAACGAATTTACTGAAAAAGAATTAACATATCTAATATATTATATATAGTTAAAAAAACGTGCATATAGGTGCATTCTAAATAACTTAATAGAGTAATTTTAGTTAGTCTAAAACATTTATTATTTTATCATTCCAGAATGATTACATTTTCATTATTTATTTAGTATATTCCGGCAAATGAATCGCGTGTCATTCGGGTAACCATTTTTCGTCTCCGAAATAACCCACCCGTCCTTCAGAAAAATTAGAATAACAAAAAAATAAACAATAACAAAATTTAAAAAAATTGTAAATCAATTAATATTATTTTCCGTATTATATTTGGCGGCGGAGCCAACTGTTCATTTTGTTTTTATGTGTTTATAAATTCATTTATAAATTTATTTTGCATACAATTCAAGTAATAAGTCCTTAAATGGTCATCCTCGACTTTTCTGGTGACCGTAAATCAGTTATGATGGAGAAAACCAAATTTATTTTACGAAAAATGTATTTAAATTAATAAAGAAAAACGAAGTTTCTATTTTGGATTATTTGTAAAAAAAATTCCATGTTACAAATACAAGGAGTACTTAGAGTCAATTATCTCAAAAGTGATCGGAAAAGATGGATAATTTTGGAAGTATAAACACTTTAACCTTTTAGGTGCGAGATGTGGATTTATCCCACGCCCTTTTTTACTTTTCTGAATTTAATTCTGAATGTGAATAAAAAGATACAAGAGAAAATGAATATAAACATATAAAAAATCATAATAATCTTGAACATTTTTTGACGGATAGCTTATACATTTCCTGGCATTTTATGAAATTTAATTCTACACTTAAAGGGTTAAAAGGAATGTAATACTTGCAAAAGTGATGCAGGTGGTCACCTTAGTATTAAACTTAATTAACCGGTTACGGCCCAACCTGCTTATGAATTAAATTTATTTATTGAGCATATCTATCTATTGCGGAAACAATTTTAGTCAAAAATTGAAAATACGAAAAATTATAATTTTAACGTAAATAATCATTTATTTAAAGTTACATATTAAAAAATAGAATCATTATTTGTACACTTTATAGAAATAAATTAACAATAAATATAATATAATATAATATAATTAATAATAATAATAATAATAATAATAATAATAATAATAATAATAATAATAATAATAATAATAATAATAATAATAATAATAATAATAATAATAATAATAATAATAATAATAATAATAATAATAATAATAATAGTATTATAGTTGGTCAATTAGATATAACTTTATTTACGTACTTGTAATATACCTACAGATAATTAATCACATAAACAGCCATAACCTCGAACAAATTGAAGCTTAAAAACTGGCACATTGTTATACATCATATTTATGTTGTAGTAAATCTACCGATCGCATCATTAGTTGAGATTCAATTTTAACATAATTTAATGTTTCCTTTAATGAAATTCTTTTTAACAATTTTTTCATCTTGATTAACTTCATTAGAATTATCAATTATCACTTTTGTAAATTTCTTTCTTTAAAATATATGCAAATTTTCATTATTATTATTATTATTATTAATGATTCGCGGATATCTTTGCAAAAAGGGATCATGAAAAAAAAATTTTGGATTTTGTAACAAAAAACACGTTAATTTCTAAATGGTAAATTTTATTTTATTCATAATATTTTCCCTCGTTTACTATGAATTTCGACCATCTTTTTGGCACTTTATGGATTGAATCGAAAAAAATCATTTGTCTTTTGATAAGACCCATTCTTCGAGTTATTTTTTGATTTCTTCGAGGTTTTTAAAGTGCTGATCTTTAAGAGCGCTTTGCATTGATTGGAGAGAGTAGTAATCTGGTAGGGAGAATGCGGTTGAATTACCCATTTAAGTTGCTCTAAAGTATTTTTTACTAGTTTTTCGGAATGTGGTGGATCCTTTTCGCGTGAAAAAATCACTTCACGTTGTTTGTTGGCTAAAAAAAGGACGTTATTCGTTCAATGCATGGTTCAAACATTTGGTAACGTTCAGAATTAATAGTTTTGTTTGGTTTTAGCAGCTCATAGTTCACCTAGATGGACTATTCATCACCACTCGCAATTTGATGAAAAAATTTCATAATCTTCGGTGTATTGTAAGCAAAGAATTGCAAACCATTGAACGATTTTCAATTTTGGCTTCAGTCAGTTCATAAGGTATCCATTTTCCTTCTTTTTGAATAATTTTCAAGTCATTTAAACGTTTGCTTATGGCTATTTGAGTGGCGCATTTAACTGTTTTGCAAGTTCATTGCTAAATGTTTGAGATAGTAAATCTTCATCTTCGATTTTTTTGTGATTGAACATAACGTTTTTTGTCCCTGGCATAAAAATCAACTTTTAAATCGTTTAAACCAGTTTTCGCAAGTCTGTTGAGCTGGTGCATGTTATCCATAAATTTCTTGAATAATGGGAAAAATTTTTGATTAAAGCAAAAAAGTAATACTTCCAGCAAATGCTGTTTTGTTATTACGAAATTCAACATGTTTAAAAGGGATTGAAAAATATGTTGTTTACGCTATCATGAATAATGTCATGCTAAATTTTATTGCATAATTTCGTCACTTTAAAACGCCGTAAGTTTCATTGTAAAAGAATGTTTAGACAAATATTTTATACTAAATTCGTTTCATCAATTCTATTATTCTGTTCGGCAATTTCTGATTGTTTTCTATATATCCATAGGTTCAATACTGCTCAATTCCACGTTTAAATCATATAAAAAGATATTTTTATCTTTTGTCACATAAATTCTTTTGAGATTCAAATTTAGATATGAAAGAATTTTAATTATTTAATTACTTTTATTTTTATTTAAAATTCTCAAGCATTGAAAGCTTAAAATTTAATTTACAATCAAATTAAGAAAAATGAATTTAAAATTACCGTATATTTCGGCGTATAAGACGACCCTTAAAGTCAAAAAATCACCCTTGAAAATGTTTCGATGTACCTCGTCTTATCTGACGGTCGCCTTATATGCCGAAATATACGTTAAATAATTTCATTAAATTTAGAAAAAAAGTTTAGTTTGATATTTAACTGTTAAAAATTTATTTGGCCGAAAATATGATAATAAATAGGTTTCAGTTAAAATAAATTTGTGAAAAATATAATTTATAAGTAAAAAAAAATTGTAAAGAAATGGAAATGGTGGTTTAAAAAACAAACTTACCCGCCTTGTAAACATTGTATTTGAAAATTTCGAGGACCCAAAATTAAAAAATGGCATAAGGAAACTTGGGGAATATTTTCTTCGAAATTTTTTGAAACTTCCACCTTTAAAATTTTCGATAAAACCAAAATATATAATGATTGATAATACCTTTACTTTCAACGGAATCAGGCTTATTTAGCGACATGTTTTGCTTGGGAAATGTATGATTCATTGTATCAAAACTGTCTAATCCAGACATATTTTGATATTTTATTTCTTTGATTTTTTTCCTTTGTTTTGGAATAGGATGAGATTGATTGTAATATCTGAAATCTGGAGTCGATGAAGAACTGCTCATAATTAATCTAGGGCTTAAAAGCAATGGACTTTGTTTAAAAGACGGTTTAAAAATGTTTTCATCGACACGCTTGAGAAGGCATTTGTCATTGTTTAACTCGATTTTCGGATTTGTCATGAAGTAGGGTGGATGTCTAATAAATTTAATTACATAAAATTACAGACAAAATAAATATTGAATTAAAAATATTCAGACACAAATATGTTATGGACTCTGATTCTAATAATAATCACCGTAATGAAAATATGATAGATAAGATTTTTATGAGAAAAGAACTCATGAAACTTGTGCATCTGTGTTTAAAATCATATCCCATGAACTAATAAAACCGCGAGTAAGAGGAACCGCACTAACAATTGACCTAGAAATATTACCAATATTACCAAAATGAACAAAATAGTTAAACAATAAAAAAGTTGTACTTTGACTTGAATTTGTAATTCAGTCAATAATTGAGATTACGCAAATAATGTCTGATGTATATTTCAGTTCTCAAATAGTATAATTAATTGAAACATATATAATTCATTGCATCGCTTAATTCTTATTTTTATTCTTCCTCATACTCCTAATAATATCAACGGTAAAAAAAGTTCAACCAATTACAGTCTCCTTCGAAGAGGCCAGTTACATTTTGCAAATACGATGTACATATTTCACTAATAAAATATGAAGTTACAATCAACAGCATGTAAAATATTCGTTTTGTGTTTTAATTTTAGTACTTTAATATCTTAGCTTTCATTAATCTTGTTTAATTAGTGAATATTATTGCCCATTTCGATAACGAGTACTATTCCGAATATTGAATTTAATCTTTAGTTCACCATATAACTGGATATTTGGATTTGGATTTTAAAATATTCACTTATTTCCTAAATTTAACATTCTGGGTTAATTAAGAATGTAACCTGATTTGTGCTATATTTAAAGATTCCTAACTAGTGTCTTAATTAAAATTATTTATTATATTCGACATATTTTTTCATTATGCAATTATATAATTCTTAGAAATAAACCTAGATATTTCTATGACGCTAATAACATGAAATTTAAAATCAAATAAATTAAAGAATTAAAATTAATTAATAGTATGCTGTGTGGAATGATTTTGGAATGTTGCAAATCTGTGTTTATATTTCAGAAAAGATTGTTGAAAAGATGTTGTTTGAAAACACGGAATGTTTTTATTTTCAGAAAGCTATCAAATGAAATTTTTTATTCTAGTCTATATAAAAATATTAGTCAATAATTTACTAATATTAATATATCAAAATTTAAAACAATGTAAAAATACTCATTCACCACATAAAAAGTTAATGAGCTATAAAACCAATGTTGACATTTAAGGTGTCTATGGACAGAAAGTAACGTAACCCAGCAATGTCAGCCTACTCATGCGCACCAAACTACTTTATCAAATCTCATGTGGTACTGAGGAACGTTTACACAAACTTATACAAATGAGTAATAAACATGAAACAACACACCCAGGCGACAACTACCGCTGATTTCCCATATGTTCACTTTATTATAAAAAAAGTTCCAGTGATACAATTAAATTAAGATATTCTCATTAGTTTATAGCAGTTTTTGTCAAAGAAATTAATAGGAATTTTTCAGTTCTATCGAACTAATATTCTAATTAAAATATAATACAATTTAAGCCATTATGGTTAAATACGCAATCTTTATTCTGTATATTGAAATTAAAATTCTAATTTTGTTAGATATATTATCACTTTGAAAGATGCGAACTGAAGTCCCTTTGAATACTCATGTCGCCATAAATACATCAATATAATTCTTATTTATAAAACGAATGTGCTCCTAAACTGTTGAAAGGAAATTTTGAAAATCACTGCATAAGATTTAAGCGTGATTTCTTCAAGTAAATAAATTAATAAGAGTAATTAAATAAAAATTCGTGAAAAATTATTGCTTCATTACATTTTTTGCTGAACATTATAGTTATAATGTTATTAATTATTTGTGAATATAATAATGAAATACCGTGATGAGAACATTTACATAAAATCATCATTAAATGATGCTTTACCACAATTATTTGGAATAATTGTAGCATGAATTTTACACAAATATTTACAGTAAGATTTCTATTTAAATAGTAAAACTATAAATTTGGCTGTTAGGAATTTCAAATGAATATTATTAGTCTAAAAATGACTATTACATTTAAACTTTTGTAAAAACATTAAATAAGTCTTCTTAGATGTATATTGCTTGAAAATGTAGTGAAAATAATAATAAACTATTGAATTATATATAACATAATATTCTTAGCACCATAACCGTATATTATATTTAAATATCACCTTTACTTTGTAATTAAACTTTTATTTTCTTACTTTAGTTCCTGGTAGTATTTTGGTATAGATAAAGTTAGCAAAGTTGCTAGATTTCAATAGATTCAGCGTTTCCTCTATTTGTGTGTAAATGCTGAATGGATTTATCTACATGTTATATCTGTAAGTGAATGATACTTGTTTACATGAAAAATATGAACATGACATTATAATTGTTTGTGACCAGTTATTATTTTAAAGTTTATTTTTAAATACAATTACAATCGTCCACGGTCAGCTAGTAAATATATATATATATATATATATATATATATGTGTGTGTGTGTGTGTGTGTGTGTGTAATAGAAATAAGACTAGCATTAAAAATGTCATAACTATATTAGCATTAGAAAATAAAATTCAACAATCAACCACCTTGGAATGGAGTCACATGATCCATGTTTAGCTGAGTAACACTTCCTTGAATAGAAAATATTATTCGCAATCTCATATATCAATATCAAATTAATGTCAAGAATAGACGCTCTTTGCGAGTGAATATCGGCGTCAAATGATTTACAATATTCCGACTGAATCTTCTCTAACCACCGATTGTAGATATTATTCTATATAGAATATTTAAACAAATTCAGTTATTGACAAAACAAATATTTATTTTTAATTGTACCATTTTAATTTAATAACAATCATGAAAGAATAAACTATCACTAAAATGTTTAAAAATGTTAGAATTTAAAGCAATTGAAATAAATTATTAATTACATAATTCTGGTAAAATTTTTAGACCCTTTGACGCATAATTCGGATTTAACCCACGCCTTATAAATGTTTCATTCATTTCACATAAATAATAGTAATATTATTATTATGACATCTTTGCTTATTACATAATTATACATATAAATATCTATAAATGAGTATATATTCCTCGTATAAGAATCGCAAAATTACCTGAGCTTATGGTGGTTAATTTTACGGTACTACTTGGAAATTATAATTATTACTTATTGCTATTGATATTTCTATTGTAAATAACATGAAGAATAAATTAATAAATAGTTTCATATGGATGCTTTTACTTATTATATTCAACCCAATCGTCTTCAGTTTCAAAAGAGAAAAATATGTTTTTTTTGGCAATTCAGAAAATTCACTGAAATTATTTGGAAATAATTTTGAAAAGATGAACTTGAAACAGATCTCGATGGTGATGAATTTCAAGAAATTATTTCACTTAAGATGTAATATGTTGTTTTGTCATTAGTTTTGTGACAATAAATCAAGAGTTGCATATACTTCTGGAATTAATAGGATACAATGATTGTAAGTGTTTTAGAACATGATATATTGATATTTTTTAATAAAATAAATTATAGAAAATGAATTAATTTTATCATTTCATATTAATAATGCATGAGCGTTATAAATTTTTTTGAATTCTTATATAACGAGTAAAAAAATTAATTCAAGTGACTTAATTCATTTGGTTTTTAATTAATAAAAGCTCTTGAATAGATAATGGTAAACATTTTAAAAATCTGAAATTAAAAGATATTTTTTTAATTATTAACTTTCATTGTCATCATTTTGTAGATTACTTAAAAATTTTCAATATTTCTCAAATTGTAAAAACAATAAAGGAAAATATAGAAATTCTTACTTTATTATTATTATTGAATTTGAATTTGTCATCCATTACATTATTATCAAGCTTTTGTTTTGATTCTAGGTTATTTATAATAACTTTGAGATCGTTGAGGA
This sequence comes from Schmidtea mediterranea, assembly GCA_022537955.1. NCBI lineage: Eukaryota > Metazoa > Platyhelminthes > Tricladida > Dugesiidae > Schmidtea > Schmidtea mediterranea. The sequence goes on from CM039680.1 coordinate 162,188,605, forward strand.
GCATTAAAAAGTGATGATAGCAAAATAAATACAGACATGCTGTGCCATTTTGCATGGATTTGATAATAGAATTATGGAAATCTTTAGGTGATTTAAATGGTAATTTCTGAGATAATGAATGATTAGAAGACTGTTTTAAAATATTTGCTTCGTTCTTGTTATCGGTAAAAAGAAATGTTTCAAAAAATTTGCTATTAATTTTCTTTCTCCAATAGCTGAAATATTGATCTGATACTTGATAGTTCAAGCTGAATATAAATGAGCGTCAATAAAGATGATTTTTGCCGTTTTTGGGTATAGGTGAAAATAATTGTTTGAATAACGAGTTCAAATTATGAACATAAATAATAGATAAAAAATGTTTAATCAGAAAGTATTAGTATGGTTGTGTGATAACTAGAAATTATATTGGAATTTTTAATGTAATGAAATGGTGATATTGATTTTGGAGGGTAAAATGTGCTAAAAGGATGAATTTTACCATCTCCCAATTGAAAATCGTAAGTCAACAAAAAAGTCTCAAAATTCACCATGTTAAAAAAGCTAAATTTCTAAAGTTTGTCTTCAGGAAAAATTACATCTCGAAAAAATATCTTAAACCTTTGCCCTATAGTGTGATAAATCGTAACGTAGAAATATCTCTTTTTCAGAAAATTTATAATTAATATCAGCATTTCAAAAAACCGAAAAAGTGATTTAAAAAATGCTCCTAATTTATTATCTAATAACTTTTATAGAAATATGTATTAAAATGTTCGATAATTCAAATTATATACAATTTTCCGACTTTCTTAATCGAGTGCTATTTGAAAATTTATGTATAATTGGAATAAATCGATTAAATAATAATTAAGAGAAATAAAAATAAAGAGGAAAGTTAGGTTTGCAAATTAAGGAAATACGAAGTGAAATGATAAAAAAAAGAGATTGTTATAAACGAGAATTTCAATCACTAGACAACTTTTTCACATTATTAATAAATCAAAATTTAATACCATATCAACAGGCAATAATAAAATGTTAAATTATTTATAATAGGAATAAATATATAATAAAGTTTTATTGCCTCGCCTTTATGTGGGCGTGGTTTGATTTTGTAGCAGGAAATTGTCTACAAACTACATTTTCAATAATAAAATATTAAAATTCCAATAGCTTCGATGTTTACCAATAGAAAAAAACTGAAAAAATATTAATCAAACATAGAAAATTTAAAATATCCTATAACTCTTAAAGAAAAAGTTAAAATTGAATATTTTGTGTGAAAAATGTGAAAAAACAAAATTCGAATCAAAACAAATTTTTGATAGATTTATTAACACGAGAACTACCAAAATAAATCATGCCTATTTCTACCAAAACAAGTCATAATGACCGGTCTTCAAATAAAACATCTTGTTCCTAAAATATTAAATATTTTATTTACAAAAAACCTTTATAAAGCAGCCTTACATACTATCATATTATAAAATATATTATAAAACTGAAAGATATTTTACAAAAACCTATAATAAAAAATTACGGTTTAATAGGTGAATGGTAGAACCACTGATTTTGACTGGTGTTGATATAAGCAGCCAAAGTAAAAAAATAATATAATTAAGAAACACAAAATAAAATACATTATAATAAACATATCTGTATCACTAGAAAATTCATTGTATAATTCATTTAAAAAATAAATTGAGCAAGAATTTTAATGATAAAACCATAAAAAACAAATTCACATCTTCTGGTCGTTCTACAAAGTCAACAGTTATTCTTTTTTTAACAATTTATTAAATCCGAAATATTTTTCTGATAATCAATTCCATGTTATTTAAATAAATATTTTTGTTCTTAAAACAAATCAATATTTTATAAAAAATGTTAGTTTTGAAATTTTTCAACATTTTCTATTTAAAATTTTAATGATTAAGTGAGTAACAAAATAAGCCTTTGCTGCGAAGTAATAATTATATTGTTGAAAAAAGTTTCGATTATTACTTCGCAGCAGGGGCTTATTTTGTTACTCATTTATCTGTTATTTTAATTTTACTGCTACCAAGGAATCACCGTTTTATACTTATAATTTTAAAAGAAAGATTTTATTTTACAAACGTGTCATCTTACTCAGTCATTTTGACTGATAAAGGCCGGCCATAAATGATGTCACGCACCTAGGGGAGGGTGAGTCACACATTTGTGGCGGGGGGTGTGTTAAGGTACTATTTACTTTTCAACATTATTTTATACTCATTTCAGCTTTCCAGGGCCTCCTTTTTAATACATGTTTTCTCATACGATATTAGTACATCACACTAAAAACATACTAAATGTCAATAAGGTGATTTGAAAGATGTGATTTTTCAAATATGAAATACAGCTTTTGTGACGTCATATTTTAGGGGGGCTAACGTTTTGTGAAGTGACCAATGGAAGGATAAAGTTAAAAATCGGCCAAAATCGCGTGACGTCATTTATGAGCTGTCCCTAATAGCAAACAATAGATACCGGAGAATATACTTAATTGATGTGGTTAAAGTTTCAAGCAAAATTGAAAGCTGATTGACATAAAACTTTACACAAATAAATCAACAGTATGCAATTTCTTAAGCTGTTGTGTTGAAAATGAATGTGAATTTCAATCTGTAACTGTTGGACATGTGTAATAATTGGTTTATTATACTTAGAAACCCAAAATTCACTGAAAGTTATGTCATTTCATACACCAAGCCGCGTTCAGATAAGTCTTCTATAATATAAAACATAAATCAATAATCTTATAACATATATACATACCAATTCCCCTTGATGTTGTTTGCAAAATAGTTACTGAGATAAACCCTGCACTATAGAAAAAGTGGTAGAAAAATAAAATAATGCACATAAACACAACACATAATGCACCTGTTCCAGTTCATTAATAACTTATATAATAGAAGTTTAAATGAACATCTAACTGCAATTATGAAGTTGTTTTACAAATGGCTGACAGAAAATTTTTTAATAAAGTATATTTTAAGGCTTCGATTGTGATCTCGTAAAGTTATGAGATCATTATTGAAGCTCTAAAGATAATACTTTTTCTCAACTTTTATTTAAAATTTACTTTTAATTAATGTTCTTTAGGTTTTTTAGAAATATCTGGAAATTTATGTTAATTATTGGAATTATTATATGATTAAATGTAAGTTTGATCAATTGAAAACTAAAATTCATTAAAATAAAATTCATTATCCGAAAATTTTATTTTTTTACAATTCGAAAAAATCTCCGAATGTGGAAATAATTTGTTAGATTTTTGTTAGATTTTTGCAGTTCGATTTCCATAGCCTCATTGACCACATCAAACCTGCTTGGGAAGGACATAGACCTGGATCCATTTTCCTCGCTATAGTCTTCCGTATGCTTAACTTCATTTTGCTGAAGGCACCTTTGATTGGATTAAGGAACTGACTTACAGTGTCAAATGTTCTATGAAGTTGTTTGACAATAATGCTCCTCCGAGAATGATTGCATTATCGTGAATTGGTGCATTATTGTGAATGAATGCGTTATCGTAAATGGATACGTTATCATAAATTGGTGTATTATCGTAAATTGGTGCATTATCGTGAATGATGTGGTATCTAACTCCGTTCAATTTTGACGTAAATTTTTTGTGAATTAGCCTTTTTTACACCAATTGCCAAAGTCAATGACATGCTTGAACAACGAGTAGTGGAACCGTTGAATATATCACTGTATTCGAGTTTCTAGTACGCGATCCAAATTTCCTGCGGAGACACTTGGCCTCACTTTTTTATAATATTAATTGATTTCTCAAAAAAGAAAAAATTGTGAACTTGGAGACTGTACAAATTCGTTGCATCAAGAAACTTCACATCTCTTCGAGGGATGCATTAAAGTAATCTTTAATTAATCTTAATATTGAATTTTTTAAACATGCAGAATTTTGTTAGCTTGTTATTAAGTTTAAAGATGAATGACAGTAACTCTCAATATTTACATGAAAAGCAAAAGTTTAATTGAAATTTATGTGGTAAAAACATTGAATTATCTGAAAGTGGGAAAAGTGCCAAGCGATTAGAAAGTTATTGCCATGGCATAGGGTTGGTTATAAGAAAAATTTATTGAATCTGGTGAATTATTTGCCGTTGAATTTGAGGAATTAGATAGAACGGTAGTGAGAGGCTCGATTGTTATTTTTACAACAATTTAAAATGAGCTGAAAATTCATTGAATTTGGCAATGTATTTACATATGCTCTATATTGTAACTCCACATGATATGATTGCATCTATAAATCCTTGCATCAACAAATTAATTTGAGTTAAAAAAGAAATTATATCTATGCTCGATGATTATTCTCTGAGACAATTTCATTTGACTTTAATTCTCTCTGGGATCAGAAATCGATTTATGAAGTTGCTAATTATTAAGAGCAGTCTATTGGATTTGTTCAAACTTTACTTCATTCGGTTGTAACTTATTCTGTGTCTTTCTAATTTTGTCGAGGAATTCAATACTGAATTTTGGAGCTAGAAAGAATTGTTTAGAAACTCACCGCCGCAAATGTAATCACTCAATTCCATTCAAGCGCAATTAAATATTAGCGAGTTGGAAACGCAATTGTTGCAGGCAAGTGTAATTCTGGTGTATCTCAAATCAATCAGTCAAACCACCATATGCATTCATCAAATGTGTCAGTAAAATGGCGAAAATGACTTTCATTGGGGTGGTTCAACAATATATATTTTAAAAGAAAAATATCGTTAAGATAACCGTAAAAATAAACTTAGTTTGTAATTATAAAAAATTTATAATTTATCAATATATAATAGCGATGCATTTTAATTTTGTGAAAATAACTTAAATTGATAAATTGTTGAGAATTATAATAAATTTTTAGCACAGCTTTTATCGAGAATTTTAATTAAATTGGCAAAAAATGAAAAAACTTACTTGAGAGGGAAATTTGAAGTTGAATGTTTACGGTGATAGCCAATTTGAGATTTATCACATAAATGAACACAATTGAAAGAATTGCTTCTTTTTATTATCTGACTTCGACAATCAGAAACTGCTTTCAATAATCGACAGTATTTTCTGTAATTTGTTAACAATAAGGGATTACGAACTATACTCCGATAGAAATTTAGAATTGGATTGTCTTTGGAACTAGATGGTTTCTGGCATAGAGGTAGAACATTAGGAAGATTGATAGCATCGTTTTGGGTACTTGAGGTAGATGACAAATTGCCACAGCCGCTATCATCATGAATTAAAATACGAGCGGAAAGATTTGGTTCTCTCGAACTATTTGAGGCACCATTTACATACACGCCACTGCTTTCTTGACTCAAGCCATTATATAAAGGATTTCGACATTTGTTATCAAATTGATCTAGATTAATTACCAAACAATAAAAACTGTAAATAATAAACCACTAAAAAACACTTTAAAAATTTCAATTGTATTAAATCTAGAATCGCCATACAAACAAGAAGGAATTTAGAATTATTTATGAGAAATTCCTAAAAACTAGTACTGTCTAGACGAAATACGATTAACCAGGGAATCAATTCACATAAGGAAAATCTCTACCCGAAAATATTCAGTTATCAACAAGAAATTTTCATTGACTATTTTTAACGCTGTCGAAAAATTGGTTTGATTGAAATCAAGTTTATTATTAAGTCGGCAAATATCTTTAAATTATTTAAATGAAATTTACTATTACCAAATTGAAATTTGTCTTCAAATTCGTTTTAGAAATTAATGAAACTTTATATAAATAATTGGTAATTATTAATTCAAAAATATTTACAAGAGTTTATTTTTAAAAAATTAACTGACAAAAAAAAACAAACGTTTTTTAATGTAAATAATACTGTTATAATAATTATGGAAAATAATATTAATATCTGTTAAGTTATTGCTACTCATCAGTAGTACTTTGGGAAAAATTTTATAATGCGTGAAATGTAATTTTATGTTATTAACACTTTAAGAACAACTTTGTAGGTTAATGCTACGTTTAATGTGTCAATTTAGCGTGTTACCTAATTTGAATAACGAGAATCATATTCGCAAAATTCTAATGACATTTAATTAATCTTTATTTTATAGGAAAGTCCGTCACAGAATTGTTTTTTATTTCAAAAAAATGTTAAGTCATTAGATGCCGAAATTAAATTGTGGGTCTTTCTTTTTTGAAGTAAAATTTCTGTAGAAAATTCATTTTTAACTTATAAAAGATGTTTCGACAAAATTACGATTAAATTATTAGTGACAGGTGGTTGCTTATTTATCAGTTGGTATAGTATCTGGCATTACAACCACTCGGTACTAATATCGCGCTTAGTATCAAAGATTATATTAATGAAGTTTATTGAAAATTCAAAAACAAAAATGATTTTTTATTGAAAAACTTTGGAATTTTATCAACAGCACAATTTGTTGTTTATTAGAAAATAAAAAAGTTGTCAATAAGTCTAATTTGGTGTGTATTTTTAATTATAACAGTATTATTTGATTTATTTTCAGTGAATTATTATTTAACCTAATAATAATAAAATTTGGCATTTAAATTGAAATACAATTGTATATTGTTACTATCATAATAATTTTTACTTTGATAAAAAAATTATATTTTTAAGATCGACTATATTCATTTTTAAATAATAATAGTTTTGAAAAATTTCAAAACCAATATCGGCTTTATTGTTATAATTAAAAAGGGGAAATGATTTAGTGATGTAAATTCAGGTAAAATCTATTAACTAGACTGCATTTTAGCAATTTAGAATGTGTACAAGCTAATCATCAATATTTTCGAGCATTCGTTAAATAAAAGTCTCATTTATGCACTTTTTAATTAAACAAAATGAAAGTACCATTTTAAGTTAAATTTTCATTTAAAAATATTGCAATATTTATTAACATCTAACCCAATTTTAATGTATCAACACATTCAGCCCTTTTGAGATTCATTACAACTTTTTTCAACTGTATCGTAAATATAAATTTTATATACAAACTGATACTTTTTATTGATTAAATTAATTAAACATTTTTAATTAATGTTACTTAGGATATTGTAAATTTAAATAATTTTTCAAAAATATTTGTCAAAAATATCCTTTACTTATTTAAATTATTGCATTTTTGTTGAATCGAAAAAAATACGGTATAAAAAATCTAATATGAAACAATGAAAATAAAATGTCACGTCTAAAATTTTCACAAAATAATTTTAATAAATTGTTGAGAAAATTTCTTAATGATTTGTATAATAAGCATAATAGAAAATTACGGAAAATAACGAAACTGAGAAACTTATATTTCTAATCGAAATAATTATTCTTAAAATTTTACTTCCAAACTAAAATTGTAGAATTAAATACATAGTTATTCTAGAAAGCTGACTTCATACATGAGATATTGGACACTTTTAAATTGAATTTAAGACAATAAATTTGAATTATTATCACTAAAAGCGCCGTAAACATTCAAAAATAATAGAATTAAATTAAATTAAAATTGCCTTTTGAATAGATTTCTTGGATATACTTATAAACATTATACATAAATGTAGAAAAAGTTGAAATTCATAATAATTTTCTAAATTCTTATTTTTACACTATTAAAATGAACGAAACATAAATATCCTTAAAAAAACTATAAAATAATTTTTATTATAAATTCTATAATAATATATACCAATGGTTTTCAACCTTTTTTAGAAAAATTTAAAAATGTTATGGCACTCTACCCTTATTATACTAATATTTCGGCTATAAAAGAACAATACAGCCAATAGAAAAAAATTGAAATAATATTTACCAAATGTTAATAAACATTAGGAAATATAAAATTGAAAATTACAAAATTTATTTCACGGAAAAACTAGAATAGTATAAATTGTAAAAATGTTTACGAAATTATTGGTAGACGAAAAACTAATTGCATTGCTATTTAATGAACAGTGGCTAGAACTATTTTTCATTTGCACGATATTTCACTGTGTAAATAAGAAATTAATTCTTAAATGATAAAATTAAATTTTTACACATGGTGCCGAATGAGAACAAGTGAATGAATCCGGTAACATCGCAAAAACTTAATTATGGAACGGAATTATTACAAATATTCATAACAAACCAGATAAGAATTATGATAACAAATAACAAAGATGATTATATATTAGAATAAAAATTTATTATTCATTTAGGAAGTATCCCAATCCATATGACTATTAAAAAAATGGTTTTTTATTATTTTTATTATTAATTATTAGAACTAATAACAATAATAATAATAAATTATAATGAGGTACATGTAACATTTTAAAAATATTCGCTCCTAATGAGTTTAACTGATTGATTTCCCATTACCATAACCGGAAATGCGGTATTACAAATAAATGATTATGCTTTCAATAAGTATATTTTAAATAAATAAACACCGACTCCTTTGTTCTAAATGTCAAATAATTAAAAATAATAAACATCTGTCAATGATCTTTAAGAATATCTTTATGAAATTAGACGCATTTAAATTTGGCATCGCCATAAGTTAAATATACAAATAAATGAAAATCAATAAAACTTGGTAGCCAAGAATTTGTTATAAAATTTTGTTTATAGGTTATATTAGATGCTCAATAATAATAATAATAATAATTAATAATAATAATTAATAATAATAATTAATAATAACAATAATTAATAATAATAATTCCATGAGTTCGATTAATATTTTTCAGAATATTTTCATCATAACTAATTTTATGCTTAGTGGCGAAATTCGAGAATTATTGATATTTTTTGAATTATTGATATTTAAAAAACTGCAAATTCTAAACAAACCAGCAATTTCCTCATCATCGTCAAATAAACAAGAGTTATGATCAAAAATTCCATTGGTTTCAATCAATGAAAAGTGTTTTTTGCTTTCTTTGAGAACTTTTGCAAAATTTTTATTTGACTTGCGAATTTTTATTTGAACATTGTCGATTGGTCGTTGATCTGGTCCTGAATGTTCTCTTGATCTCGGTATAGGTATTTCTGATGAGCGTTTCTCTAAGCTGCTGCTATTGTCTATGAAAGCAAGAGATGAAAAATTTATGTCGTGAAAAATTACCGGAATTACTACAATTTATATCTTGATTTAAAATTGAATAACTGAATGATGTAGAATCATTGTTAGTATCAAGAGAATAACGTTTTATTTTAAAGTTAGTTCTGAAATCTTCATTTGAATTCTGACAAGACTTTAAAAATGGTTCAATTGACTCTCTAAAAACGCTATTTTGCGTTATGCTTATCTCAAATTCAAAATGCCCTTTATCTAAAAAAGTTATTTCTTTATAATAATTGTTATTATATAAATCTTTAATAAAGTTTGTAAGTAGCTTAATTTTTAAATTTAAAGTGAAACACATTATACCTAAATTATAATAATAATTGTTTGAATCAGTTAAAATACTTATTTAAAAGAAGTTTTATTCAAACATTTAACAATGCCGTTTAGTGGCGTTAGGTTATCTAACGCTAATTTCCACTTTTAAATACATTTAAATCAGATGAACATCGAAATTCTATAAAAAAATATTTTTATTAAATTATATCTTCTCGTGAAGAAATGGTTAAAAATTATAAAAATATTACTTATTTTTATTAACAACATTAATTAATTGTAATACTTTATTCTAGTTTTGACCTCTGATTGCTTTTGCAACATTTTACATCTGATCCATAAAAAACAATATCAATGAAAAAGTTATTTGTGTCATAACATTACAGGGTTTCTCACCCCATTTTTGACGTCTTCCCATCAATTTTTGACAGCACATAAAAATATTTTTTGGTGATTGCAAAAAACAGTATTTTATTGTGCTAATAGATAATATAAGATCAAGAAACATTTCTATATGTGATGCTATGACTCGATCTGGTATAGTTCATTACCAAACTCAAACCACACCATAAAATACAGCTTGTTTTTTTACTGTTTATCAATGATTTGATTTCGAAGTCGCGTAAAACAAGCATATGGATAATGTGCCCTTTCATGGGACAAATGCGGAAAAAGACTTAATAATAGCTGAAGGATATTCATATGATTTCTCATCTCCATATTCACCATTTCTCAACCAAATCGAAAATATATTTAGCAAATAGAAAGAGCATACCAAAAGAACCAACCCAACCGAGGGAGAATTAATGGTGGTAAAAAAAATGGTAGGCAAATTATAACCAGTGGTGATTGTGAGGGGTATTTTCGAAATATGGTTAGATATGCTACTCGTGTAATTGCAAAGGAAATTATTACGGATTGAAAAAATAAAATCTTCATTTTTATAATGTAATTTAAATACATGTAATGCTTATTTGCTATCCTCAAGTTAATAATAAATTATTTATTTAATAAAATCGTATCATTTTTATCGTTTTAAGTCAATTCAACCACCAAAGTTCAGTAATGACACAAGTATCGAATGCAAAAACTACATTATTTAGTGTTACTTTTTTATTTTTTGGAGGTAGCAACGTTATAAAAACCATAAACAATAAATTCCTTTTGTTAGAGATTTTATACTTTCAATGATATTAATTTTAGCACTACTATTATAATGCAATTTATCACATTAAATTAAATATGATAATAATCTAACAATTTTTTGTGTATTTTAGCCGCTAAATTATTTTTGTCAAATTGGGGTGGGAAACCCTGTAATTAATGTCAATAAATCAAAAATTAGCGCTATATCAAAATAAATATTTGCAATTGGATTTAAAAAAAGTTCATTGACAATTGATAGTATTATATATTCAACAACGTACTTATGAAAGAAAGTCTGAAGAATTACGATTTTTAATTTTAAAATATAAAAAATATTATTGAAATTTAAATTAATGTTTTTGGCATAAAATTTTTATTTTAATGACTTACAAATTTTATAATTTATTTATAAAATTTTGTGTTTTGATTTCAGAAATGTGTTATGGATATAGCATTAATTTCAGGTGCAAATATAAATATTTTAATAGTAATTTCAACATTATAAAAATATTGAAAATATTATTTGATGAAAAATATTTTTTTATATTTGGATTTCTTGAGTTATCATCAATTTAAACACATGCTATATAACAAAAATGCAATTATATTGCAACAAACAATGTTGACTGGTGAGTTTGAAAATTATTCTTTGCTTTTTGGAACATAATATTTTTGATCAGTATATGAATAATTAAAAATACTGAAAATATTAAGTTAGATTTAGTTTATTAGAAACATTAATGGGCTACTCTAAAATTATCTTTTGAAAACATTCTCAAATGAACAAAATGTACAAAAAATTGTTTATTCGAAGACAGAAAACGACAAAGAAATTGGAAAATCCTGTCAAAGGATATCTTATAGAACATGCATAAATTCTATATTATATAATATATGTAAGTGAGACTAAGCAAAAGTTTAATGAGTCCAAAAAATCAGAAACACAAACAGTTATTAAAATAAATAATTAGGTGTCTTTATGTTCTAAATGTATTTGCTTTCATTTAGTTCTTGAAAAAATTTACATTTGTATCAACCCAAGTCAAATATATCCGATACGCCTTCAACCAACCTTATGTACGGATATCTGATTTAGATTTAAAATTTCCTTTATTTGGTATTTTCAGTTATAAAAATGTATTATCTGTCGTAGAAAAAATACTTCCATTAAGAGAAAACAAATGTTCGGGATTAGACAACTTTCAGATAATTCACCTGAATTGTGTACCAAACCAAAGGATTAAATAATACGCAAGCACTTATGACAATATTGAAAAAAATAATTATCAAATACATATTTATTAAAAAGTAATTACAATTACATATTCAATATTACCTGTTCCATGATTTGTAATACAATTAATAAAATATAGATTATATCTTATCAAAAATTATAGGAAACACATTTGATTAACAGATAAAATGAACATTTTGATTAATTAGCAAAAATAAGTAAAATTATATTTTTAAAAATCGTACATGTAGATAATGTGTGCGATATAAGATATTTTTTGTGATATTATTAGGTTGTGTATAAAGTTCCCGGGCAGCAACAGCAAGTGAATTTACAAAGTAAATTGTATAAATGGAAGTTATAAGTTAATAAACTCTTTTTACACGACCTAGTATATTACCATTGGTTGAATAAAACGGTTGGTTAATCATGTTTGCTTTCATTGTCATTCTATAAGTTGAAATTGTAATCCAAAACTGCCCGGGAACTTTTTAAACAACCTAGTAGTTTAAAAAACCTTAAATATTTTATTCAAATAATCATAAAATGTATAGCATAACGAATATCACTAGACCAGTGGCTGATAATCATGAATTGGGACGAATAATTTTTACATGCGAAATATTTCATTTTAATATACAATGTGATTGTCAATAAAAATGTGAATTTCTACTTTTACTAATGTAAAGGTTGGGCTTAGATCAAGATTATTTTACATATCTCTATATAAATGAATATAAGATGTTCATTATACATGTTACATCATTCCCTTTCTTAAAATTAAAGATTTCTTGTCTTGTTATTCTAATTCCACGATGCCACTTTTATCGTTTGTCTTTCTCAATCATATATTAGTTATTTGCTAATTATCTAGCGAATCTCCATTGTCTAATTTAGTTCAATTACTTTTTCTATTTTTCCGTCGTATAATAGATATGTTTATTTCTCCATAATCTTCTAATGTTAAATAGTCCAATATATTTATTAATGACGCCACGTAATTTTAGCCTGTTTTTGACTTCTTTTCTTGTCACAAATAGTTATCATCATTCAAATATTACGTCACATAGCTCATGAAGATATTAAATCTTTTAAATCAATGACCCATCAAATAGTGATCAGAACGATTAAAATTTAAAATATGATGATGAATGTAACATTGTAAATAATTTTAAAAATAAAACACATGTTGGTGTTTGATGTAATGTCACGTGATATCACATTTCTCCTTGGGCTCGTGTCGTCATTTATGGACATTCCTTTAAGCAACTTGTTATTAATCATTCCAAAACCATCATCAATCATGAAATCCTTACTACAATAATTTTAATAAATTCCGACTGAATATTACCATTTTCTTCATATTTCTTTTTGATATATCGTATATAAATTTTATAACCAAATAAAATTAGTAATAATCAATTTAATTTGTTCTAAATCAATTCCTAACTTTGTAATTCTACTATTTTTATGTGATTTGAATAATAAAATTAATTTCTGAATTTTTAATTAATAAAAGTTGATATTCGTATCTTAAAAATGTATCAGTGTTAAGATATAATGAGATTTAGAAATATTTTGATATTTTGACTGAAAACTAAAATTAAAATTTCTCTAGTTTTAAATATTTCCAATGAAACTGGCAGTGCCAATTAATGTTCAATTAAATTTAAATAAACTCGAAAGACGGAAATTAGTTTTAAATCAAGTTATGACAGAAAAATATGTAATGAAATATAATGGACGATTCTTTGAATATCATAAATGATAAAGTATTTGAATCTGTTGCTTTCAAAAGTATTAAAATTACTAAGTTAAATAATTTTAAATTTTTATCTAAATGTTTTTTTACATATTGTTTAAAAATCATTAAATTTAAAACTAATAAAATATTTTATAAAATTTTTAAATAGTCGAAATTTAAAAATATATTATTATTTAAGTCATAGGTTCAAAACTTAATAAGAATATCTCCCATTTTACCATACAAAAATACAACTCCCTCTTTATAACAGTTTTCATGTTCAGACCATGTGATATTTTCGACAAACCCCTTAGCAAATTGCATAATAGTTAACAAACATACTTAAATACTGATACTCATCATCTGTGCGGATGTACTAAGATGACTTATAATGTACATTTATAATTTTTACAGAAATTGTTAATTTTCTTCAGTGTCCACCTACTCCTAGTGCTGAACAAAACTATTGACCACTATAGTTTCTAAATTTTCCCGTCATCTCTACAAATTTTGTTAACAAAATTTTAAATAACTTTTATTTAGTATTATCCTAACTTTTAATTGTATTTTATGTCTAAATTTTAAAATTTTTACAAGATCACTTTCTAGTCCGTCTTTAAATTTCAGCATGAAAGTTAAGTTTCTTATAGTCCTTTTGCTGAAAAGTCCCCTTATTGTACGATATCCCTTCTGGAATCGATTTTGTTTCAAATTTTGTACTTGTATCTATCTGATCTTGTTGTATTTTAAAGAAGAGAAGTGCAAAAATGTGTCAAGAATATTATCAGTACGATACTATGAAATGGAAATATTTTTTAGTAAACAATAGATTTAAATGAAATTTTTTCAGAATTCATGGAATTGGACACCATTACCATTCAAAAAATTTCTAAATTGTGACTTTATCAACTTCAAAATATACAAATAAAAAATACAAATTTTAGACAAAAAATTAAAATTAGAAACCTCAATCAGCTTTAGAAGTCATTCGAACAATTAGGGAATAAAAAAATTTGACTAACCAAAAGTTAATAGTGAATTTTTTAAATTATTTTGTAAATGTGAATAATTTTTTAATGGTTTATTTAAAGCTAAACCATAATTATGTTTTTACATTGTAAATTTTCAAACACAAGTTACTTTGAAATAGAATGACACGATACTTGTTTATTGACTTACCGTTTAGCTAACAGTCAACAAACTCTCCAACTTGTGTCCCGTGGCCCGCATGTTATCGATAAAAATATTATTTGGAATGTGTTTAAAAATGTTTATTATTGCTATATCTGTATCGGATCTCGTCTATAGATCCATTGAACTTAAAAACACTTCAAATATCGAAGTATAGGTAAAGAACATTTTGTGAAAATACGGAAAATTTTCAATAAAAATCAAAATATTTACATTGCACAACTTTGCAGAAAAGAAAAACCATATGCCAATGTCGAAAATATTGTTTTACTGCTTTGGGAATTGATATCAATACTAAGTTAGGTCAAAATGCCGTGGAAAAAGTTAGGTTTATCATATTCCTTAGGCTAAATAAATTCATTATCATATTCATTAGGTTAAATCATATTCTAATGTCACCTCATATTGTGTCACGCAAGATTGAAGATTTCGTATGATAACGATAATCAAATTTAATCACATTTTATGGGTGCGAAAACGATAAGTAAAAACTGTTGGCATTAGAAATATGTTAGATGTTGTGAAAAATCTTCGTTTAGATCAAAATCTATAGTCATTAAAAGTCCAAAATTTATTCAAATCAAAAAAATATATTCCATATTTCCAAATACTTAAACAACATTAACTAACAACGGCACATATTTTTATTTAAAATTTTATTTTATTCAAAATATAAATTTATAATATTAAATTTTCCTATATTTAAGAAAATATATTAATATTTTTTTAATAAAAATAAATTAATATTATTTATTAAAATATAAATATAGTAATTTTTGCAGATTTTCTACTAATATCAAAAAAATACACTCGTCCATTTTGTCAGCGGTGAATATTTGAAAATTTTATCAGAAATATCAAAATATTTTGATATTTCAACATCTATAATTTGATTTTTTTTAATCCCCAACCAATATTGTTTGCTCAATGACGGTTAAACCTTCCATTTCGATTTTAGTGATATTTTCAGTTATACTTTTGAATGTATTTATAAATTTACTATTTTTAACCCAGAAATTTGAAAGAGTACTTTTTGAAAAAAGAGGGCGCACTCTTTTTTTCCGATCCCTAATTATCTCTAATGGCAAGTGGTAGAATATGCATTAAAAATCGGATTTATAAAAACAAATAATATTAACAATTTATTAATGAAATTATCAGAAATTTATATAAATATTACTTTTATTTAATTTTGAATTTGATTTGATAACTAACTCTTTTACTTTATCACAATCTGTATTAAAGATATCTATTGAATTGATAGTTGAGATTGGCCATTCACAAATAAATTTATTGCCATCCGCAGGTTCACCAATCAAACATATGCGTAATGATTGAATGTGCAAATTACCTTGAATACCAGTAGATATCTTATTGAAAAGGCCACTCGTTTCTGAGACTTTTTTAAGAGTCGCGTGAAAATTAGAGCCTAATGAAATTCGAGTCATAATCGTAACTGTATGAAGTCAATATAATAAATAATTCAATCATTGAAATTGCAAAACCAATGTTATAAATACTTCACTGAATAATACATATAACATGTGAATGATATAGAAAATATGCAATTTCTATGATAAGTTATAGTGGTAAAAACCATTATAAGATTTTACTTACAATAATTTTTATTAAATCAATATTAGGGTGTACTTCATAAATTATAAAGTTGTTTTAAATTTTTATGACAAAATATACGCACAAAGTAAATAGATATTATTTATTTCTTTTTTCTAGTTTATTTTTCAACTTTTTATATACATAATGAAAAAATAATGAATAATTTTAATATTAAAAAATACATTTTGTTGACATGTTACATTTCGGTATTAAGTAAAAATCAGAAAAATTAATACACTGCTCAAAAGTATAATTAACAGTTTTGCTTAATTCAATAAAATTTCGCATATGAAAAATTGTTTTTGAGAATTCAGAATCTCGTTTTAAAATTTTTAAATGATTATTAAATCAAAGTTTTGTTGTTGTCCAAGAACATTAATATCACTGTATATTATATTATTGTTTGTCTAGGACAGAATCAGATCATTACTAATATTTTGATGTCATTATTAGATGTAAATTTCAGTTATTCCATAATTTTTAAATTATTTTTATGTGTGTATCTAAAACAACTGAAAGGTGTTCAACGATTAAGGCAGTGAAATAAATAATACTACTTCTGTTCCGCAATAGTTGTCATATTTGATGCATAAATTTTGTTCCGTAATACTTGTCCAATTCGATAAAACTTTTATAGCTATAGCTTCGCTTGTGTTAAACCAAAAGTAATAGTTTGTTGAAAAGGGTTACTCGAGGCTTTCTAACAAGCTTGGGCATTTAAAATCAGGTGATCAATAGGTGAATAAAAAATTGCGAGTGAGAAATAAGTTCTTTATTAATTTTATAGTTGTAGCATTTATTTCAGTTATTTAATATTTAAAAAAATTTTTGTATTATCCACGGCTTCGACAAAATACATTTTAATTTTATGAGTCAACTTTCTCTTCAAAGTTTTTCTTTATTAATATGAGTAATCTTATAAAAGTTGTTTCCATTTGATATCATATTTTCCATACATGTTTGAAGTGTTAAGAATACACTATCAAGTGTGTCTCGATCCAATTGTTGGAAAGCTGTTTTTACTGCACTAAGTAGGCAAGTTTTTGTAAGAAAATCTATAACACGCTTTTTAAATTTGTGGTGATGACTGGTTTTATGTTTTTGATGTGTTCTTGAGGTCTAATAAATAAAGTCTAATGTGTTTCCTAAAGTAAGTTTTGTTACATCTTAGGCAAACGAGTTTAGAAATAAGTTCTTTTGAAAAACAAAACCTTCTGGAAGTATTGGCAAAATAATTATGATGAAAATATTTGATTTGCGAAGTTTTGATTTGAGGGTGCAGAACTATTAAAATTAAAATACACGTGATTTTATTATATTGTTACACTAAACCACTCAAACTGCGTGGTAGATAAGTTCCACAAAAACAACGCGCAAACCGAAACCGCGCACAGAACCTGATTTTATTTGCACCTGTAAAACCGCGCAGTTGGAGGGTTTACTGTAATTACATATAAAATTGGGTTCTCAGTGCGCGGTTTCAGTTTGTTGTTTTTGTGGAACGTATCTAGCGCGCAGTGGGAGGGTTTACTGTATATTTAATGTTAATTAATAAATATATATAGCGATGTACAAGGGATATTATATATACAAAATCAAATCAAATTATAAAATTATTTTTTCCAGGCACGAACATAATATCAAATATCTACAAAACCAAAGAATTTCAATTTTAATGAGTGTTTCACAATAACTGGTTCTCAACCTCATCTGTAGGAAGTCCGTGAAAATCGCAAAAATCCTGAGCTAATTTTTACAAAGCAATTTAAAGCTATACAGAAGTAGCACTCGTACAATTACTTCTTACTTTTGATAGGTCTAGATATGTAGTTGAACCGGGTTTTTGTAATTTTTTGGTAATATTGTTTGTGTGTAAAAAATCTGAATATTTTCCGATTCACAGTAAGTTTTGAGTTTAAAAACTAATTAAATCACTTTTCATCAAAGTTCGATATACTTCAAAATAAAGTTTTTATGAATATATCAATAAATAGACTGAAAATACAAAATTCAGGAAGTTATTGAAGTTTATTCATCAAATAATGCATTAACGCTATAACCTCGTTGACCACAGTTGATTCATAATATTACGTGATATAAGAAATAAGGACAGGTCAATAAATTCGCTCATAATTCTTGAATAATAATAAATTATATTTTAGCGCATCATCATAGCAACCATGTAAAATGAACTCAGAACAATGCCATGAAATATTACATTCCGACTTATTTTTGATATTAGAATTTCCAGCTATGTACTCTGTCGACAGTATTATATCAGTGCAGCATTAATCTAGTTTAAAATTACATTATTAGTCATTATTAGCAACTCGGAATTAATTTAGGAAATAAACAATTGGAAAAATCTAATATTTTCAGTTGAAATTTATAATTTTTAAAATAGATATTGTTGATGGTTTTCCAGATTTCCCAATAATTAATTAGTGAATTAATAATCATTGATTCACTCGCAGATTAGGAAGCTACCTTTCCATATCATTCATAATGAAATTACTTAATTGCAACAAGATAAATTAAATTATTTTTAAAGCATAAAAAGCCTTCGAGATTATCACAATTAAATCTGAGTAACTTTGACAGTTTTTCGATAGATACATACTTGTGAAAAAAATGTTCTCTAACATGAAATTTAAAAAATTAAAGTAACAATCCAAATGGATGATGTCAGATTGGAAAATTATATAAAATGGAAACTTTCAGAATACCGTAGAAAATTAAAAACAACTTTAACCCTGTTTAGCCTAAAATGGCTTCATATTTATTAAAAGTAAAGTATTTATAATTTTCAGGGCTTCTTTGAATTAAAGTTGCAAACAAAATTGAAATGCGATTGACATAAAATTTTACACAAACAAATCAAGAGGATGCAAGTTCCAAAGCGGTCAATCTGTGACTGCTGTGCATATACAACAATGTGTTTTATATACTGAGAAACACAAAATATACACTGAAAATTGTGTAAATTTATGTTTCAATCAAACGTGAAAACTTGTGTTACGAAAATGGCATTTTGAATTTATAGTACTGTACCTGTACGTTTTAAATAAATCATGGAATAATCCGTTAATCTTGGTAATTTCAGGGTCGTGATAAGTGGATGGTCTAGTAATTTGAATCACATCTAGCACGAGCCAAATTTTTATCGGGCGATCATATATATGTAACACATATAAACGGGATCTTCTAAGATTGACTAAATCTCAAGTATTACAACACAAACAATAGGTAATAAATTGCAAGCTAAAATATTAACCCTTAATTGTATGTTTTTAATTTATTTTGGATAAAATAACGGTCCTTTGACTCAATATATTATTATTAAAATAATTTTAAAAATCTAATGTAAAATTTAATATTATAAGGACTTTTTTTGTTTTTCACCTCTGGTTTCTTTATAAGTGGCATAATATTTTCTACAAAATTTGACTATGAATCAGATTTATTTAAGGTATTCACGAATTTTCGAAAAATAATTTTTGAAAATCACTTGAAAAAGGCTGTGCTGAAAATTCGTGAATACCTTAAATAAATCTGATTCATAGTCAAATTTTGTAGAAAATATTATAAATTTAATATCCATTAAACAGCTTTGTAGCCCACAAGCAACACTATGAAATGGTTAGTTCTTATTTATTTTAGGCGATCTAAACGTGAAATTCTGGTATGTAGTAAATTTGCTACACAATACAATTAAGGGTTATTTTAGTCATCTCTTTTCTTTTAACGTAATACACATTTTTGTTAGAAAATTAATGCTAAAAAAATTAAAAGAATTCCAAAATACTTATTTTTAATCTAGAAATTTGCATCTTACCTTTTGATAGGAATGTTTGTAAAAAATGATCCTTTACATCAGATAGGTTGCCAATCCTATAGCCAAATCAATCAAAGCGTTTTCAATAGCTTGAAATAATTAATTTTCAAAATACATTTGGAATGTTGTTATTTATTAATTAAAGATCCCAGTCAGAAAGAAGCAGGCTAATATTATTTAAATAAAACTCCAATTATCGAGAAAAAAAATTATTTGATGAATCAATAAAGTGCTTGACTGAAACAGATTATTCGTGACAATGTATAACATTGCATTAAATCGTTAATTATTATATTTGCGAGTCCATCTAGTAATTTATATTTGCTTAAGTGTTTTTTCTGTTATCAAAATTTACATTTCTATATTTCAATTTTGTTAATAAATGTCATGCACTCTATCAACTAGTACTACTTAGTGCATAGTTCAAAAAATATTATAAAATGCAAAAATGTGACAATTTAAAAATCTTACATTTGAAATGTTTGTGTAAAGTTTCTGCCCATCTGAACATTGTCTCATTTTGTGAAAATGCAATACAATATACCACATTTCGACCGATTAAGGCCATCACAGAACCTTCTTTGTCAACATGCCTTCCATATTCAAAACCAGTAATTTCATCGATTAAATATTGTCTATTTAACTTATCATCAATGATTTGATTCAGTGCAGCAGCTCCGAATTGTTTTGTGATATACATTGTGATGGCACCTGTTTATAATTTTATTTAATTAATTTAATTAAATCATTTATTAATTTAATTGAAATGAGCATAACTTTTTGGAAATGAAAATTATCAAAAACTAGTATTATTAAATTAGTAATTTATAAAGCAATAATTTTTTCTTTAACACTTTAATGGACAATGAGGTGTAAAAGTGCATCCGCGAAAGAGTTAAGTAGAAATTCAGTAGCAATTTAGTAACTTTACATATATTATTAATTTAATTTAGTTCAATTAATATGAAATAATGTGTTTAGCTACATTTTGGTTAATTTCAATTGCATTGTGATATAAAAGTGTGGTGGCCGTGAAAATTCTTGATGGAACAGTAAAAATTTCCATTACTTTATTGAAAAGAAAGTTATTATTAATTCCAGGGATATTTAAAAACTAACTTTTACATGGCTTATTTAAACAAGCATAAAAAACATCTTTTCAACATGTAAAATATTATTTTTTTACAAAACAAAACATTTCAAATTCAACCACAAAATATTTTATAAAAATTATTAAATTTTCACAAATATTTGTCAGCTTGCACTTGCATTTCGGGTAATTTTTCAAATTGCCATAGGCTTCGTGATAGTCAATATTTTCACAGTCCCATTTGGTTTTGAGGGCGATAAATTTCGTAAAATCTCGGTCGAATTCACAAAGAGCTTGATTTAACTCATCCGCCATTGCATCAGATTGTTCTTCAAGATCTTTCGCTTTATTCAGTGAAGCCGATTCACGCTTGTGAACGTTTTTTTGTATTTTCCGTAACAGATTTTCGGATTCTAAATTGGATAAAAACCAGCATGTGTGTTGGTTATGATTCCTATTGACTTGAACCGGTTTGATTCAATTTGACCTTTGAGCCCAATGGGGTCAGTTGGATGAGAAACTGTAGCTTTAGAAGTCGATTTGCAACAAAGAATTTCCTGATTTAACATCACGTCGTTTGTTTTCTGATTTTACATAGGATGTGTTTTGGTCGACGAAACGACGGATGAAATTTGGCGCTGAACAATCGCCTTGATAGAATATTTTTCTGGACTTCGGTTAGGTCGTTGATTAGTTCACCAAAGTGTTCACTTTTTATCTTTACTAATTTTTTTCTTATTAATTAATTAATGCAGCGGTTTCCAAACTGTGGGGCACGCCTACCTGGGGGCGTTAAACTATTTCAAGTGGCGCAGCTCAAGAAACGACTTCAGCGTTCGGTTACAATAGCCGAACCGGGGTTGGCAGAAATTATTTTTTGTTTCAATGTTGCATGCGCAACAATATTCTCTCAGTGAATCAAAATCGCTGTCGCCTGCCAGGATAAATAAGACAAGCGAATAGCAAAAGCGTCATTTCTTGTGCAGTAGTAAATGTCCACCCTTCATGGTATTTTTGTAAATTGTGAAACGAGGAAAAACAGATAATAATAAACAAAACTGAGAGAAAAAAACCGTGGTTTGAGAAAATATGCCCTTAGAAACAAACGTATCTTTAAAATATAATTATGCTTTATTAATTTTTACATGTATTCTAGTTTTTGTATTGATATAAAAATTTGTTTCTCTTTCATTTAAAATTACTATTATTCATAATAAATATTCGATGTAAAAACACAATGTTATATTATTTTGTAGCCCATTAAATAAATTACAATATCAGGTGAGGATTTATGAAACTAGATTTATAAAAAAGGGGTTCACAAGTACAAAAAAATTTGGAAACCGCTGAATTAATGTATCTTTCTTAGCTCTTTAAGAAATACATGAATTTTTCAAAGATTTTTCTATTGCAACCTAACACACATACTATACCGGTCACAGTCATAGCAAAGTTACAGTAGGGATCGATAGATGACATCACTAATATCAAATTTAAAATATGGTAAAGCACAATATACCACAGGGTTGATAGGAAAAAAATTACAATATATCCTATATACCAATAGGCTTGAAAGAGTTAAATATAATTTCCATCTTAAATAAAAACTTAATACTCAAAAATAATTAAATTACAGTTCAATCACTATATTTTTAATACTCAAATAATTGAATAAATGTTGCAGTGGTTTAATTATAACAAAGCACTACTCAAATATATTTCACCAGTTTCTTTGCACCCATTAGGTTGAATAGAGAAACTATAAATTTTATTGATTTAATAAGCACATTATACAAATTTTAATGTTAAAAATAAATATTTTTATTATCAATTATCTTTAAAAGATTTATTTAAAAAATTATAAAATATATTATTATAATTTTAATTTAGTTTTATTACACAAGTTGTAAATTATAAAACCTTAATTTAATTTTATCAATTTATTTAACAGTAGTGTAAATAGGCAAACCTAATTTGAAAATGTTATTGAAAATTTTTTATTACGTATTTGGAACGTGTAATATTTGAAACTTTGTTAACAAGATCATTGAATCCAAAAATCAGTGTGCAAAAAACTTGCTTTGAATGTTTTTAAATAATTTGAGTAATTTGGATATTTAGATTGTTGTTGGCGTTTTCAAATATATTTTACTTTTAAAAATATTTATTAAAAATAATTTAAATTTAAAAATATTTTTAAAATAATTAAAAATTTGTATTACTTAATAAAATCTATGATTTCCTGCTTTTTCTACCCTAAATGATGATGATATGTTAACTATTGAAATATATTGAAATATATGTATTTGGAGGTTCTTTATAAATAATTGGAGAATTATTTGATGAGTGTTTGAACTTTTTATTATTATTATTTGTTTGATTTATAAATTTACTAACATCCGTTGAAAATTTTATTTATACCAAACTAAATATTAATTAAACAAAAACAATTATTTTTTTTAGAAAGCTTGAGCTGACATTGAAATATGAATATTCAAACGCAGGCAATCGATGAATATTTTAATTTTTTTAAATTTCAAATATTCTTAAATATGAATGTAACAATCAAACAAATATTTTAATTGAAACTTATGTTTTTATTAATTTTAAATTTCAAGGTTTAACATCCTTTTGTAAAATATAAAAATTAATTTTTTTTCTAATTATTTATCCTGGCTCCATTACTCGAATTTGCCCGGAAAAGATTTAAATTCATTCGTTATTTTATTAGTTTTTTTCAACCAATTATTACAAATGTAATTGCATAGTTGACCTAGAAATGACAGTCAAAATGATATGTACAAATATCATGTCGTTAGTGTTTACCCTGTGGTAGGAATTCTTGAAACAAACATACAGATGTATTTTCTATTTTATAGTATAATTTTTTACAACTTTTACCGAATATTTGAATTATCTAAAATTTCTTCAAATTATTCGATATTTATAAATAGCTTCAGTTTAAAAAATTGCGCGCGAAAAAATTCGTTTATAGAAAATATAATCTAATATAGAATAAATGATGATCTGTTCGATTTCAAAGTCAAATTTAATGGTATAATAAAACCATTTAGAGTGAGAATTTACGAAGATTAAATTTCCCCCAAAAGAATTTCCAGTTCTAATCTTTTGACGAATAAAAGATTGAAGCCTTTAACAATTTTTTTACAATTTACATTTGGCAATCACATGCATAAAATTGACAAAACTTTTGATTGCAGTTGATTTATTCTCTTAATTGAATTTTTTGTTAATATGTATTAACACAACAATAATATATAAAATATATTCGTAACAAAAAAAAAAAGTTTCTTTGATCTATTGAACATTGTTTTTGTTTTTTGACCAGTTGTTCATAGAGCATCCAATATCAAAATTTTGTTTCTTCAAGTATGATAGTGTTGCGAGTAGCATTGAGTTAATAAATGACAACGTGAGGATTTTTTTCTGGTTCAGTTATTACTTGATCATGATTAGTTATGGTCGACTTTTTTCTATCGATAAATCGTGATTCAACTTTTTTAGCTTGATCTACAAACATATTTTCCACCATCTTTAAATTGGACATTCTTCAAGTATAATTTTCGAGTTTTTCTGTTATTGAAATTATAGTTGCACATAGTAAATCAATTATATTTCCATTTCCTACGTTTATAGGAAAATACAATAATTTGTTATCTTAATTAATTCGAGCAGTTTCATTTTAAAAATAATTTAGTTTTGTTTCAAGCTGAAATGAACATGTAGAATCAAGCGTTTAACCAAACATCGATTTCAATGATTAATGACTTTTTTGACGGGCATTATCAATGAATGAGTGAAGTGATTTAATAGTTTTTGACATATTTCTTGCAGATAACAATGTGGAGTTCAATTAAAAATGCAAATATTTAAATAAAATTAAATATTTGTTATTTTTAATAACACATTTCTAACTTAATTTTAGATAATTAAAATTTAAGAAAAAAATAGATAAAATTTAATGTTTCAGGCAGCACAATAGTCCCGCCGAAGTTCGCGGAGCGTATGTGCATTGGGAAAAGCTATAAACTGTCGGGTGACTCATTGAAGGTCATCTGAGAGATACTGAGGGAGTTTACGTGTTCCTCATGAATGGAAATGAGGGTGGTCTTAGTTCTGAATATTTGTCCTTTCTGGGAGTGTCGTCGGTTGTTCCGTGTCTTCTAGAATGCACCTTCGTCGATGACGTATTCTTTAGTGATGTGTTTATTTAAAATTGCATCATGTTAAAGAGTGCAAAAAGATTGTTTTAATCTGGAAAGATTGACTATGACGTGTTTTTTGTTAATTTATAGTTTCACTGTTTTTTGATAGCTCAGTGATGCGGAATGAACCTTAGTATCTGTGTTTGAGATTCGAAGAGTCGATTTTTCTCATTCGTGTGTAGGTTGTTGAGGAAAGTGACTGTTGTATATATGGTTTGTACGACGATAAGCATGTGAATGACGGATTTGTGTCTAAGCTCAAAAAATGTTTGCGCGTGAGATTGATCTCGTCTAATGATAAGTCACTGTAAAGGTCAATACATTCTCTAGACATGAAAGTGTTGAATCTGATCAAAAATTGTGAATGAGAAATGTCAATTGAGCGATTGGGTGTGTTGTAAAATTTTAGTAAGACAAATGGTAACGCTTTGACCCGTGAGGTTGACGTCGAGAGTCTTCTAAGGGCGCGTTCGACGAGTCCATTTGTTTGAGGGTGATAGGAGTTGGTTCTTAAATGTTTGATGCCAATCCTGACAGGAAGATGTTCGAAAAGATCTGTTTCGAATTGTGTTCCTTTGTCTGTAATGTTAGTTATTAGGATTCCATATTGAGAAAACCATGTGGATACTAAAGTGTGTGCAACCGTTTGTGCGGTGATGCCAGGGACAGGTACGGCTTTAAACCAGCGTGTCTTCCGATCAATCATTGTCAGGATGTAGCAGAATCAATCGTCTGCTTGGAGTTTGTCTAATATGTCAATGTGAAGTGTGTCGAATCTCGAACCTGTTGGTAAAGGACTGATTGGTGGTTTAGTGTGTGTGTTCACTTTGTATTGTTGGCATTCTTCACATTCGGATGCCCAATGTTTTGCTTCTTTAAATAATGAGAACCAGATGACTTTTTGATGTAG
This sequence comes from Schmidtea mediterranea, assembly GCA_022537955.1. NCBI lineage: Eukaryota > Metazoa > Platyhelminthes > Tricladida > Dugesiidae > Schmidtea > Schmidtea mediterranea. The sequence goes on from CM039680.1 coordinate 162,215,004, forward strand.
GGGTGGTAGGTTGACTTAATTCCTGAGTGGTGTAGATAGTGAATTCCGAGGAATGCTTCTTTCTTAAGCGAAAAGTGTGGAATGTGCCTGAAGGTGTTTTTATACATTGTATAGTCTATTATCCGAAGAGTCTTTGAAGCGGACGAGATCTACTGAGGTTGGTGGTGTTAAACGAATGGTATCTTGAGTAATGACCGGAGTAGGTGTAATAGATGTTTCTGGAAAAATAGTCAGCGACCATGTTATTTTTGTAGGGGAAGTAAACGAAAGTTGATAGGTACATTATCTGACGATGTCCCCTGTTTGATGGGTATTTCATGGTAAGGCAGTGAATGATAGGTTTATGGTCAGTAGAAATTGTGAATTGCCTTTCTTTTAAAATGTGGCTGATGTGATTGAAGACTAGGAAAATGGCGAATGCGCTGTACAACAATACACTACGGGCACTACAGTAAACTAAAGACGAATTTTAATTAGGAAAATTTTTCTGGCAAATTTTCTCGTTATTTAACCCTGTATTAGTACCATTTGGTGTTTAGATAACTATACTTTTTTTAAAGTCCCGCTCCCTTAAAGGTTTTTAAACTAATATCCGTTTGATTCTGAGTAGCTTCATGCTCCAAAGAATTGAACAGGCTCAAAACTTACAATAGACGTTCCAAACTCTGATTGCTATGTCTCGAAGTCTGATAATCTACCACAAGAACCCCAAATAACAAGCCAAACATAGAGGTAGGTTAGGATAAAGAGAGTAAAGCACATTAGTTTGCACTCGACCTCATAATTTATTCTGAGGGAAGGCATGACCGAAAAGGCCTAACTCTTAATGTGTAGTTAAAATAAGTTTTGATAAATTTTGCTTTCTATTGTCTTGATGTGTTTATGTACTATAATCATATGTACAGTGTTGCATGCGTTTGCAAATAAATGGGTATAACTTCATGCGAATTTTACTTACACGCTTTATTTAACAGAATAAAATTTATAGTGATCAAACATCCTACAACAATAACGGCTGATACACGCCCCATGACACTAACGCAGGATTAAAATATTATCAAATTCACAAATTTTGACGAGCTAGTACTTATGATTTATTTTAAACCAATTTTTATGATTAGAATTATTAATCGAGTTAAAGCTTGAATTAGAGAAAACATATTTGGGTTACTTTCAAATCAATTATGTATGTTCAATTTTTATCATATTTATTGAAATGTTTATGTATATAAAATATTTCATTAAAATTTTATAGCCATATTTCAGAAAAACTAAACTTTCTAAATTGTAAAATTACAGCAAAATAATTCAAAAATCAAAATAATATTAGCTATTAGTAACTCGATATATGAAATATTTTGAAAAAATTAAAACTAAATTTGCCAATTGGTGAATTACCATTCTGATTAAGAAAATCCCGACTGAATACATTTGTACCCCAATTCATCCTATCAGACTAATTATTCACATTTCAATGACGGTTAACTTATTTTTACTTCAAAAACTAACAAAAGTGTGATCATTTACAATGATTTTTTTGTTATTTTATATTTTCAATTTTAAGGATAGATTATTTAATTATTAAAATTTTCAAAAAAAATAACCTCATCAATTATCGTAAACATATTTTTCAAAATAATTCATCCAAATGTAAAGTATTGAATTTATGTAAATTTATAAAAATTGTTATGTAAATAAAAAAAAATTATTTATAAAATATAAAAATAATACGTTTACATAGAAATTTATTTAAAAATTTTTGAAATATATTTTTCTTTGATTTATTACATGTTGTAGTATGGGAAAATAAACGCATCTGTAGATAGATATGTTCAATCCCAGCCATAGGAAATTAAACTCAAATTTAAGCAACGCGGTTGTGGCTTGCCCAACTTTTACATTTACAGATACAAAGAGTTCTTCAAGCTCGTTCCATTAAGAGTGACTACAAATAATTAAGAGTGATCCCTTGAAAATGACCGTGCCGAAAATTTCTCAATATCAATAACATAGTCAATCAATAAAAAATTCTGTCATTGCAAAATAAAAAGCAATCAGAGATGAAAACTAAAAAAAGTTATTTCAATGTGTGTAAATGTAAAAGAATCAAATTTTATACTACGAAATTTGTAAAAAAGATGTTTCATACGTCTTTTACAACCGTTTTCTGTAATTATTATATTTTACTTGTTAGATTAATGTTATTGAGCACATAAATAATTTAATTCTCTGCGATCCACAAAAAATATTCAAAATATCTAAGTTTATTGAATTATTCATGTTTTTTTCTGAAATTTTTAACCGATACATTTGAGTTTGGAGTTCTATATAATTTTAAATAGCTAACAATACATAAATTTTTTATTACGATCATAAAATAACTAGTTTTATGATGAGATTTAAAATTATTTTAATCAGTTAAGGGAATTTGACTTTGACAATGAATTCCAAAACTGTTGATGATTGAATTAGTTGTTGGAAAGAGGAAAATATAGCACCTATTCATTGGTGCTCAGAATTTACGGATAGATGAAAAATACCTAAAATATTGCAAAACTGCACTTTTGTTGAAGCATGAAACTTTATCTAGCGGACATAAATTCAGGAAAAATCACAAATGCTTTATATTTAAATGGAAACTACAATTCAATGTTATTAGTCTTTGATAAATTGAACGAACCAAGAGCTTTAAAACATCGATATAGATTAGTTCTTTAATTGTAAGTCTTGATTTTACTTTAGATAAAGCAGGAAATTCGATTTTTGGAACAAAAAATCATTTAACAACCCTGGGATGGCCAATTAATTTGGATTTAATTGTATAATTTAATTTGAATTAAAGAATGTGTTATCATTTTATTTTAGCAGATACTGGATCAATCATAATATTTAGCCCTGTGGTACACGCACAAATGATATTGCAAACATTCTTGAGTTTTTATAAAGCTTAAGAGATTATTGATGTATGAAAAAAGTTATAAAACTAAAAATCATGTATAAAAATAAAATATTACAAAATATATCAAATAAACTGAAAATAATGTAAACTCAGTCATTGGAAATTATTCGAATTTTTAAAAAAAGATAAATGCGTTTAAAGTTGACTTGAAATTGTACAATAAATGTAATAAAGTTTATTAAAACTAAAATGTCTGTTTCGTCAATCTTCAACAGGGAACCATAAATGAGTTCATTTTGAAAATTATTTCCAATTATATTTTCAATTTTATCTAGGGAAATAAAAGTCGAATTTCTGGAATCTCCTTTTATTATATTATTTTACAGTATAAAAATTGGTATTCAAAGTCACTATTAGTATTAACTAGAAAAAATATAATATTTAGATACTTTATTTTACAACTCATTTATAATCATTTTATAGAATAATTTTATAAAAAAGCCGTTTACTTTGATAATATGGCAATACTATAAAAAATATTACAGAAAAATTTCTAATTTAATTTTTAAATATCTCATCATAATAGAAAACGGATTTACTCACTTTCAAAATAAACGGCTCAAATACAAATAACTATTGAATAAAAATATATTATATATGCTTAGGAAAGATAGAAAATCAATGAAATAATTTGTAATAAAAATATTTAATTAGAAATTGAAATTTCAAAATGATTTCATTTTAATTTCAATATTTATAATAAGACTAAAAAGTAATGGCGCCAGTACATGATAACCTTCATGTAAACAGTTATAATAGATAATTTCACTCTGAAATGTTATGCCTCGATTCACACCAAGGAAATAGTACAAACAAATCTATGTAAGATAACGAATGATTTGCAATTATAAATTTTATTTTAAAATATATAAAATGCAATTACTGGTCTATCTTTATATATATTTATAATTACTGGTATATAAATTATGTACATTACAACAATAAATTTAATTTTTTGAACGGGTATGGACATTGTTAATGCTGAAAAACTAATAACATTGCCTATTTAAAACAATAAATTCTTTGAAAAATAGAATGTTATTTTAATATTGGAGCATCTTAATATAAATTTTTTATAACTTATATTTAAAATTTAATAGAGCTAACAAGTTATAGATAATAAAGAATTTATGCTGAAAACTTAGTTTCATAAAATTTTAGTTTTAATGTTACATAAATATTCATACAGTTATCTAAAATTGGAAATAATAACTTAGCAAGCAGCGTATCGATGAAAATAGATTGTAAATTACAATTTATAAAAAATTTTACGTATTTATAATTAACTCATCTATTTTTAGCAATTGAATATCAACTTAATTACAAAAGTTAAATAACGTGGTTATCACAGTAATAAAAAAATTTATATTCATTTTAAAAGTTACCTGATTTTGATTCTGATTTATTTAGCATACAATATCGTTGTTTCCACTAAAAATAAATTTTTAAAAAATTAAATTAAATTAAAAATTTAGAGAACACTTAAAAATAAATAAAATATTATCGAACCTTTCTCCCATCTCTATATCTTACATTATCTTCAAGAAAAGTAACTAGTCTAGGCATTATAAAAATTACAATACTTTCCACAGCATTTGATTTAATATGGCGATTAATCACATGTCAACCTTGAAATCATATTATAAATTAATAAAACAAAATAATATTTCACAACTTGGAATCTTTTTCATTTGATGAGATTTAAATTATACCACAAGAATATGGTTTTTATTTTAAATAATTATTTTTGGTAAAATTTAAAATGTGTATTGAGATACTTAAGCTTAAGAGATGAACAGTATTAAATTTAAAAGTATTTGATAATATTCTCTAAGAATTAGTTATTACTAAGTCAACGGTTTTTCAGCTCAAGAAAAAATTAATTGATCCTTTAAAGAACATCCAAATGAAAATGAAAATGCAAAATTATTCAAATAAGGAAGCACCCATTAAGGACATAGTCTTAGAATGGGGAGGGAGAAGTTGTTCGCAAAATGGACAAATGTGGATACTAAGGAGGGGTACAAGTGCAATGGACATCCCCAGCAGCATTGGTTGCTTAAATACTATATATAATGGATTGATGTTTTTTTAAAAAATTTTATGATCTTTTTTATGCACTGTATATGGTAAGTAAGTAAGCGGCATGTTTCATGTCCCTTACTTTTGGTGAGTTGCTGGGTGTTGAGATTTTAACAGATACCTAAGGAGATACCCAGACAACCCCATACAAATATTTTCGCTTACCACTCAGCACTCGTTGTTCAAGTGGGTGGATCGTCCGAAAAAAGTGAGCGCTATTGCTAAGGCTATAATTGAGCGAACGATTCATGGGTTCAACGATCTGCCAATATGAGGCCTGTGCTCGATTTCGATATCATGGTTCCTTTATTCTCCTATCTCCTTCAAATGTTAACCTATACTGTTATATCATTCATCTTTATGTCCATTCTCTTAGTTCTTTTTATCGTTGTTTGTATTATTGATTTTACTATGATCTGTACCCAGTACGTTGTGTTAAATATCCCCACAGTACTTCTCTTACCCTGATCCTTATTATAACTACTTATTATAACTACTATGAGCGAAAACTAGAGGGTATGTAACTGAGTTGCCATCTTCCCTAGAAGTCAATGCTACTTCTAGTCCACGTATCTGGGTGCGCAATGTCTGTACTAATTGCTTTTCCTCTCGTCAGACGCGTTGTGCTGCATCAATCTTCTGGTAAATTTTTCTCGCCCGCTCAGGTTTGATTCAGGTCGATTTGATCTCCTGACATTCTTGGCTTACTTGCAACATACTGTTGGTGAAGGTCCAGATTAGTTTTATGTAGTTGGGACAGCTCGTGGTTTATCACCTGAATTGCTTCCATACCTGAAGTAGAAAATATTATTGAACGTGATACGACAAGTGTTGGAGGAAATTGGAGTTCGGAATTATTAATGATGTCACAATTTAAAAGCTTTAGGTAAACATGAAATAAATTTATTAATCTAATGAACTTCGCATTGTATTTAATTATAGTAATAGTCTCTCGATACTTGCATTCTAAATATGGGAATTACGGGCAACTACATTAAAATTCGTTCAAAGGACATTTAAAGTGTTATTTCATTTAACGATGAAATACAAAAAATTTCTTTAATCAAAACAAAACTTTATTGATGTCAAAATTACAAGATGTAATTGTTCGTAATTGTATTATCGGAACGATCTTCAAACTTTTTGATCTTGGAGTGGCTTCATGCCTTGACTTCGTTTTCTTCGGCTTGGGTGAAGGCACTGGTGGGAATGTTCATCTCTTTTGCCTTGCTGTTGAATTGGACTGTTGAATAAGTGAGTCGGGAGAACGATGTCCGTGGCGCCTGCATCCGTGCGAGTACAGGGTCTCGTAACTCGTAGGAGACGCTGTAATCCGGCGCATATCCGTAAGTACTCGGGATCTCGCAGCTATGCTATCGCAGCATTTACTCTCTCCAGACATTTCCTCGCTATTTTCACCTTCCATTGGAATTTTTGGACCAATGCTTCCAGCCTGTACAGTGAAAATTCAGCTCGTTGTCGTGCTTCTCGAGCTGGGTTCCGACCAGGCTCCCGTTTGATTGCGATGCTCGGTACTTCAATCTCGTCCTGTCGATAGCCTGTTCGGACGGGCCAGCTGCTATCTCCCAAGGTTGTGAGGGTGTATCAGGCATCCCCTAACGACTGTTTGTAGTGTGCTGCCAGATTCGGTCTACTCGTCTCTCCATATTCAGTTTCAGTTGGCTGTACTCTTGCTGAGAAATTAAAGTTAATTTTTGTTTCGTATTGACTTTTTGAAGATAATAACTGCAATAATTGGCATAGCTGGGTGTTCTGGAGTTGTAATTAACCTAATTTTTCATGAACTTATCATATTATCTCTGTCCACGTTGTATTTAAGGGCTACTGCTTCCGTGCTGGTGACATGGTCGAATCGTATATTCGCAAATAAAGTGTTTTAGTAAATCGTGTAAATAAAAAGATCCTTACTTTTCTCGTAACGTTTCGAGGTGTCGCCCTGCTGGGGGTCGGAAGGTCATGGAAGGTCTGAGTTATTGGCTACATTCGCTCCTGCTGCTTGATTCTTCATTTTCCTCGTTGATGAAATTTTTCAGGAGTTTGTTGTTTTCATATTCTCGATGTGCTGACTGCTCTGTGTTCACGACGTTTATTTATACTAAATTTTAAATTTAAGTGGGTGCGGGGACCGCTTTACTCTAATACACGTGTTGCGCACTCCTACTATTAATTTTTATTTATTCTATTTAAAACCAACAAAAAACTTTTAAAATTATGTGGGGCATTCTTATTACGAAACTGGTCTGCCTACCCTTTAATATTATTGTGGTGGCGTGGCTTAATTCGTCTTATACATAAGGATGGTACTCAAATTTATTTTTATTTTTAAAATTTTTGCCGTTATTTTCCCGACAGCGGGAAAATTTCTAGTTAATCTATTTTCTCTCTCCGTTAGTATTAATTTTATCATCTTGACGCATTTCAAAATTTTTATTTGTGAAATTTTTTAATGTTATATCTCTTAGTAAAGTTGATTATTACTAATATTATTATTATTATAGTTTGGATTGTTACGATAGCATTGCAATTTTATTGATTATTATTTTAATTTAGATGTCTAATTATGTAGGACCGTATCGTACAAGACAATGGTCAGTTAGCCTACGTGTATTTATGACATGTTCGTGTTGGATGATCCATCACGCTTATAACTTACTATCGAAACGTACGTTAAGCGCATTTAAATATGATACGGATTTTGGATGTTGATTTTCTCTTATTTGATGTATAAATTCTGTATTTTCGGAATTCATGATCTCGATGGACATTCTACCTCTTACGGCGTCTGTCCATCTCGTTCCGTCGGACTCCTATTCTCAGTCATATATCAGTCGTTGGATGTATAGTTGTTGAACCCTGGGAGGAAGTCGTAGACAACAACGGAGAGTACATTATTGATTAAATTGTTGTTATTTATAGTTGAAAAATTAAATTTTTAAAAAGTAAAAAAAAACGGCGGGAACTTATCGAACAACCCAATATATCAGGTGAAATCAGATTAACCTTCATAACACTTCGAATTCCTCACGCACAAGATTTACTAATTTTGGCTAAATTTATTCGATCAATTTATTTGTGTCTGACTGGATTGTTTTATTAATGAATAAAGATTTTGACTTTTCGTGTTCGCCGTCATTATTATTTATGAGGTGAGGTTTTATGTTTCATTTATTTTCATTAGGTAAATTTACGTTAAATCTACATGGTTGTCATTGATGATTATTGCTTATTTATTTGTTTCTACGTTCTTTAGTATTACTGGCTTCTATCTAACGTTACTGGTTAACCTATATAATAATTTTAAAGTCTGATTAAATAACCTGTTTCCTTCATTTTAAGCTCTGCGACACGGGTTAGTTTTAATCTGATTGTTAGTTTGTTAATGTTACAAAATAATGGTCATACTTATTTTAATTCCATTTAACTATTTTTATCCGGAGTTTAACATTGGATTTTAAAACTATTGGTTAATTTAGTATTTTTCCTTAACATTATTAGTTTATATGCGTTGCACTAATTTCGCGCCCTTCCCCATCGCTCTTTACCTCATTTTGTCCTTAATGTTGGAATTATGTTCATATTTTGATTTTAAGAGTGTTAACTGAGCTACTCGGTGTTTATGATTTTAAGCAGATGTGTTAGATAAATTTTGGTCGAAATTTCGGACGAAGAAAGAAGGTGGAGCAGCCAAAAGACTACCCGCCGATTCAACTAACGCCCCTATAGGAAAATATTGACGTTTGGCATCCGTCGTTTCTGACGACATGGACCTTCACGGGCACAGAATTATAAGCTGAGAAACCGCTCATGCACAGTTTGATAGTGTGTATGATTTTAATTACTTGTGGTATGTGGTAGCTGTGGGCCGGAAAATTTCGACAAAAATAAATAAACCTGATCCGTTGAAGCATATAATTCGGCATAAAATATTATTTTACATTCATAGACACCACTATTGCAGAGGACACTCCCATGCAGGGACTTACTTGTAGTTAGCTTGAGTACGTATCGTGTAAGTTGAATCAAAAATTCTCGAGCGTTCCACCTTCCGAAAATGTTTCACAAGGAAAAAGGGCTTTTCGGAGTTGAAAACGTAAAGTTTTGGTTTAACCAAATGTTAAAATCTTGTGAAATGAATCGGTATTTATACCTATTTTGTGATCCTAACCTTGCGTGTTTTTTTTGACGCGTTAAAACAAAATCTGACCTTGATTTTACTTGTAATATCTATCTCTATTTTTGTTATTTTCTTGCATTAAATAGATAATTTATTTTATTTATATTCTAATTGAATATTTCCAATTAGAAATATTTTATTTTCAACCAGCTTTTCCATTAAAATGCTGATTTTATATATTGATCTATTTTCGGTCAAATTTTCTAGTTATATTGTTATATTTGTGTTAATTTCGTGCTGATCTTGGTGCATATTGACTATTATTTTAATTTACTTTTATGTTTTTGATATTATATTTAATAGCATTTTCCTCATAGTTTAGGGTTGTTTATTTGGTGTTGATAGGTCTGATTTTAAATCTGCATGCTGTGTTTGCATGCTGTTTCCGATCCATTTAAACAAATCTATTTATTGACCCAACACTATTATTATTATCCTTATTACTACCATTAATTATTATTATTATTATTATTATTATTATTATTATTGTTATTATTATTATAATTACCATTATCCTTACTATTGTCATTATTATTATTAAATTTTTAGTAGGGATCCGCTCTTATTTCTCAGTTTTATCAGAATATTATACAAACAATTGAGCCGCGCTCCACTTTTACAATTTTCGTTAAAGTATTTTAATTAATTCGGAAAATTTGAGCAGCGTTCCACGTTTATTTTACAATGTTATGATAAAGTATTTTACTTATTTCGGAAAATTTGCACAGCGTTCCGCCCATATTTTCCATCTCAACTCAAAATAATTTGTTTAGATCTTATATATTATTTAAATTATTCCTTTTCATGATTTTGGTCGTTCGGATTAATCTTTTTCCGATGGCTATTCATTTTAGCTGTTGCAACGATTTCGCAATTTTCCCTGCTACCCTTTCCCTTTTTTTGTCCTTATGGTCTATTTGTGTTCACATTGTATTTAATAAGTGACCACTGGACTACTCGGTGTAAGTGATTTTGAGTCGACATGTCTAAATGAATTTTGGTCGAATTTTCGGACGAAGGAAGAAAGTGAAGCAGCCAAAAGACTACCTTCCGATCTAACTAAAGCCCCTATAGGAAAGTATTGACGTTCAGAATCCGTCGTTACTCACGATATGGACCTTCACGAGCACGAACTATAGGCGGAGAAACCGAACTTACACAGTTTGATAGTATGTATGGTTTTATTTACTTGTAGAATGTACTAGCTGTGGGCCGGAGAATAAATAAATAAATATTACCAAATGAATTGGATAAAAACTTCGATGCATAAACGTAAATTCTTCATTAAAATTCTTCATTTCATATTTTCATCATAAAGTTCCATAACTACAAGCAATTGAAAATACTACTGAAAAGTAAGACCACAAATTGACATCTGCATACTAAAATCAGTCTGAACATCTTAACACTTACACTAGAATTCAATCTGTCTCTCTGCACACAGTTTTGTCATCTACGCACAATCTGCCAAGTTTCTGCAAACAATTTTGTCAATTAGTCTGAAAATATTTGAAAACACATCAGTATGTATACCTATAATTTGACCTTAACCTTGCGTGTTATTTTTAATTTTGATCATTTTCTTAATTTAAATTGGCAATTTATTTCTAAAAACTTTTAATTGACTTATTAGTAGATGTATATGTCACCGCTAGACCATGTCACCGCTGGACCACATACCCCCTATTTCTGACAGAAAAATTTTTCTAAGTCTAAAAGTACAAATTTTAAAAGTATAAAAAATTTTTAAACAAAGACAATGACTCATTCAAGGTCATTGAGACAAAGACTATGACTAATCAAAAAAATTCAATGTCATTTAAACAAAGACCATGACTCATTCAAAGTCACTGGACGACTAACCATATTTCACAAGGTCATTTAAGCAAAGACAATGACTCATTCAAGGTCAAAAAATTTTTTTTTCAAGGTCATGGAATTTTTAATCATTTTTAATTTATATTCCATCTACTTACTTTTATAAGTAGTATATGTATTGTAAATTTTATTCCATTTTATTATTATTTTTTATAAATATTATTATTTTTATTATTATTTTTCATAAATATTATTATTTTTATTATTATTTTTAAGAATATTATTAATTTTCAAAGTCATTCAAAAAATTTTTCAAGGTCATTCAAAAGTAGGTCAAGGTCATTCAAAAAAAATTTCCAAAAACTTTTTCTATGTTGAAAAGTACATATTTTCTCAAGGTCATTCAAAATTTCTCAATGTCATTCAAAAATGTTTTCAAGGTCATTCAAAAGTTTTTTCAAAATTTTTTCTATGTTGAAAAGTACCCGATTTTATATGTCACCGCTAGACCAAAAATTGTAAATTTTTTCTATGTTGAAACGATTTTATGTCACCGCTGGACCACATACCCCCTCCCCCGGGCAAAAATTTTTCTAAGTCTAAAAGTAAAAAATTTTTTAAACAAAGACAATGACTCATGCAAGGTCATTGAAACAAAGACCATGACTCATCAAAAATTTTCAAGGTAACTTAAACAAAGACAATGACCCATTCAAGGTCATTGGATGACTCATAATATTTCTCAAGGTCATTTAAACAAAGACAATGACTCATTCAAGGTCATTCAAATTTTTTCAAGGTCACGGAAATTTTAATCATTTTAAATTTATATTATATCTGCTTACTTTTATAAGTAGTATATATTTTGTAAATTTTATTATTATTTTTTATAAATATTATTATTCTTATTATTATTTTTCATAAATATTATTATTTTTATTATTATTTTTAAAAATATTATTAATTTTCAAGGTCATTCAAAAAATTTCAAAGGTAATTCAAAAGTAGGTCAAGGTAATTTAAAAGTAGGTCAAGGTCATTCAAAAAATTAAAATTTTTTTTCTATGTTGAAAAGTACACGATTTCATATGTAACCGCTGGACCAAAACTTGTAAATTTTTCAAAAATTTTTTCAAAAATTATTCTATGCTGAAAAGTACATATTTTCTCAAGGTCATTCAAATAATTTTCAAGGTCATTCAAATTTTCTCAAGGTCATTCAACATTTTTTCAACGTCACGGAATTTTTAATCATTTTAAATTTATAAACTATCTACTTACTTTTATAAGTAGTATAAATTTTGTAAATTTTATTTTATTATTATTATTATTATTATTATTATTATTATTATTATTATTATTATTATGATTATTATTATTTTATTAATACTTTATTAATACTATACTAATAAAAAAACCCTAATAAAATACATTATTGTTATTATTATATTACAATGTTAATAATATAATAATATAATAATATAATAATAAAATACTAATAAAAAGATAACAAATAAAAACTCTAAATAAAATACATTATTATTATTATTATTATTATTATTATTATTATTATTTTAATAATACTTTATTAATACTATACTAATAAAAACTCTAATAAAATACATTATTGTTATATTACAATGTTATTAATAAAAAGATAATAAATAAAAACTCTAAATAAAATGTTTTATTGTTATATTACAATGTTCTAAATACTAATAAAAAAGATAACAAATAACAACTCTAAATAAAATACATTATTATTATTATATTACAATGTTATTAATACTAATAAAAACTCATAAAATTATCATTAACATGTCGTTAATTTTTAGATCCTTGATCCACGTATCTTCATTTTCCCCAAGCATAAAAACATATAAAATAAATACAATTATGATTATTATATTACAATGTTAATAATAAAATTATGATTATTATATTACAATGTTAATATACTAATAGAATAGTTGATAAATTAATAATACCACAAAGAAATAAATAAAAACTCTAAATACATTATATTGACATAAATCAATCAGACAAAAGTATATCGTCAATGTCTTGACTGAAACAGATGTTCTCGTAGAGCTGTCATAGCTTGGGCTGTTTGTGCTTTGATAGCTTGGACTGTGCGATACTTGATCATCCTCTATGGCATCGATTCCTAAATAATGCCCAAATGCGAGACTGGAATTTCTACGCACCCAAGTACGCTTATCGTCTTTATTGGTAAGCGCAATTTTTTTTTAATGTAAATAATTGATGGTTCCGCGTCTCTATCCTAGTTTGAGGCACCGTAAATATTGTGTTATTATTAAAACAATCTAAATATGACTGGTGCTCAATCTCTGTCCCCAGCAACTTCACCCCCTTAGCCCTCATTGTATCTTTAGTACCTAAAAGACTATAGCACTTGGGTCTTAAGAAAACCCATTCCTCATACCCAAGACCCTTACTCTCATCTTTAAATTTTCCTATTACAGAGTCAAGGTTTCTTGAGTACAAGGGATGTCTCGGGTCATAATTTAAGGTATCTAAAAGGCTGTCTCTTATCATTCCCTGGCAAAAGAGTGCAACATAATGTTTGTTAACAAATGTTAACCCACCCCGTATTCCTCCCTCCTAGAAATTAAACATTTTCATGTCCTGCAGAAGTTCTATGGGTTCCTGTAATGTCATGAGAGCTGACGCCCAAAACATACCAGGAATTCTATAAAAATTAAGAGGTATTATAAGCAATCGCTTTTGCGCTAAATTGCTTAAAATAAACTGCAAGAAGGAATACGTCTAATTTTAAGTAGGTTAACATATAATCTAACATTGTCTCGCAATTTTGCTATGTCCAAATTTGTTGGGCTGTAGCGTATTCATCAGCAGATACAGAACCCCAAATAAGAGGCAATTCAGTCGTCGATTCAAGAACCTCAAGAGATATCGCAAAGTCATAAGGGAAAATAGCCTTGGCTCTAAAAATTGCACCATCAAAAACAGAATCAGTTAAAGGTAAATCAGTAAGTGTCTTAACCACTTTTGCTAAAGATGAATTATCAAATTGCACTCTGTCTATAAAAGGAACAGGCAATTTATTAATGTATGCGATGAAAGAGATAAATTTTTCAGTAGTGGTCGGAATAATATTTAATTCCTAAGAAGAAAAATTATTTAGACCATACTTTAAAATATGATGGAGATCATATCTCCTCAAATTGTGAAAAACCATAGGTAATTGTTTCTGGATTCGTCGAGAAACATTACACTTCCTACAAGCAGCCCCTAAATACTTACCTGAGAAATGACAATGATCCTTAACTTTATCCCTAATAAACTTTTTACACAAATTACAAGTGCGACATTCCTTGAACTCTCGTTCCTCATTAAATGTTAGTGATCCTATAGTTTTTTGACAATGAGCCTTGTAATATGGCAAGACAATCGAAAGAGCGATTTCATCAATCTTTTTCAAAAACGCCAAAACGCAATCATCGCCAATAAAATTATAATAATGTTTTGTATTTGTATAGTTATTAATTAATAGTAGTGTATTTGATGATACTTATATTCAGTGGTAAAATTGACTCAAAATCTGCATAAATTACGAATGGCGGGGTGATAGATTTTGCAAAATTGGAAAATTTTAAATATTTATTTTTAGGCAAAGTATAAAGGGTAGTGCCTGTTTGATTTTTAATGCACAAGGCAACATGGGTGTCAAATGCGGGTTTTAATCTAAAGTCATTAAGACAATGGGGACACCAATGTACAAAGATTTGGATATTACAAGATGTAGTCGCATGGCAGTTCATTAATTTATCAAAATCAAAAACAGCAGTATAGTGATAATTATCACCTTCCTCCAAAAGAAGTAAATAAATAGGTGTACCGTCAGTAACCTTGGACCGGTGAATTATATCTAAATGCGGATGATGGGGGCTATAATTTATATCATCTGGAGTTTTAGACGGTTTTTCGTTATAAGTCAAAACATTTATAGCCAGCTTTAAGTCCTTGTTCTTTCTTTCGAACTTGGGAATATTACAGAGTCTCATAGGAAAATCGTCAATGGGGTCAAAATTCAATTCGTCCAAATAATTCTCATAAGAAGTAACTCTGTTTCTATGGGTGCGAACTACACTACGTTTAAAAAGGGCTAATATACTATATATAAAAAAATGATGGTCATTGTTTTGAACATTAACTATAGCTTTTTTGCCAGATAAAGATCTCGGTGTGGGGATATAACTATGGCCAGCTAGTCTATTTATGGGCAAATACTTAGTTAATATAAAATCAATTTCTTTGACTTTAACAACCCGCCATCCGCTCCATAAATATGTGAATCGTTCAATTTTATTATTTAATTTAGTAATACTATCAAGCAGAAAATTATCAGAGAAAAGTTCTGCCTTATTACTAAAAAAGTTATCTTTAATTTCACCATCTTTTTCGAATTTGTATAAAATGGTGAATTGCATTTTAACCGACCCAATTTTGTTTATCTCTAATTTTAATCTATTAATTATTTTATTTGTTAATGAGATTTGTATTAGATACTCATGTTCAACATCAAATCTAATACATTTAGGCTCCCATTTAAATCAAACCTTATAACAGGTTCATTATCAATATTAATCGAACCTCCTATTTGATTATTAACAATTTCTTCATCATCGCTAATGATGATTTCAACCCTTTTAAGTTTAGAGGGAACACACTGAATATATGCAGCAGGTCGTTTATTATTATGTCTCGACGTATTATTATTATTATTATTGTTGTTATGTCTCGATGTATTATTATTGTTATTATTGTTATTATTGTCATTATTTTTTCGTTTATTGATTTTATGTAAAAGTGCCTAAATATTTTATATCCTGGGCAGTCTCGCATTTGGGGCATATGAAAAAATTGATGCCATAGAATTTTTGACCGTGGTATCGCTTCATTTCACCATGACATTTTACAGAATGACATGTTGAAGCGACGCAATACTTCGGATATAATTGGCCTGATAAAAATATATTTTAAATATAAATTTTTCAATCAATAAATCAATTAATATTTCTCAAATATTATAAGGTTTTACATCAATAAATATGGGTTTTCAATAAATATATCAATAAATTTTTCATAAATATTATAAGGTTTTCAAAAATATATCAATAAATAAGTGTTTTCAATAAATATATCAATAAACGTTTCCTAAATATTATAAGGTTTTACATCAATAAATCAATAAAGTTTTCTTAAATATTATATTAATAATAATATATAAATATATCATAAATTATTGAAAACCTAATAATATATCTATATTAAAATAATTTTAAAATAATAAAATCTTACATTCATCCTCATCATCGCAGGCATATTCATCCACGTCAATGTTGGCATCCACGTCAATGTTGGCATATACATCTTCATCTAAATCTATTATAAGGTTTTAATAAAATAAAATACATTACCATCATCGTCTATAACGATAACTTCCGGCGCGGTATCTTCTATAACAATGACTTCACAAACATTATTAACACCTTAATGAATAATAATAATAATTTAATAAATAAATTTACCGCTATCAGAATCCTCAGTTAAAATAACTTCTTGATTATCATTTTCGGTCACATCGAACCAATTAAATGTACCTTAATTAATAATGAATATTAATAATAATAAAATAAAAAATTTACCATTTCCATCGGCCAATAATTGTCGTAAGATACTTGAATTGTTATTCTCCATTTTGAATTATTTGAAAATCGCGCGAGTGAATTTTTTGAATTAATTGTGACAACTTTGGAAATTGTCAATGTTTATAAAGAGAATCAAATTTTTAGGATTTAGCCAATCACATTTAAGCAATACACATATATAGATGAGAGATTTTTTTAGGCATGTTTTCTTTGTAATAAAAATGCAGTCTACACTGTGTAGGCATGCGTTCTTTGTAAAATCACATACATACTTTTGTTTGTATGTGTTTTCTTTGTAAATCACATACAGTTTGTGTGTATGCATGTGTTACTAATCACGCACTTATCATGCACTGTTTTTGTGACCATTAATTAATTAATAATAATAAAAATAATAATAATAATAATTAAATAAATTTGGCAACGATTTAATTAAAAGATAACGCCAATAAAAAACTTTTCGTACGATATATTTCGATAGCATAGCTATCATCTTCAGGCACTCAAAACCAACTAAAAATATTATGAATTAACATTTAATTTAAACAAATTATTTTTTTATTAATTTAATTTTTTAATAAATAAATATTTTTAAAAATATATTTTAAATTAATTTAAAATTTAAAAATTTTTCACTTTTATTCTAATTTTTAAAAATTAATGTAATTTAAAAATTTTTCACTTTTATTCTAATTTTTAAAAATTAATGTAATTTAAAAATTTCAATTATTTTAATAACATTAAAAAAACAAACATGATTTAACATACGTAAACTATTTAAAAAAATTCAAAACATTCGTAGTCACAGCACTCTGCACATTAATCTTTGTATCCAATGACCTTATCAGCAATGCTTCACATATCACGCGTTCCCAATAACTATTAAAACTTCTCAACAAAATTCTAAAATCAGACATTCCTATATCACTTTTACAGCCTCTATTGTGTTCACTAATATTGGTCAAACCCTTCAATCGACAATGCTCTAGAACTCGAGTACAGAGATGACGGGAAGTCTCTCCAATGTATGTGGCATTACACCCATTACATGTAAATTGATAAACGAGATCAGAACACAATCCAACCGGAGTTTTTGATTTATTAATAAACATATTGCGTACCTTACACGAATTAGAGACGATCTTATATTCTAAATTTCCCATCTGTTTACTTAACTTCCTTTTATAATTTGTAAAGCCTTCAGAGTACGGCAATACTAACACATATTTAGGCTCAATTTTTTTATATCCATTTTTACCATCACCCAGATCAACACTCAATTCACACCCATCCGACAAATTACATTCAGACTTTCCACAACATGGATCCTTAGGATTTTTAATCAATTTATCAACAGTTTCTTTTATCATCAACAATAAAAATGATTTAGAATATCCATTCTTTATCATTTGAATATATGTACTGTTACCACCCTCAATCTTGATATTATTAAATCCGAGTACTGTATCTTTAAAAAGTGTATGAAACAAGAAATTGTTTGGTATTACATCACTAGGTTCACCCAACGGTTTTCTATCTTTATCTACAACTTTGATCTGAACAGTTAGCAATGTATAGTTCAAATTTAGATATTCAGTTTGGGAACCATTAATATAAAATTCAATATCAGTTCTACCCTCCATAATAGAACTCATCGGTAATACATCTTCAAATGCCCCCATTTCAATTACTGCTTGGGGAGATGGTCTATCAAATAAACACAATTCAGATTTACCGCAAATCATTTTTGAAATATAGTTCCATGTCCCTTCATTCATTTGTTTATATGTTTATGATGTCTTTTACGTTTTTGAGCCGGTGATGGTTCCTGTTTTTGGAACATACCTGCAACACTAGGTAGAATTTTCCCTAACTCTGATAATGCATTTGATTTCAGAGATGGTAATATTTTCTGCTCATTCATTTTCACATTTTTAGCGGTTTTTATACCAAAACAACCAAGGCGTTTAAGAATAGGAAGTGCAAATCTACCAATAGTACTCAACCATCCTGATCCATACTGTTTACCAATAAAATATGGTAATTCGCCACCACTTTGGCTATCATTATACATACTAATAATATCGTTATTGGCCATCTAATTTACGAAAATGTAATGTCAAATGAGTTTTTGTATCTTTACTAAATTCAATAAATTTACCGCTATCATCACGAATATTTATTTCTATATTGTTTATACATAATGTTGATATCGGTAAGTACATGGGATTATCAATATTTATATTGACAACTTTATCCTGGTCATGTTTATCAACCCAAACAGATTTCAAAAGAGGAACCAAAGAATCACCAACAATTATAGGATCGATGATGTTAGTATGTATGAACATTTGTATATGAAGTTTGATTATTTTTGGTTTGCGTACACCATAAGCACTTGCCCTACATGTTTGCTTATCTAATCCAAATGTATTAGCCAAATTTTTATCAAATGTAACTTCACAAATGTTATTATTCAGACTGAATTTAGATAATCCATCTTTAACAAATTCAATAGTTTTAAATATATGTAAACAATTGAATGAAATATATTTATGTAATTCTTCAAGTGTTTCAATATATAAATCTTTAGTAAATGTAAATGTATCTTCCACCTCATTAATATATGATACAGTTATTTTGATGTGCTCGGTCCTTACACTTTTCTCATCAAATGTTTTGAAACGTATTTGGTATTCAGTACCAGGAACAACAATGTTAAGCTTATCACTACCCATTCACTTAGCATCCTCAATACTTTCAAACTTTATTGTAAATGGACTAAAATCACAACTAACATTCAATCCATCTTTGAAAAACATGCCTATAACATGACTATAAAATGGGAATGTATTGTACACAAATGTAAAGTCTTGCAAAGCAACTTCCCAATTTCCATGTAAATAAATGGGATTTTGAAGATCAACCATAAATTTACTTGCTTGATTTTCCGGATGGATTAGTGGGCAACTATTGGTCGGTAAAATAGTATAGAAACTCATTTTACTAGGTCTTTTGATGATATCCATGAGGGTTTTTGATATCCATGCCATTTGACATAGTATTGTTTATCCTTACCCACCATTTTAGTTTTCAGTATTTTCTGAATTCTGAACACTGTAGGTTTGGAAATAACTTGTAATTCCTGTTCATAGAATTTCCCCTGTATTACATTGTTATCACTATCTTTAATAACATACATTACAGGACTCTGTTTTGAATTAATTTTAGTAATTTGAAATACCTCATCACTCCAATTACTATCGAAATTTTTGATGAAAGGTGAAAATATTTTACTAATTCTAACGTGATCACCAACTTTATATTTAGGTTTTGTAATAGTAACTTTTTTAGACTGTACTCGTGTTTTTGAGCTGATATCTACGGGTCTCAAACCATACAGACCTCGATGTGATGAATTATTATAACTAACAAGTATTTTCGGTAATACATTTATCCATATTTTATTACCTTGATGCACGAAATATTTCTTCAATCTATCCATCAATGTCCGGTTAAATCTTTCAATATGAGCAGCTTTGTATTGAGAATGTACAGAATAATGATTTATTTTTAGACGATCCAGGATTTGCTTAACTTTACTATTGTAAAACTAATTGCCTATAATAATAATAATAATAATAATAATTAAAAGATAACGCCAATAAAAAACCTTTCGTACGATATATTTCGATAGCATAGCTATCATCTTCAGGTACTCAAAACAAACTAAAAATATTATGAATTAACATTTAATTTAAACAAATTATTTTTTATTAATTTAATTTTGTAATAAATAAATATTTATAAAATATATTCAATTCACTTTTAATTAATTTAAAATTCAAATATTTTTCACTTATATTCTAATTTTTAAAAAATTAATGTAATTTAAAATTTTCAATTATTTTAATAATATTAAACAATAGAGGCTGTAAAAGTGAAATAGGAATGTCTGATTTTAGAATTTTGTTGAGAAGTTTTAATAATTATTGGGAACGCGTGATATGTGAAGCATTGCTGATAAGGTTATTGGATCCAAAGATTAATGTGCAAAGTGCTGTGACTACGAATGTTTTGAATGTTTTTAAATAGTTTACGTATGCTAAATCATGTTTTGTTTTTTAATATTATTAAAATAATTGAAAATTTTAAATTACATTAATTTTTTAAAAATTAGAATATAAGTGAAAAATATTTGAATTTTAAATTAATTAAAAGTGAAGTGAATATATTTTATAAATATTTATTTATTACAAAATTAAATTAATAAAAAATAATTTGTTTAAATTAAATGTTAATTCATAATATTTTTAGTTGGTTTTGAGTACCTGAAGATGATAGCTATGCTATCGAAATATATCGTACGAAAAGTTTTTTATTGGCGTTATCTTTTAATTAAATCGTTGCCAAATTTATTTAATTATTTATTAATAATAATAACAATAATAATAATAATAACAATAATATTAATAATAATAATAATAATAATAATAATAATAATGATAATAATAATAATAATAATAATAATAATAATAATAATAATAATAATAATAATAATAATAATAATAATAATAATAATAATAATAATAATAATAATAATAATAATAATAATAATAATAATAATAATAATAATAATAATAATAATAATAATAATAATACCTAAATCGGTTTGCAAATTGTCTAGATGCCCATTTTTAAATAAAATATTAATTGCTTTAGATATTTTCTCTGCAGATTTTGTCTTTGTATGTACACCGCGGGCAAAACGACTGAAAACATCAATACACGTTAAAATATATTTATAACCCGTGTTAATCTTCGAATACGGTATCATCTCCATCAAATACATTTGCAATAAATCATTAATACCGAATGTCTTATAAGATCTCGTTGGAAATCTTTTCCACATCGGTTTGTTTTAACTGTACGCAAGCTGATCTGAAAGCCACTTTTGCGTTTCCTTTTTCGACTTTGGGACTCTTTTCTTTAACTTTGACACTCCACCGAAACCTGCTTCGTCCTCTGGGTTCGTGCAAATCTTCTCCATTACAACAAGATGATTTAAATTTTAATTTAACATTAGGTAATGATTGCCCCCTCGTTTATTGTGATAATAATGATAATGCTAATGGTAACATTGCTCCGATAAACCGCCTTGTTGTTTATATATGATTTTTCTCATTTGTTTACGATTTTTATTATTTACAAGCGATAACAAAGGCTTACGGTGTTTATTCTATACTAGTTTTTTAGATTTACTGATTTTAATTTTACCTCTGACTACTTTTAGTAGAATTTTGAGTAAATCATCGACAACAAAAGTTGGAAATGATTGTAAAATAGACATTCTTTTCATAATCGATGCCTTTAACAATGCATTAAAATATGGGAAACTCCTATGATTTTTTACAATTTTAACTTTATTCTTACTCTTTTTAATAATGTCTTTCGAAATTAGATTAATTGCAGGGTAATTCTCGGTTATTAGTTTTTTAGATTGTGTATAACTGGTTTTTGGTGGAACTTTGTTTTTCTTTTTAATACTTTGTCTAAGTTTTCGGATATTTTTAAGCCTGGATTTCATAAACATTTTTACATGTTAATGTTTTTAACTTTGTTTATAAACCATGGCACCTTCTTTATTGAAAATATCTGTTTTTACCCGTAAATCGTCATTGCATTGTTGTGTGAAATCAAGAAATATATATCCATGTGGTGATTTTGTAGCATCTTGAAATGCACTGATGAGAAAAAAAAACGATTATTAGGGTTTGCTTGTCGAGCAAGAAAATCAATAACTGTTGCATCTCTAGGATTCTTGAAAATAACTAAATATTGAACATTTAAATTCCTTGTTCGATGTGCGCCACCCTGATGAACTAGATTTTGAGTAATAAAGATCACAGTAACACCAACATGTCTACTGATTTTTGTGAATAAATTATTAAAATCCTTTTCTTTATTAGCTTCCTGATACAAATCATAGATAATGATGACATCACCTTTCCTTAAACGACTTGACCAGTTTTTATCGAAACCCTTTACGATTTTCATGTTTTTCAATTTACAGAAATTATCTTGAGTTAATCCATGTTCTTCATCTGCACCTCTATGCCAATAAATCTTGTTAAATTTTGTTTGAAATAAATTAGATTTCAGTAATTTACACACGAACATAGTTTTACCACTGCCACTTGGGCCGACGATTTGATATACTGCATCATTTCTTAATTCCATTATTAATTTGTATAATTATAGGTTTTTGTTTATATTATATAATTTAATGAACTATTTCTAAAAATCATATATATAGATTAATATTTCTTTATTGTTTAATTATGTTATCAAATATAAATTATAAAGGAACTTTCGATGAATCAAAAATGACGTTTCCAAATGGTAAACCCCAGCAAATTGTTGATAGAAGCGGAAAATACCCTATAATATTTTTCAAATCCGGCAAATACAGAATCATGGGGTGCAAGAAACCTTGAGACGTCAATAAATTACAATATAGAATAAAGGAAATTAAAATACAGTCAATTACGGTTACCATGGATATGGGACAATCTATCAATCTATACAACATGTCAACAAAATGTCTTTGTATATTCGAGCCAAAATTATTTCCTGCACTGAGGCTTTTAAAATACAACCCATGTGTGTTAACGTGTTTGCCAGCGGGAAAATAGTCATATTAGGGTTGCGAAATCTAGAGTACAAAAATATTGTTTGTGACATACAAATTGAAATCATGGGATTGGTCAATATCTGATTGGCTAATGATTGATTAAAACAACTTGCTTATTCATTTCATTTCATTTTTAAAATGGAAAATACTACACTGAAGAAAAATATGCAGAAGAAAAATACCAGTCAATATGGTAAATTTATTATTTATTTATTTTCTTTTATTATTATTTATTTAGACACATATGCCCCGATGGTAATCGACAGAATTATTTATTATTATCCTCAAATGAAGGAAATTTTGAAGATCAAGGAGCCAGCAATGATCGAACCGGCAATATATAAAGAAACAAGAATTATGATTTCCGAGATGATTAACCAAGCTCTTTGGGACAATAAAATCAACCGCATAGTAAAGGAAATGGAAACGGAATTCCCCTGTATTCTGGGTTGCAGTTGCTGCGATTTCCGGTATCAGCGATATGTTGAATGGAATATAACAAACTCGGTAAGAAACTTACAAAAAATGAAACTTTTACGAAAATAAATGTTTAGTATTTTGATTTTTGTTTTGTTTTGTTTTATTTGTTGATAATATTTTTATTATAGTTTATTTGGTGGTAACAATAATAATAATAATAATAATAATAATAATAATAATAATAATAATAATAATAGAATAATAATAATAAAACATGATATTAATAATAATCATATGAAACACGTGATATTAATAATATAAAGAAATTTTATACAGATGAGAAATTTTGATGTATGTAAAATCATATACAAACTCAATGTGTGGGTTTTCTTTATTCCGTTTTGTGTATGTATGCAGTCACGCACTTATCAAGCACTTATCATGCACTTATCATGCACGGTCTTTGTTATAATTAATAATATTCATGATTCTGATTGGTTAATCAGTATTTGTCAAGGGTATAAAAGCTCGTCACCACCTTATAAAGATCATAAATCAAACATGACCAAGAAAATAAGTGTTCAACCATTTCAGATGTTCCACAATTATAAAATGTATTTTTTAAAGGAACCTATCAATATCCAATTGGCAAATCCAGTCAAACTCAATAAAACTTAATTTCAATCTCTCGCTTGGACTCTCTCAATGATAGATATCAAGGATATTGATAATATGTTTAAAAAGATCAATTCCAATTTAAAATGCAATGAAAATGCTTTCTTCACCAGTCAATATACCAGATATTATGATGCATTTACAGAAATAGGTTTCAAAGAACAGTAAAACTGGTATTTAACAATAGCAATCCAAGGATATAAAGCTGATCAAAATGATGTGCTTTCTCCAATCTGGAAAATTGTTACTGCTAGACTTTCACAATTATTTTAATGTATATTTTAATGTTTAGTGTTTAATAAATGTATTAATGTTTTCTTTGTTATTCTATAAACAAAATTATAAGTAGTTTTAAAATAGTTTAAAAAATGATGTCTGAAAAAGGTAAAATATAAAATAATTAATTAATTTTCGTTTAGAATATTTAATAAACTTTTTTTTGATAAACACGAAGAAATAACCGGTGTAAAAATTAGAGATATGTTGACTCTAGTTGAAGCATTGAGTAAAGAAGATTCATGTTGTGATTCTGAATGTCTGAGTGACGATTGAGAAATTGTTAATGAAATTGTTAATGATACTGAAATTATTAATGATACTGAAATTATTGATGATACTGAAATTATTAATGA
The DNA here is from genome assembly GCA_022537955.1 of Schmidtea mediterranea. Classification (NCBI taxonomy): domain Eukaryota; kingdom Metazoa; phylum Platyhelminthes; order Tricladida; family Dugesiidae; genus Schmidtea; species Schmidtea mediterranea. The sequence goes on from CM039680.1 coordinate 162,240,175, forward strand.
TGAAGAAAATATTAATGATACTGAAGATGCTGAAATTAACACCGAAATTATTAAAGATGAAGTTGAGCCTACCGAATTTAAGAATTGTATTGATAATGTTATAGAAAATTTTATGATAGAATATTGCGGTAATGAAGAATGTACATGTTATAATCAGCAAATCTTTAAAAATGTAGTTTTTTATTAATAATAATAACAAAGAAATATTTATTAAAATCTATGATAAACTTTATTACATAAATATAAAACAGATGCTCCAGTTAATAGTTTTAATAGAAACTTGCAATTTGCAATATAAATATCTGAGCGTTTGGCTTCTGCGGCAACTTGAATAATCACTGACCATCCATCGTTTGTTTCTACCCACGGATCAATTTTTGTTTCTATCACCTAAATAATGATAAATTAATAACAATATAAAGTAATATACCTCTATAGACCATTGAAAATAATTTTCACAGTAGGATACAGATTTTAATATCATGTGTTTCATATACATGAATCCTACTATTATTCGCATCCATTTATTATTTTCATCGAACATGTAACTAAATATTGATTGGAATGCATTTTTTCTCTCCAATGTTGGCAGATTGAGAATTTTTTCATAATCAAATGGGATGTCTTCTACGATTTTCTCGGTACGGTTTACCATGAATTTTATGTTTTTAATGATATCATCTTCTTCTCTATTATTAGAAACCAGCTCATTCAACAAAGTTATAAAAAATTTAGTTTCTGGCATTTTATAAAAATATTTGAAAGTGCAAGCTTATTTATACTATATTCGACCAATCAGAATCATGCATTTAAGTTGCAATACTAAGAAAATATGTAAAAATATATAATGGAAATGGCAATGATGATTTGTTGGCACTGTTAACATTAACTTCTTTCAATTTGGTAACTGGTTGTTGTAATTTCATTATACGATTGAACTGATCAGTTGTTTTATTAGAATAAAATTTTATACTATATTGAACTTGATTCATCATTTTTTCATTAAGTTTACGATTTTCTTTCAATTCTAAAATTGATTTTCTTAATTGATTTTTGATTATACCAATGGTCTTATTTAGATATATAATATCATCATATAATTCGTTTTTAGCTCTTTTTAAAGTCTCATATGTATGTTCAAATCGGAATTCTAAATAACTCATTCTTTCAGATAATCTTTTGACTGGAGTTTTCAAATATCTAGGCCTATCTATCATATACAAAATATCCAACAACACTGCAATATCAGGACATACACATCTTGTTGAATTTTTACCTTGAACGGTTACAACAATTGAGTTAACCATATTAAAAACTAATATTATTATTAAAATTTCTTTAATCATTTTCAAATCTATATAAATTAATATTTATTGTTTATAGCTAAAGATTTGTGTGTGTTTAACTTCTCATTGGTCTAAATTAGTATAAAAGTAATTGTTATTTCAAATTTTATCATTAAAATGGATGTACCGAGCGCAGTTCAAGCTATGAATGAAATTAAACATTATGGTAATTTATTATTACTATTATTATTATTGCTTGTTTTTAAGATGATTATTTTAAAGTTATTAAAGAACGTCTGGAATTCTATTATCCAGAAATACATGAAATTATGGATAAGCCAGCATCAATAATTACAGACTTGATATTCAATCATACATCAATATGGATATTTACTGTAATCGATGAGTTCCTATGGGATATCGAACAAAACAATTTGTCAAAAAATATGGAACCTGAATATTCCTGTGGTGATGGATGTCATTGCTGCGCTGCCCGATATCGAAAGTATGTGGAATGGGGTTTGAATAAAGCTCTTCGACAATATTACTATAGTAGAGTTATCTCTTTATAATAAAATTTTGTTATATATGTCTTGGTTTTTTATTATATAATAATAATATTAATAATAAAAATAATAATATAAAAAATAATAATAAAAAATATTTACAAAATATATACTACTTTATAAAAGTAAGTAGATAGAATATAAATTAAAAATGATTAAAAATTCCGTGGCCTTGAAAATGTTTTGAATGACCTTGAGAAATTTTGAATGATCTTGAGAAATTTTGAATGATCTTGAGAAAATATGTACTTTTCAACATAGAAAAATTTTTGAAAAAATTTACAAGTTTTGGTCCAGCGGTGACATATAAAATCGTTTCAACATAGAAAAATTTTTTAAAAATTTTTGAAAAAATTTACAAGTTTTGGTTCAGCGGTGATATATAAAATCGTTTACTTTTCAACATAGGAAAATTTTTGAAAAAATTTTTTGAATGACCTTGACCTACTTTTGATTTACCTTGAAAAATTTTTTGAATGACATTGAAAATTAATAATATTCTTAAAAATAATAATAATAATAATAATATTTATAAAAAATAATAATAAAAATAATAATATTTATAAAAAATAATAATAAAAATAATAATATTTATAAAAAATAATAATAAAATAGAATAAAATTTACAAAATATATACTACTTATAAAAGTAAGTAGATAGAATATAAATTAAAAATGATTAAAAATTCCATGACCTTGAATTTTTTTTTGAATAACCTTGAAATGAAAAGGGAGTGATCAAAAATTGCTTTTGTGGAAGGACGTCTTTAATGGATGCTCCCTTATTTAATTAAATTTCCAAACATGACATAAATAATTCCCTATAAATTTTATTTTAATAACGCTTTTAATATTAATAAATTAGAGTATCAATCTTTTCACATTTAGTTTTCCAATAACGTTTTACCAAAAAAGATTCTTCAACTTCAGTGAAGTGTAATAATTATACCACATATATGTGGAAAGTTATTTAATAACGTTTAGTCCTAATTTGATTGTTGTTTTTATATTTTTTATTTTAAATATATATTTTAACTTTTGAGTAAAGCTTGATTGTAAGTTAACTAATCCTTATCGGACGTACAAACATAGCGGAAAAGTACTCTTGTTGCTTAAGAAGTGACCTACGACCAAAAACGATTAATTACTTATGATTTATAATTAAAATTAACAATTGTTTTGTTGAAACTGAAATTTTTGATTGTTTTACGTGTCGAAAAAACATACCAAAAAACAAATAAAAAATGGAATCTTGAAAAATTAAAATATGTTATAATGCATCTCATTAAAATATTTAGATTTACCTCGTGTTTTAATTTTTGACTATTTGGTACTTTTTATAAAGTTATAATATCTAAAATTATGACTGGAATTAAATCTCTTAACACGTTAACAGCCACATGGCATTGTTAAGAATTGTAAATTTGACATCCTGCCAGCCGGTAGCAAATTGGCTATATCATTTTCGTGCTAACGGAACCGCCATCGTGCTAGAGAACAACTGTGTTATTAAATAAATTGAGTGCTTTAGGGTTAGTTTCAGGTCTCTTTAGGTACCACGGAAGCTGGTTGGTACAGGTAGCGATTAATCTGTTTAAAATGAGTTAGATAGAACTGTTAAACACCCTGAAAATTAGAATTATGAATGATTCTAAAGCAACCAAATCATTATGGAATGTTTACAAACATAATGCCTAATGTTTTTGAATTATTATTTCATTTCAAGAAATCGGTCAAAAAATTTGCTATTTTGGTGATGATGCTCTGTCTAAGAGAAGTATTTTACTTTGAAATATTCAATTGACCTTGGTATTGGAACGAATTGTGACGACAAGGAAAATATCTGGCATCACTTATTTTAACTAAAGAGTGCGTTGAAAGCTTCCAAACACTAAAGGAAAGGTTGTGCGAATCATCTTTTCTCCACTACCCAAGAGAAGGTAGAACATGTATCTTGGACACAGACTCTAGATTTAGACTTTTGAAGTTATTTTAAGCTAAGTCAAAAGATATGGAGAGGAATCTGTTATATGACAGGGCATGAAAATTTCTACTGTGTAAGACAGGAAAGAACTTCTTGCTATAAATGAAAATGGAATTTAGAGAATATCTTTACGGAAAAAGTTTATAATTCGTATCAATCATAAGATATTGGTGTTCATGAACACTAGAAAAGTGGCAACAGATCCACAACTTTAATAATGACTAACTAATCAAGTTGATTATTGTTTTGAATTGAAATACTGCAACGCGGAAAGACACATGACTGTAGATTGGCATGAAAGGTGTGATATGCACCCAGTTTCAATAGTAATGTGAAGAAGCCAGAGATGGGAAATCAATGATTATATATATATATATATATATAATTATATATATTAAATCTTTATGGCCTGCATGAATAAAGTTAATCAGCAACTCTATTCAATGAGAAGATGTCGGAATAATAGACAAGAGGTCTGCATATAAAATGATCTGAGTTTGCCGAAGATTCCGAAAAAGATTCAAACAACATTGTTAATTAATAAAATACGCATATTCACAAATAATCAGTTCTGTGAAGTCTTAAAAACAAAATAGAAAAATATAATCAGATGCAAAAGAAGAAAGAAAAACTGAACAATAAACAAACGAAGTACTAAGAAAATGATACTACGATGCGGATTGGATTAGCGGCTCATCAACCTCATTTCGATACATTCAGTAGATTTTTTAAACAGAAAAAGAAAACTTTAAATCAAGAAAAAATTGACAAAAAATATTGTATGAATATTCGAACTCAGAATACAAATATGCCTTGGAATGAAAGAATTTTCATTAATGTCCACAGTAATAAAAGTAAGGTTAGGACAATATTTCTGCAACCAGGATGCAATAAAATAACAGAAATATAACGGCAACAAAATTCACATTTATGAAATTTTTTCCTAGGGCCTAACTTGGATTTTAATGAAATATGAGTTATTGTGTGGGGTTGGGGGGAGGAGTGGTGGGAGTATGGCACGCGATAACTCATAATAGGTCACTGATGACACTTCTCTGGTGCTTTTGAAATAATTAAACAAGCCATTTTACACACAAGCATAAAGTATGTTTTTATTGCTTAAATCTTACATTATTATTATATTTTCTGACTAATTTACTTGTAAAACTTCAATTAATTTCTTATAGAAATTCGTATTTTTATAGTCCTCGTTTTCATATTTTTTCCATGTTTCACTGATGTTTGGAAATAATGAATATGGATTGCACATGTATGCAAATTCTAGCGGCCTATTTCTCCGAGGAATAGTTCTTTTACTTCTCTGTTTTTCCAGGTGAGTTTCTTTGACAAATACCTCTTTGCGATGATTAAAATTCATCGTGATCCAAAAGTCAAAATCGCATATCTCAAGAATGGCTTCTAACATTGCTGATTGGGGGCTGGAAGCGTCCTCAATGTTGTATAAATAAATTGGATCTTCAAAGCTAATTAGTCTCGGACCAAACAATTTGGATAACTCTATTTTCGATTTCATTGGCATGTCACTGTATTCCCAGATGTGTAAAATATGGAGCATCATGAAACATAATGTGTCCACCCTCGTTCTCGAGCTTTTCAATACACACGCCTTAACGATATCCCTAATGTTCTCATTTGGTCTTAGAAATTTATCATATAAGGGATAATTTAGAATCTCCATTAAGTTTTTCGTATCAAAATGAAGGATTTTTTTACGAAATATTGTAAAGAATCGCAAAACACACAAGGCTAAATTTTCAATGGAACAGACGTTCAACATTTCCTTTAACTGTTCTGTGGCAGTGGGGTTTGAACAATTGAACTCTAAAATCTCATCGCAAATATTCTTGTCGGCTCTCTTATCACAACTATAGTATACTGCCCAGTCATGGAGCTCATGGCATTCTGTTTCTATTTTATTAACTCCATAGAGCAATAGGTCAGGAATGAAGGGTGTAAAAGGTTCACTTCGAAAATAATCCAAAGATAATTTTCGGTTTTTCGTTATTTTCACCGCATTTGGAGGGACACAGTTTTCAGAATTAATTAGCTTAGTTTTACAATAACGTTTGACAGCTTTTTCCATTTTTACCAATCTTAAAGATGGATTTTCAACGACGGTGAGAAAGAATTTGTTTGATCGGTTGTTTTCAACACGTTTCCATTTCTTAACATATTTTGTTTTTGGCGGCACCACAAAAGGGGGGACTGTTGCAAATGTTTCTTGAAAAAATATTTCAGAATCATTCATTTCATATAAATTGATATTTCGCTAGAAATCTTTATTAAAAATTAATTTTTTAATATAACAAACGGTGTAACTGTTGAAAAATTACACTTTTATATATCAGGCGTCCAGCCAAGATAGGTACAAAGCAGCCATTATCAACTACACAATAGCAAGATTACTTTTGGAAAGTAAAGAAATAATATTAAAAATAAATTAAAAATGTAAAAATTAAACGTCATTAAAAGCTTATATTTTTTTTAAACAGAAGGTTCTGATTTGCATTGGAATACGCTGCAGCAAGCGAAAGCTTCGGAATCCGAGAACCGCGCTAATGTTTCTTGAGATTTTTGCAGTTAATAGATGTTTAAAATACGAATAAATATATTTTCTTAATCGACGTGATCTCTAGACCAAGTTAATTAAAAATGCAATGTAATTAACTAATTAATTGAAATCATTTATCAATTTTATTAGAAACACAATTCCTGCGCTTGATTAGCAATATGTCAGCCTGTCAAACTAAAGTGGAGTTAATTATATTTTCTCCAACATTTCAGTCGAAAATTGAATTTTGAGAGCAAATGGATCCAGGAGCGTTCTATTAAAAAAGGTAGAGTATTAGAAAAGCTGACAGTATGGTGGAAAAGAAAGCAAAAACCTTAAAGTGAGATTATTTGTTAGCTTTTTTGAAGGCCGCACAAGAAACTCAAAGAGGTCGCACGATCCCTACCTCTTAGCGAGTGCAACCGATAAATGCAATTTTAATTCAAATTTTCTTATATTTTAATTTTTTAAAATTATTACCCATAAAATGCCATAGGTAGTGAAGACAGAAACTTTGATGATTCTTTTTATTTCTGCGTACATGTTTTTATACTAAAACAGTTATTTCAAAATTACATCGAAATTGAGGATTTTTACAATTTTCTCCTGATTAAATTTCTTTTCCTTTTCTAATTCTAAATGCAACTTTGAACCTTTACTAATGTAATTTTTCTGTCTTCCTCTTAATAAAAATAATAAAACAAGAAATATCCCTCCTCTAGTTGAACATTTTCTAGAGGTTTTCCTAAGAGCTACTTATTATTGTCTAAAATTTATACATGTCGCTACATTGAAATAACATGGTTAAAATAGGATGAAATGAAGAAAGAAACGGAAAAAGAACCAGTTTCTACGAGCGCAATCCGACCGCTATCAAGTAATAATTTATACTAAATCATCAATTACTCTGAAATTTTATTAGATCAAATTATAATTTATACATATTCATGGAAATGTCAACTCGTTCTCGGAGTAATTGCCCTGAGCGTAGCCTCTAATATGCAGTTCCTTCTAACTCCTTCAACTGTCTTTTACGTTCTTTTCCTGACCTGCCTTTCATTTTGCTTCAATTAGAATTAGTCCTCTTGAATATTGTGATGACTTTATCTTAAGATAATTGTGCTGTAGCGAAAACAAGTGGATAGATTACTATGTTTACTTGTTGGTTCGCCATCAATACCATTTTAATGACGCCAGTCTGTGTCTTTTGGTTCTGAAGTTGTACCTTGTTGTGCATAGGCGGTTCCTTAAGCCTTTCAATGATTTGATATAGTTTCTTCGCATTTTTCTGTGCGGAACCACGTCGTTTCTTTTTTTCTGCAATGCTGTTTTATACCCAAAGTTTTACATTTAAGAATATCTTCCTTCATATGAGCCTCATTTAATTCTCTTCTAAAATGGTCGAACTTGCTCATGCATGATTCCAAATAGATTTCATTATTAGTGGCTTTATTGGATGTTAGATTAATTCACACTATTTGCGCTTCTTTCGACATTTACAAGGTTTATAATATTCTCTTTTTATGAATTGTTTTGTACAAAATAATCCTTTTATTTAACAATCCATCAATCATACTACATCAAACCTTCGTTTTGAGGTCTAGTAAGTTATTTTTAATGAATCTTTACGATGATTCTCTCTTCAAGCTAACATAGTGTCTTGCAAACCTTTTCGATATATGGCATACTTAAATGAAGCCAACATTTTCACGGCGTATCTAACGTTAATGACGAAATGAACAAAAAATAATGATAAACTAACAATGAGTTATTCAAAATCTGCAGAAGCTCAACACATTGCACACAATATTGATTGATTTTAAATACCGGTTTAAAGCTGATACTAAAACACTAAGCGCGACTAAAGTAATTGTATATTAGAAAAATAGTGAATTCTAGAATTTCTCGGCGGCACACAGTTTGCGATACACTGAGTTAACATAAACTTTTATTTGACTCTCATTTTATTTTAATTTTTACAGATGAAATTTGAAAGCATAAGGATTTTATGTATTTTCTGTAACTAAATTTCCATAATTAATTGCAAAAAGAAGTCACTTTGCATTTCTTCGAAAACCTATCAAATTTAGCGCCCCTTTGCCTGATGATTTATGCATGATAGCACCAAATTGAAGTGTGTTAGTAGATGTAAAATGTTTTCAATCAAAAGCCTACTTATACATCCGAACATTGATTATGTTGGGTTTGCGATGGTTATTAACCTAAACTTTCTAAGATAATTATTGCTTGGCATAACCCCAACAAACAATAAATTTAGCCACTTGATACCTATTGATACTGTACCAAACGGGTGAAATCCAGCCAAATGTGAATTCACCTAATGCGAACTGCTAAGGCCTTAATAAACATGCAAGTCCTCTGACTGCTGATAGAAAGCCTGGGTTCCTTTAAAATATTACATTAAAACTATCAAACATCTGCTTGATATTTCCCATTTACACTAATCTCTCTCAAATTTTCGCGATAAACTGGGACGCCACACCTTCCACATTAAAATATATATTAGAAGCATTAAATATAAAAGCTTTAATGCAAAATCAGAACATATGTCATAGTTAATTATCAACCATTCTTGTGTCGCATTTCACCACAATTTCATGTTCGTAATTTTCATATTCGGAAGGGCGTTTTCATTCCGATTTCAGTAGGTTTCCTCAGGTACTCTAGAATGCCTGCACCTACAGATACGCCCGAGTGTTAATTGGAGTATCTGGATTCATCGGCTCTCTCGATATGATAGGAACTTTCTACTTCCTTGGCTGAATCTTCTTGTTCCAATGTATCTACAAAGCCGTTGTTGACACATATCTGGTGGTAGGCCGCTTCTACTTTACGGATAAGCAGCTTTAGTGTCCATATCTCTACTTGATTGCACTTGTAGAAACTCGTTCTTTTCCTTTTCATTCTTCATTTGATCCTATTCTAACCATGTTATTTCCATGGAGTGAGATTTATTACGCAAACATTCCGCCCACACCGTTTTCTCCTTTTTTTCTAAGCAAGCAATTGACATCTGATCGAAAGTCCTTGATCATTTTCCACACTAAAACAATATATGAATCACAAATTTGATCGTAGTATAAACATTAAAGACTTAAATAAATAAATAACAAAAACGTTTCTCTATTGTTGTTTCATACCGCTATTATCCAATTCATTTTTGTTGTCTTATTTACTTGTTGTATTCTGAGTTTATGGAAACGATATGAATATATTCGTATTCCAATGTTGTTATATTTTATTTGCTTGTAAATAAATTATTAATTCATTTATATTGATAGTAAAACGGGGACCTTAGAGAGATTAGAAAGCAAAATATTCTTTAGTGAAGCACTATTTTATTAAAAATTAAAAATGTCTTTATTTAAATAGTTTATTTAATTTAAATATAATTAACCAATAAAATATAAAAAAATAAATTAAACCTTAAAATGTCTCAATTTAAATAATTTATTTAATTTTAATATATTAAACCAATTAAATTTAAAAGAAATAAAATTATATTAAAAAATGTTTCAATTTAAATATAATTAACCAACAATATTTAAAAAAATAAAATAAAAATGAAAAATTGTTTCAATTTAAATAATTTATTTATTATAAATATAAATAACCTATTAAATTTGAAAGAAATAAAATAAAATCAAATCAAAAAATGTCTTAATTCATATAAATTATTTAATTTTAATATAATTAACCAATAAAATTTAAAAAAAAGAAAATTATATTATAAAATGTCTCAATTTAACTAATTTATTTTATTTAAATATAATTAACTAACAAAATTTAAAAGAAATAAAATTAAATTAAAAAATGTCTCAATTTAAATAATTAATTAAATTTAATTATTATTAACCAATTAAATTGGAAATAAATAAAATTAAATCATTAAATGTCTTAATTTAAATACATTATTTAATTTTATCATAATTAACTAATAAAATTTAAAAGAAATAAAATTATATTAAAAAATGTCTCAATTTATATAATTAATTAAATTTAATTATTTTTAAGCAATTAAATTTGAAATAAATAAAATTAAATCACTAAATGTCTTAATTTAAATAAATTATTTGATTTAATCATAATTAAATAATAAAATTAAAAAAAATAAAATTATATTAAAAAATGTCTCAATTTAAATAATTTATTTAATTTAAAAATAATTAACCAATAAAATTTAAAAGAAACATTTCCACTGTTAGTCTGATAAAGTTGCTCAGGGTGTCCACGAAAATCTAATGCTTATTCAGATAACATTAGGACTTTAGCAAAAAGACGTTCAAGTACCAAGTTCCAATCATTTTTTAATTTTTTCTTTCATTTTCTTCAAATTTTTATCAATTGTTGCTTTTACAGTTACAGTTAATGTCATCCTGAGACTTTTTACGAAAAATAAATTTATCGGTTAAATTTTATCAATTTGACATTGTTTTTTTATTTATTGAATTATTTGATACTTTGATAAAATGAACATTTGCTTGTCATTTGGTGAATAAAACTTTAAAATTTGGTTAGAAGGTGAGTAAATATTTTAATTTGGGTAGAAAGTGAATAAAAATGTTTATTTGGGTAGAAAGTGTAAAAATAATTTTAAAATGGGTATTTAGTGAATATTCACTTATTAATACGAATTTTAATTTGAAATTCTCTTATTTGGCATGAAAATTTTATATAAAAATATATAGCCTTACAATTAAAATTATTTGCTAAAAACAGTACTTATATATTAGTATATTTTAAAAATCTGTTCTGTTCGCCTACGCACCAAATGACAAAATTCCCCTACATGTTACACGTAGGGATACATCCCTAAATCTGGGATCACTGGCACTAACAACAATCATATTATAGCTAGCTGATATTCATATTCACGAAAATATAATAACTCTGAAATATTAAAAAAAAAAGTATGTCACTGTAGAAACCATATCAAATGTGTATACAGGACAGGCTGAAATAAAAGTGCTTGGAGTAGAATACTTATGTCGAAATTTTGCCGGCCCACAGCCGACACATCACTGCAAGACAATAAACTATACATACCCCAACCGAAATATGTGTAAGTGCGGTGTAAGTCCACCAATAATTCGTGCCTGTGAAGGCTACGGCGTGAGAACGCAGTAGCTGAAACGTAAATTATCATTCCGTATAGGGGAAGTTGGGTTGAGGAGGAAATAGTCTTTTGGCTGTTCCATCATCACTCAATTCCTAAAAATTCGACTTTAAATTATAATAACAAATCGGCCCAAAATCAAAACACTGAGTAGTCCAGTGGGCACTCATAAATTCGTAACATCAACATAAATTCGCCTAGGATCTAGTAAGGGAAGGTGACGGGGAATTTAATGACAAGAATCGTTGCTATGATTTCTAAATTACTTTAATTCGTTACAACTTCTAAGTATTGACTATGACTCTAAAATGATTATGATTTTTTTTATTTCCAACTTATTATAGCCCCATTTCAATGATTCTACTCGTAAAATAACCTGATCCCACAATATAAAAATGCTAATCTAAAGGACTCAAAGTCCGATTCTGTAGACCCAATTAAAATCACTGACCATTTTCCTTGTAAGAAAATAACGTTGAAAATTATTGGTATTAAGTCGATATATTACGAGTTTGAAAAGTTAAACTGGAAAAATTGTAGTAAAATTTAACGAAACTCCGTTTAGATCGTCTAACGTTGTCTAAGTTTAACCCAGAATAAATTCATGATCAAATATGATTCCCCAATTGCCAAGATAAAGTAATAAATAAAACCCCGAAATTACACTCATCAATATATAGAAGGAAAACCAACCCTTAGTTCATTAAATAGGTATGTTTTCTAAAGCCTAACGTTACGTAAGGGAGAAGTATCGGGAACCCAGTAAGCGAAACATAAGCCATAAGTAATTACCATAGCTATCGATCATACTAATGAGATGGCCGCGAAAAATATCGATTAAGACAAATTTTGTATTAAACCCCACATGTTGACAAATGAGAATGACCTCAAAGGGTTTATATATAAATATATTAAATAATCATACGAGTTCTCCGATTAAAATAAAAATCAAATAATTTACAAACCCTCCGCGATAATTCATCAGTAAAGAAATCAATTAAAATATCCCTCATAAATTTTCATAATACAGATTCAAACATCACAAATTAACCACAAACAACGGGAGTTCCACGACGAAATAACATTCCGGTTTTATTCTTTTAGTATTAAGTCTTGATAACAAACTAAGAGATCTCCAAAATTCGCATGACAAAGACCACCACCTGAGAATGAAACATTAAATCTGATCAGGACGGCCCTAAGATTACCAAATTTACGACTGATAATACTAATAGTCAAAACATACCCAAGTAGCCGACGAACAATCTTAATCTCAGCCCATCCATATCTCCAGAATGAAGACTCATACACCGAGTAGTGTTACTCCAATGAATTTCATAAAAAAAAGAAGAACGGCCGGCTTTAATAAGTCCAGATTATGAAAACAATCCACCACCAAGAGGAATAAATCGATGACCCGGCATTTCTCCAAAATGCCAATAGAGAGATTCCAATCGAAAATTGTGTGCAATGTTCCTTCACCTAGGCTAATACGGAGACACACTGACAGGTGACCTTTGATGTCAGTGTGTGTGCAGAAAGACAGTTTAGACTCTCTTCTAATTCCGAGATGTGCACACCATTTGACCTGACATCCAACGAGAATACCGATCGATCTGGAAACCGATGTAGCGTATCTCGCATGCATCATTTCAGAAACGTGCATACACACGAGCAATCTGCAGTAGTAGTAGGTGTGCCAGCGGTAGTTATGAATTGTGCTTTACTCTCTAACCAGATAGACACACTCGCCCTGATATAAGGGGTTACCGCATTCCGAAATTTCATTTCACCGTTTTAAAGACTAACACTTCGCGATGCACAACTTCTTCGGGAAATGGTTTACGAGGGACCGAAATCAAACCAATCCATACAGAAACCCAAAGAAAGATCCGAGACGGTAAGTTTCATAAACCATTAGTTGTAAAATTAATTAATTTTCTGAGGACCACCTACCTGATTTTGATCCAAATGGATACGCGCAAGTCCCGAAGGCGACGTTGAGTTAAAGTTTTCAATGAATTTATTATGTTATCAAATACAGTTTGTACTCTCCCATTTGTCTAAATGACTTCGAATGATTTCCCAACAGAATTAAATATTAATTCCAAGCCCAGCCAGTGAGAATAAGGAAGCCATTTAAGAATTTTCGCTATTTTGCAACCATGATTCGACTCCATGCTAGACCATTCATGGAGGAGATTGTGAATTCCAGATTTCGTGGGACATCAGTGGTCGCGATATGCCAAGATAGAGAACGAGTTATTTCCTTGCAGAGTTTTAGCTCTAATTGTTCATTTTGGTGATGCTAATTTGGGTGATCTAACATGCTAATCTCAAATATTCATAGGTTAAGTTAGACGAGGGACACTTACGGAACGTAATTGGTTGTATGATCTTAGAGTTGATTGTCTATTTTTCGCAGGAATAATGATTTTATAAAGTAACTACTTGATTTCAAATATTACACCTGATGATTTAGACGTGGAGCGATTAGAATACCTCGCTTAGATAAGATGTAGATTTTAACTAATACGAACTCCCTCTAAATATCTTCTCTGATTTTTCCTTTAATCATGTTTAAAAATATTAAGCGAATTATGATAGTGACCTTCCGACTTTTGTACTTAGATTTAATAGAAATAGATAGTAGTTCGGTTAATGATATTTACGATAATGTCATTTATTTTTTGTGGTTATTTGAAACTTTTCTGAGGATGATTTGGAGTGAGAATGTATCTATCTTCATTTAAAACGCAATTATCTTGGTTACGATTGAACCACTGGTGTTACACGGAAGCTGGAAGTTGCTATGAGGGCGCGAAATAGTTAAAACGTTATCGACGAAAGTGAAGCTAGACCACGTTAAAATACCATGACGTTCATAATAATGAGTTTCGACCAACAGATCAGGGTAAGTACATACACTTCAGACGATTTAGGAGTACCTCTAGGAACACGAAAATAGACTACCCCGTATTTTCCTCATAACTCTCTCATCGATCGACGAAACATTCCCCAACCTGATCAATGGAATTTACCGCAATATTCTAACCCAGCAATTTTGAAGACTGTAACAAAAACTTAAAATGACATTTATATTATTGTTTAGACAACTCGTGGATTGACGCATCCCGGGTTATTGCACGGTTCCCCGCTCACTCGGCCGCCAGATGTAGGCAGGCGACGTGGGACGCGGGATTTTCCATTTCTCTGGTGCGAGAGACACGATCAGGCACACAAAGAGATGCAGATGAGGTCGAACTTCCTTATGTGGCGATAAAAAGAGTGCCCGGCCGCAACCCGGCCCGGGAGATCCGAGACCATGCCGAGTTCCTATTGGCGCGCCTCGAAGAGCACCAGAAGGAAACCGACAGACAGGTGGAGAAGGCCAGACAATATCTGAGATAGGTCAACGCAGATATAGCGTCGGGCAAAATACCCAGTACGGATGGTTACGCCCCCCGCTAAAATGTATCATACGAATTACGCGACCCGAAATTGAGGGAAAGGACTATGGCTATCGACATGGTGGTTCAGCGACGAATCCTGCCTAGAGAGCTGTGGAATGAAGAAATACCTATAGAAAATCGCTGCAACCACCTATATGCGCGCGAACGTTGCGTGCGGAAATGGAATTAAAAATATTGCAATCTAGCTCATCGGTGTATGATTAAAATAAATGTTTAAAAATTTTTCTTTCATTTCCTTTCCTTGTTTCGATAGTAACCTCTAAGGGCGTAAATAAGGGAACATTATAGCGCACTAAATAACAGACCGTATTAATAAATTGATAATTATTTCGGTAATTGAAAAACTAAATCTGACGAGCAAATTCATTATTGTAGATATGGAATCATGCCAGTACCAGATACTGCAACGGGAATTAGACAGGGCCCGTACGGTTAATCGGGAATTACAACAACAACTCCTTCAGTTAACCCGAGAGATACAGCAAACCAAAGCAACTTGGATTGAGCCGAAGAGGGTGAAGGCCCTATATCAGAAAATTACAGCGGCACAGAAGGGTTGAACTGAAGAAAAGTAGCTCAACCAGAATCAAAAAACGCAAATCCGAGGCCTGGAAGTGGCACTAGAGGAATGTCAAGAGGGCGCGGCGGTGACTTATCCCTTGGTATTTGCGCCAGCTCAACTGGCCTACCGAGAAGTGACTGGCGTCACCAAGCCCGCAAATAAACCGATCAAGCATCGCCCGGGAAAGCAGAGCGAGCGAAACGTCGCGCCGCAAAGACCCAAGATTAACAAATACGAAATTGTTTGGTTTATTTTTTTTTATAAATGTTTTACCTTGGTTAAATTTTCCAAATTTACTGCAATAAGATAGAGTTTAATTAACTGGAATTGTGAACAGTTTTCGGAAATAGATTCCCAATGAACGTAGAATTAATCATGATAGTAAGGGACCCGAAGCTAGGAAAGCGCATATAAACCTTCTAACGGTAGTGCGTTGGACCCATGTTGAGGTCGGGCCAGAGTAGTTCCTGTGTGGCGCTCACCTTTGGCGATCTCAAAGCCAGTGGTTACACTACCAACGTTGCTTAGTGACGGGTAACCATTGGGAGCGAAGAAAGTTATATCTGGGGTCAAGGGTAGTCCACACCATAAACCTCACAAGTTATAGGAAATTTTAGACTAATAGTTTTATAGGTTGTATTTACTGTATTTTCAACATAAAAATTGAAACCAAACAAATTGTTGCAGACTTTCACTATAAAATTTATTGAATTTTCCAATGCATAAACAAATAAAAAACGGAACCAAATGATTAAATATTTTGCACAAAAAATATTTAAGTATATAATTATATAATCCTGTATTATATTCACTTTCTTGTAATAGAGCAATTGAAATTAAAAATATTCATGCTTCATTGATGATTGAGCTTTTTCTATTATGATTTAATGTGTCACTCAGAGAATAAAGTTAGAAATATATCGTTTATACATATTTAACTAGTATATAAATTTTATAAATTTTATTTTAACAAGCCAATTTTTTTTATTTTTAAAAAATTCTATACTTCAGATATTAAGTTTTCAGGCCTTAGTTGCTACAAGTGTTTTAATAATTTCATCCTTGACGATTTCATGTTATATTGAAAAGGTAGCCAACCCATCCAACCGATCTTGTGTCATCGTGGAACAGGAATAAGTTTTGATTAATTTCAATCTTGAAAAACTTCGTTTTGCGCTGGCCACTGATGCTGGTATAGTTACAAGAATTTGCAAGTTGTTTTTTTTTTGGGGGGGGGGGGGTAGGTGCTTTCAAAATGGTTCAACAAATATTTAATTCATGTAAATCGATACTGAAAATATCTTTTGATCCCCATCTAAAAGCAAATTTTCTAAAGCCGTGCAATTGTTTCGTAACTCACAGTCACTTATTTTTGTGAAACAATACAAATTATTTAGAAATGTTAACTGGTCATTATGCTTTGTGATTAATTTAATACGGTTATTCATTCACTGGATAACATTGTCTAAAATGTTATTGAAAAAGTGGATTCTAAACTTCTATTTTTCGGTCATTTCAACTTCATTATAAAACATTATTTTTCGGTGGCTATTTCCTATTAGCTAAAACTCAGGTTCAATTTCCAGTTCTGAAGCTAACTTTCTTGCATCTTCTAAAACACAGTAAAATTTATGATCTGATCTGTAATTTTAAATGAACTGTATTGATTTTAAAAGTAGAGACACAGCTTGTGGTATATAGTTACTTACCTGTTGAATTCATGACGATGGGTTTTTCCTATATTTGGCAAAAAGTCAAAGAGAGACAAAGTCCGATATTAAAGTAAACATAAATTGGCGAACGCACGGTGTTGAACAATATAAGAATTCATGATAATTATAATATCTAATTATTTTTCGAATTAGATCGCAACACACATTATACTTTAATTCGTATACAAAATAACAATGGTTCATTTTCTAATTATGCAAGTTAGCAGGGCAGTGCCTGACCGGCGTTCATTACGTGCGCCGCACGCAGGCGGCCAAATTCAAAGGCGGCCTGACGACCAGAAAAACAAAAAAAATGAAAAGCAAAATAACAATGTTAATATATAGTCATAAATAATCGTGGAAATAGACAAATAGTTGATTGAAGTGTCATTGATATTTTTTTATTGATATTTTATTTTATTATTGATATTTTTAAATATTTTATTAAAAGGCCTAAGAATGACTGGAAGAAAAACGAAAAGATTGTCTGGAGCACATTATAAAAGAAAAAGAGTAGAAAAACAACGTGTTACTAAAAAAATCTTTGGTTCACTAACCAAATATTTGGAAAACTATACAGAAATACAAAATGCTTGCAGTAGCCAAGCAAATCCAAGCAGAGAATTTTTTTCGAATGAAAATGTATTATCTGCCGAAAAAATAAATGATAATGACAATATTGGTAGTAATGATGAAATAACAGATATTGCAGCTCAAAATATCGACGATATCACTGAAATTAATGAAGAATATTTTGATATGTGTATAGAACTAAATGATCCAGCTTGCAGGCCTTTGGCACTTACCGATAAAGTGCTGGATATTTTAATTGAAAAAGGCCCTGCTCAAAATATACAATCTACATATCCACTAAATGAATTTGGAAGATCATTTTCAAAGGTTTATTTCTATAGAAAACTGCCAAATGGGGAAAAGTTTAATCGTGAGTGGTTAATCTATTCTCCAAAAAATGATGCCACATTTTGCTTCTGTTGTAAATTATTTGGCAAACAGGAAATAAAATTAGTTAATGAAGGCTTCAACGATTGGCAACACATATCCGACAACTTATCTCGTCACGAAAAAACAACGCTGCACATCGAAAATTGCACCTGTTGGAAAAAATTGGAATTAAATTTAAAAAGAAAAACCACAATTGATAAGAATATGCAACGGTATTATGACACCGAGAAAAAACGATGGTGTCAAATTGTAAAACGCATTATATCTGTGGTGCAATTTCTAGCAGGACAGTGTTTAGCTTTTAGAGGTTCTTCCGGCAAATTGTACGAAAAAAATAATGGAAATTTTCTGAAAGCAATTGAAATGATAGGAAAATTTGATGATATAATGGCAGACCACATAAAACGCGTACAAGAACCAAACGCCCCAAAGAACCGCATGCCACATTACCTGGGAAATCGCTTTCAAAATGAAATAATCGCTATCCTTGCAACCCAAATTCAAAAATATATATTAACATTAATAAAAGAGGCAAAATATTTTTCTGTCATTTTGGACTGTACGCCGGACACTGGGCATGTCGAGCAAATTACAATGGTTATTAGGTATGTACATATTAAAAATTATGAAGTTGAAGTAAGAGAAAATTTCATTGGCTTTTACCAAGCTAAAAAATGTACTGGAGAATCTTTTTACGACTTCTTAATTCAAAAGTTAAACTATCTTGAATTAAATATTAGCGATATGAGGGGCCAGGGATACGATAATGGGTCTAACATGTCCGGAAAACATAGAGGATTACAAAAACGAATTTTGGACAATTATCCCCGAGCTCTGTTCATGCCATGCAACGCGCATACATTAAATTTGGCCATTAATGACGCAGCTAATGTTTCGTTTTCAACGGTGGATTTTTTCAGTAATGTATCTGCAATATACAACTTTTTCAGTGCATCACCATTTAGATGGCAAGTTTTAAAGAAAAATGTAAAATCTTTAACATTAAAACAAGTTAGTGAAACTCGATGGGAAGCAAGAATTAAAGCGATTAGACCACTGCGAAATGAATTAGGTGAAATTTATGACAGCCTTATAGAAATAGCTGAGGAATCTTCAATGCCAACAGTTCGACATGAAGCTGAATGTTTGGCAATAAAACTTAAATCTTATAAATTTATTTCTTCAATAATAATATGGTACGAAATCTTGGAAAAGGTAGATTTTATTAGCAAAATGATGCAGAAAGTTTCTTGGAATATCAGTTCGTGCGCTGAATCAATTAAGAAGTTTTGAAATTTTTTAAAAGCATTAGAAATGACGAAAGTTTCGAAAATTATTTGCAGATTTCTAATGAACTTTGTGTAGCACTTGAAACTCAACCGGATTTTCCTGCCGAAATTAGTGTACGTAGCCGACATCACCGAAAACAATTTAGCTATGAAAGAGATGAAGATATTCAATTTACTCCAAAAGAACATTTTCAAATTAGTTTTTTCTATGTAATACTCGATACGGCTATTTCATCTCTTACCACCCGTTTTGAAACTTTGTCAGGTTTCGAACATTGTTTTGGATTTCTATACAAATTTATTGATATGGAACATGAGGAAATAAAAAAAAGTTGTTTCGATCTCCATAATAAATTTAAAGATGGCGAATCTTGTGATATTAGTGGTGTAGAATTATATCAAGAGTTAGTTTCTTTAAAAATTATCATTAAAGACAGAAAGTAGCCCGAAGAACTCATAAAGTTTTTATACAAATACAACTTAGAGACTTCTTTCCCAAATGTCGCCACAAGTTTAAAACTATTACTGACAGTTCCAGTATCTGTTGCATCTGGAGAGCGAAGTTTTTCAAAATTAAAAATAATCAAAAACCATCTGAGAACTTCAATGACTCAAGAGCGTCTCAGTAATATATCAATTATTGCAATTGAAAGTGAAATTGCTGATTCCACAAATATTGAAGGTGCGGTTGAAGAATTTGCCTCTAAAAAATCGCGTAGAGTAAATTTTTGATTGTAATATTATAGATTTACAGGCGTGTCAAAATATATTAACGTTTTATATTCAATGGTTATATTTACATTAGATATATAAGTATAGTAATAAACATTATGAATTAAAATTTGTTTTTTTTCTTTGATTTTGATGTTATATCAAAGGGCGGCCGTGCATACCAGCACGCAGGCGGCCATGTACCCAGGAACGGCCCTACAAGTTAGTGAAGTTACACAGGAAATTAGTAATAAAGTGGATAATGAGTATTTTATCCGTATTGTTTTTTCAATTTACCGCGCGTAAACCATGCCGTCCCAAGTCAGTGAATCATAGACCCATGTCTTAAGCCAGCCCTCTGCCTATATAACACAAAAAATTGATAAATACATACATATATTTTAGAATAGCGCAGTAGGCATAGAAAAATGTTTATTTAAGATTTTGTAATTAGTGTAGGTATATTGGATTTGAATATTCTCTTTACACCTGTTTCAGTTCATTGAAAACTACTATAATAAAATGAAAAAATCAATAATGTTATAATATAGGAACATATTAATTACCCGTGCTGCATGTAATTTGTTCGATTGAATAAAAACTTATATTATAGGAAGAAAGGAAATTGAAGAAAATTTTTTTTTAACAAACACATGATACATAGTAATTAATGCATACAAACTTTCAAAATGTAGAAATGTTCAGATCAATAAAAACTCTATATAAAACTATTTTTAGTAAATTTTTTGACAATTTTTTATAAAAAATGACTACTTAAATTTTTGATGAAAACTCGGATGACTGTACATTGAGTTTCCGAGAAAATGATGAAATAAATTGGAAGAAATTTCATTTAAATTCAATCAATTGATTATTTTTACAGATTTTCAGATATTTCAGAAATATCTGTTGAAACTTTAGCCTTTTGCGGTGAAGAAGAATTAAAAAGGCAAGATTTATCTTAAAGTTAAAATAAACTAATTTTTTGCATAATTTGCAATTTATCTGAATCGATCGAACCAGGACCCTCAAATGGTGAATTGAGAAAAAAGGAAAAGGTAAGTTTTAATAACTTAAGTCTAAAAATAATATTTTTATAGAATTTCAGAAGTAGACAAAATTAGGATTATCAATGTCATGTAAAATGGCGAAGATTTTGATAAATTTGGACAATTATTAGGATTTTCAAAGTAATCTATAAAAACCATAATTTACAAATATAAAAATTTTGCCATTTTGTCAAGAAAGAAGAAGATGCGGCCGTGAAAAACGAATTTCGGAAGAAAATGGAAATAAATTATTAGACTATGTTGAAGATAACTTTTATGCAATCCTCGAGGAAATGCAAAATTTCTTGATGCAATTTGTTCATATTTAACGAATCAACTAATATCATATAAAAAAGTGAAGCCAAGTATCGTTGCACGAAACTCGGATCGCGTACTGAAAATCCGAATGCAGTATGTGACGCGATTCCAAGAAGAAGCGTGGCATGACAAAAAATTTATATATGTAGATGAATGTGGCTTCAACAGTTGGACAAGCCAAACATTTGGAAGGAAAAATAAAGGGAAAAGGATATATTCGACAGTTCCCAGTAATCGATGACCGACCAAACATGTCACTGGCTTTGGGAATTGGTGTAAAAGGGCCAATTCACAACAAATTAATTAAAAGGAAACATTTCAGATTTCCTTGAACGAACTTACTTCCCAATTGAACAGAGATGAATATCACATTATTAACGATAATACATCCATTCAAGGAGGAGCATTATCAACAAACAACTTTATAGAATATTTACCACCGTACAGTCCGTTCCTGAATCCAATCGAAAGTGTCTTCAGCAAAATTAAGTTAAGTACACGGAAGACTATTGCAAGGAAAAATGGATTCAGCTCAATGTCCTTCCCTAGTAGATTCTATGTAATCAATGAGCCTGTGAAATCGAACTACGAAAAGAAGAAAATAAAAATTTTAAAAAATATTTCTTTCCCATTCGGCGATTTTTTCCAAATTGCTGCAAGAAGAATGAAATATTTGGAGATTGAATTGTATTTTAATAAAATTTATTTTTCAATTAATCTGACTTACATTTATAGTATAATAATTCCAATAATTTACATAAATTGGCATTAATTCCTTAAAAAAACCTAAAAAATTAATTAAAACTAAATTTTAAATAAATTATAATTAAAAGTATTAATTAAGAGCTTGAATAATGATCTCATAACTTTACGAGATCACAATCCAAGCCTTAAAATATACTATATTAAAAAATTTACCTGTTAGCCATTTTTAAAAATGGCTAATTCATAAACTTAATCATAACTGTAGTTGGATGTTCATTAAAACTTCTATTATAGAAGTTTTTAATGAACTGAATCAGGTGTATGACTTTTATGCTACCAATGAATTTTGAAAGTGATTCTCGACTGTATTAAAAAAAGTCGCTCAAGTATATTTTAATTTTTTTAATGTTTAGTTCATTTTGAATTTATATTTCACCTTAACCGTAAATGATGCCACTCATTTGCATGCCATAAATTTATTACTCTATTAAGATATTCTCGAATAACAATGAGTTTGTTAGGATATTAGTAAGTTTTCGGTAAACAATACTGACTCCATGTGGTCGTTATAAAAAATAAAAGACCTAACACAATAAAATTTATTTTTCAATATATTCACAAATTTTTGGGATACACAATAATTTAAATTGATTAGAATACACTATGCAGAATCGACACTTTTTACTCAATACTCAGATGGCAGGCAATCTTAAGAGTAACCTCCCTTTTGGCAAAGGAATTTAGCGCTTTAAAAATTATTAATTTCATTGTTTTTACTATCAACACGTAGAGAATTGATGATAATCTCTTTTGTTTTGAAATTTGTCGTCTACCTTACTGGCTATACCTTTTAGCCCCTTTATAGGATTCTTTTCTCATAACTATTTTTTTCAAATTAGATTATCGAGCCTCAAGAATCTGAAGAATTTGAACAAATTGAAACTATTTTATTTCAGCTTGACAGGCTTGACAGTTCTTGAATTTCTTTAGAAATTAAATTTATTAATTTTTATCAATTAATTAGTTTGCATTTTTTAAAATTAACATTGTCCAGAGACCCATATCAATTTGAAATTATTAAATTCGTACTTATCTTTTCATTTGCCGCAGAAAAATATTGATTTTTTAATTTACTCGAACGTAATTCTTTGTACAATTTAAATTAATTTCTTTAATTCGAATTTTTTTTTATTGAAGTCGCATAAATATTTATTTAAATAAAATAAATAATTTCATTTATTTTCATTTTGACAAAGATCAAATATTTTTTTATCATCACACAGGTTTATCAAGTGTTATTTAATAAAAAAGTATTTGATCTTTTGTCAAAATTAAAATAAATAAAACAGATCTATAGTACCGAAAAATCAATAAAAATATTTATCTTTATTCTAAAAGACAATAAATGAAATTGAAAAATCGATCAATTGTCTAAAACTATAAAATGCTTTTATTAGTTTTTTTTTAAATCCTAAACAGTTGAAAACTAAAAAAATTGAAAAATCATAAAAAGTAAAATTAATACTAATTCCTAAATGCCCGATTTTTTTAATTAAATTTTTTATTGCAATCAATTAAACATATTAACAATTGAAAATTTAAAAATTGAATAAAACTTTTAAAATAATATTTTTATTTTTTTGTATATTTAATTACGATTGTCAGTAGTTAATTTATTTAATAATACCTACGTATACTAAAAAAAATAAAAATTAATTGTGATTTCAATAAAGGGTTTCAGCACCCAAAAATATATTCGATATTCACCAGAAGATATTTAAGACGGACAAAAAATTGTCAATATACTTTTTAAATGCAATATAGGCAATCAGTCTCGCTTCCTGGATGGCAAGCAATCAAATGATGTCTGTCTGCACATCCGGACAGGAAATAAGACGATTACACCCTTTATGTCATCAGCAACACTTTCAATTACAAATTTGATAAAAGAATGCATCTAACAAGGGAGGAACTGGAAGAGATGGGAATAATACATTTAGAAAAAGCAGAGACCTCTGTCTGTGTGGATAAATATAATAATATGATAATAATAATAATAATAATAATAATTAGGTCACTATCAAACAAAACTAGATGAAAACATACAATTTCTACAATTGCAGTTCACAATGGATATTCAGTCAAGTTGATTGCCTCCGCCACCCCCAGGCCGTGGGACGCCTGTATTTACAATTTCTACAAGAGAAATAAATATCCAATTACACTTGATATTATTGTCAATTCAATTCAATCTTTTGATGGTCCCCATTCTTTTGTTCTTTTACAAATGCTGGAACATTATCAATCATATTTGCTTTCATTAATTAACTAACATTGGAATTGTTTAAATGGGAAACTTTTTATTTATCCACGGTATTTGATTTATCTTTAATATTTTATTCTTCATTAATTATTTATTTTTTATTGTAAATTTAATTTTAATGGATTTTCACCCTTAATAAACATGTATTTGCAACATTCAA
Source organism: Schmidtea mediterranea (assembly GCA_022537955.1). NCBI lineage: Eukaryota > Metazoa > Platyhelminthes > Tricladida > Dugesiidae > Schmidtea > Schmidtea mediterranea. The sequence goes on from CM039680.1 coordinate 162,264,985, forward strand.
TTAAAATAAAATTTTCATGCATATTGTTATTATAGTATATTATAAATAATACTATTTAATATTATAAGGACTTTTTTTGTTTTTCACCTCTGATTTCTTTATAAGTGGCATAATATTTTCTACAAAATTTGACTATGAATCAGATTTATTTAAGGTATTCATGAATTTTCGGTACAGCCTTTTCAACTGATTCTCAAAATCACTTGAAAAAAACACGGAAAAAACATTATGATTTTTTTATGTTTGCAATAAAGTATTTATAAAAAATAGGTTTATATTTAAATTCCAAGTATTATTAAAGCATACAAGAAAATGATGAAAAATAAGGGGCATATAACTAGTCAGTACACTAGGCTTCAGTCTAAGGGTAAATCTAAGTCAATTTAATACAAGTGTTTATACACAAAATGAAATATTTCGTCCTAACCACTCCAAAACAAAATTTAACAAGTGTTTTACTTTCTGTTACTTCACGGATTGAATTTTTCTTCTCACATAGTTTTCAAAAATCAATAATAATTACTTGACTTAATAAATATGTCAATAATTTAATTACAAGAAAGCGAATTTCAAAAGCATGTTTCACAATATATTTCGATAGTTCACGTTATCATCAGGTAGAATAGCAAAAACTATGCACATTATATGTTATTTGAACAAATTATATTAATTTTAAAATAAATATTTATTAATAATTTTTTTTTAATAATAATACATTCAACTTTTTTGCTTATTTTCAAAATAAAACTTTGTAAAAAATTATTTTATTATAATTTTATTTTAATACACGAAAACAAAATCAATCCACATATCCAAAATTTACCAACCAATATATCACAGCATTTTGGGACTTAATTTTCGTATTCAATGACTTTATCAACAGTGCTTCACATATTATGATTTTTTTGTGTTTACAATAAAATATTTACATAAAATAGGCAAATGCAGTATGTTTATTTAAATTCCTAGTATTATTAAAACCAAGGAATGTGGTGGGTGATCACTTCCTTGATTAGTAATATTAGTAACTTTTCACAAGAATTCGATAAATGAGAGATCCGTAACGTGTGCGAAAAAACGATATAACGAATATGTTTTCACACTGGTTCAAGCAGTTAAGCTAATTAGAAAATCTTCTCTTAATCATTTTCCTTGAAATATTTATTGGACAGAAAAATACCTATTTTTCGCTGCATTAAATATGGAATCACCTTTAAGTCTGAAATAACACAAAACAAAAACAGGTGTTAAAAGATTAAAATGAACCCTGTTTATGAGAATGCAATAAAATAACGATTTGTTTATGTTAAAGTTGTCTTGCTCATCTAGTGTAGCCTACACTTTGTAGGTTGAGTAGAAAAAATTAACCCTAATATATGATGATTGTTTCCTTATCTTACTTGTTTTCTGATGATTAATATGTACAGTTGTATACACAAAAATAAGGACGATTTTCTTATTTTTAGTTCCAAGAAATCAGCTTCGGAATCTTCTGTGGAAGGGGGCGATCGCCGCCATTTCCCCCTCCTTGGATCTGTTCTTGATTAAAACGTGCAAGAAAATAATGAAGAATAATAATTAATAAAATCTTAAAATCAGATATACCTATTTTATTCATATACTCTTTATTCGGTTGACAGTGTTTAAAAACTTGATATTACCTCCTTTCTGTCTTTGCGTTCGAAGTGAGTGCCATTGTCACCCATGTTGTTACAGTCCATATATAATTGTAACAATATATTTGACACAATTTAATGTTTTCTTAGCTTACGGCTTTCAGAGTTTTTGTTAAAATGTTCGTTCTCCTTGGGCAACAAAGTTTTGTTTTCTCGTGTTCGACGATCACATTGATGTATTACGTAAGACACGCCATTGCAAACTTAATAATCATTTTGAAACTGCTCAAGCCTTTTGACATAGTAATTAAAGTCAATTTTGAGCGTCACGCTCAAACAGTAAATTTCAGATTAATTTCCGATTTAATGAACATTGGTAATCTCATATTTAGGTTTTACAATTACTGGGGGATGTGTAGTCAGATATATAAGGGATAATTAATGGAAAATGAAAGACTTATTTTCAATTGGGTTTCAAACATTTTATGAAGCTGAAACTTTTCAATTCCGTTTTAAGTAAGTGAAACCCAGTAAGTGAATTAATTCATTATTTATTCATTATTAAATTGTCACTTCCGGTTAAGTGAACTATAATATTTATTACACATCATAATTTATACTTGTATATTATAAAGGAAACGAAACTTATATGTCCCAAGTTGTGCGCGATCAGAGCTATTCGCACGACCATATCTTTTCCCTTATCCCTATCCGACATCCTTAATATATTGAAACATATCCAATGATATCCTAGAGCGGACTTGGTCCGAAAATGATTAAACGACGTGAAATGATTATAAATAATTAGTTAGAAATATGAAATTTTTATATGGAATCCCTTTGGCATCTGCAGTAAGACTTCGGACGTATTTATCAGGGATTAGCAGGAGTCCTTTTAGAAAATGTATATAATTTTTGGCATTGTATTTTTTGCAGCAAAAATATTTTTGTTTAATATTAGAAAAATGTTTTAAATCCATTTACAAATTTTAAAAATGTTTTTAATTTCTACTAAAAGCTAACATTTTAAAACTTCCACCACTACATTCCTTTGATGGAACTTCGGTTTTGTTTTTCCCTACAAGTAATATAATTAAGCTTGATGATTCAATGACAATTCCTTTGTTTTTCTTAAGTGTCATTTGTTGCTTAAAGGATTTGTTGAGTTATAATTTTATTTGGTTCGGTAGATCTGTTTGCTCTAACTCCAAGTGCTCTTTAAATGATACTGGAATAACTCAACACAGGAAAACTTTTATTCGATACCAACAATTTCACAATGATTCAAATATTACTTTTACAATATTGGCAGGAATCCAATCCGCCTTTTCAAATACCTACTAAAATATTCTTGACAAGTCTGATTAGTTCTCTTTCCAGATCTCACGAATCTTTTTCAACTTTCTTTTAATCGCAAATTTTCTAAACTATTTTGTGCCTCTGTTGTTGATTTGAGACTCCTTTATATAGGGAATCTCTCCTCAAACAACTAATCCGATTGACGGGGAACTAGTTAAACAAATTTCTTTCATCTTTTGGATGCTTCAGACGTTCTCCGAGAGAAGACTGCTAAATAAGTCACATTAAGGAATAATTAGTTCCCTTCGTAATAAAATTTATTCAAATCGGAGAATTTCTCACTAATTTAATTTATTTGTTTTCGTCATTTTAATTAATTAATTAGTATTTTCTTAATAACTTTTTCTAGGGATCCCATATTAATTTTATATTATTATTTTCGTATTTGTCTCGTCAATTGACATCGTCACATACCCAATTCCACCGGAAAATATTGATTTTAATTTTTTGATTATTTTTAATTAAATATTTTATTTTCCCAAATTTTTATTTATTATAATTTTTTTTGAAAATCACCTAACCCGACACATTATTTTTAAATTATTTAAAAACTGTCAATTTTATATGTAAATAAAATATGAGAAATTCACTTTTAGTAAACCTCTGGGAATATTTAATAAACAAAACAAAATATTGATCGAAAATGAAGATAATGAATAAAGACCAATAGTAAAAAAATAAAAGATTTTAGGGTTTCAAAAGGTGATAGACGATAAAAAATTAAAATATTTTACAAATCAGTTCAAATAATATAAATATTTTAGTTTGTTTTATTGTATCAGTATCACTAATTTTATTTTATAAAAAATGGCTCAATTTTCAATTGACGATGGAGGGTTTTTATTAAAAAGCTATTATAAGCTAAATATCCAATTTTGGTAAAGAGAGAATGGATTAAAATCAAAAACGGTAAATAATATAGTCTATGATGAATGTAGGATAACAGTAAATAATAAGGATTCTAAATAATATAATATGTATGAATGTGTATGTTGAATTTGTATGACTGAAGATTATGTAATATATGTCTGAATGTCAAAGGTGTGATTTATGTGATTTATGTATGCATGTGTGTATCTTGCTCAAGATAATTACAATATAATAATTTCCTCCTGAGAGTTTCTCACTTGTTTTAAGATAATAAATATTATGCCTCCAAATTCTTCTAAAAGTGAACATTACGACAATTTGGAAGACCCAAACCACATAATAATTCATTCATTTGTTCAAATTCCATTACAAGATATCCAGAATGCATGTAACGCTGTATTAAAAATGTGTAAACTTTCCATTGATGTAGATGGTGAACATTTTGAGCATTTATTGTAATTTCAGTTTTAAATAAGATTTTAATAAATGTTATCTTAAATCATAATAAAAAAAACATTTATATTGTTTTAAAAATATTTATAAATAAATAGAATCGTCTAATACCTTTTGAAACACTCTGTACATAAAATAACATTGATGTAAATTGAGCAGTTCATTTTGAAAGTGGAGCATGTTTCTTTAGTTATAGCAAACTTCCATTAACTTCGGACATCTTTACTAAATATTATTGGATAATAAATTTAATTGATCTATAATTACAAAACCCGCATAAGTGGGCTGCAAAGCTTATTGAAAATTTTTAATTTATTAAAACACAAATCCTTAAATTACTCTTTATAACAACATTATTGTTCAACTATTTAAAAGGTTTTTTCTATGATTTTCCATAGGTGCGCTGCTAGTGTGAGAAGAAAAAGAAGCAATTAGAGTAATTACTAGTGGAAAAATATACTCACAGAAATAAATAAAAATTATCACAAAAACGTTTTCTTTCTGCTTCAACATTCAGATTGAGAGTCTTAAATATTATTTTTGGTAAAAACCGACTCATCAAACTGAAACAGAAACTTTATTTTTAAAACATTATAAGTAATGAAAGATGAAAAACTTGATTAATTACTGCAAACATCATCAAACCTTTTGGAAAGAACTTGATAAAATTTTTATCCTTCGTCCATCTCCTAACATTATACTTGTGCGGTATCGAGAAATTGTATTGTTTATTCGTTAAGATTTTAATTTACATTCGTCGTTATATTTTTTATTACATTAATTCTATCCGTAAATTTTGATGGAATACTTTGTTGAGGGTATTTTGTTAATGCGGTGTTATATGCTTTTTGTCGGGGTACCGATTTTCCAAATGTATATATCGCGCTACGCATTTATTTCACTCTACTTACACTTAACAATGCAATGGAAATCCCTTGGGTCACTAGAACTACATCAAATACTTTGAAATAATCGTTTATGGAGTGCCGGTTTTCCACATTTTTATTCGGGTTGTTTAAATTAACGATTAAATTAATTGAACTCATTGGCTCAAATTTGGAGAAATTGACCAATCAAAAGTGTTAAAAAACTACAAATTTTATGCTTATTTATTAATGAATTTTGTGATTTTAATTTTAATTAATAATGTTTTTATTTAATTAATGTTTGTTTGAATAAGATAACTGTTGAAAGAGAATAAAACAAACAATTAAGTCAATTTTATCAATTGTATTTATTACTGTGGTCCGATGCATATTTTCTGCCGACATATACTGCATTAAACGACTCAGGAAGCACGATTTACGAGAGCTATTAAAAACTGAAAATTGCAAGCCCAGTACTTGAAAATGTAACTCCTTACTACTAATAAGCAGGTGTTGCTGAAGCACTCACCAGACTTTCATAACTTACAGGTGCAAAGCAGGAAACTGCAGTAGCGATTATCCAGTTACAATTGTTCGCTGTTTAATTGAATACTCTCAACAAAACAGGAAATATTTCCTCCAACGTAAACACAAAACCACGATTCTGACGTACAGGAAAACACTTTCATTAGCGAAAACTGGAATTGTTAAAAAAAAGTCATCTTCTATTTATCGATTAACAAAGATATTTCACATCTTTTATTCATATATTTTCTATAAATATTAAAACAAATTAAATAATAATTTTTTTCTCGTAAAATATTATCTTTTTAATATTTTAACCAATTAACACAATCAAACATAAAATTATAAAACAAAATTTAATTATTAAAACATAATTTTTAAATATTTTTTTTATTAAAAACCTTAAATAATTCTGATATTTATGAGGAAGAAAAAGAAAAAGCGATATGAATTTATTTATTTTTATTGTGAATACGAGCAAATTCGCAATTAAACTCGTTTAAATATCTGTGTAAAAACTAATTACGGATATTGCCCATCATTTGATGGATAATTAAACACATTAGTAGTGAGAACTGTGGCTTTGCTTTGTCAGTTTTTTCAATTACCTTCAAACGAAGAGAAAAATTGAAAATTTAAAAACGGTTGGTTATCGTTTTCTTCCCTAGGAAAATCTCTGATCATTCGATTCATCTAACAAACCAACTATAAAAAAAATCCTCCCCAAACCAGTCTCCTCCTCTTTTTAACAGTTCTTCAAAAAAATTTTTTATAAATAAATTAATCGTAAATATTTTTAATTTTGAAAAACAAAAAATTGTGAATTGCTAATGGGTCGGCAAAAAAGCTATCGATTTTTCTTTGCGAAAAATTTATCAGTTTGCTGAGATATTTCCGTTCTCTGTGATTGAAAGGCAACAAGTCAGATTGAAAGGAAATTTAAATGAGGAAAATAAAATTTATTTGAACATAAAAAAATACTACTCTCGACAATTTGCCGTTTGTCAATGGTTTTGCATTTTGATTTTCCGCGGTCATTGATTGCGTTTATTAAGTAGATTATGTGTATAGTTTTAGCCAAGTTTATCATTCTCTACCCCACAATTTATCTCCCATGCGCTCCCCTCATTATTTGCATTTTATTCATTAATAATTTAAGTTTAAAATATCGATAAAAGAATGCATTAACACTGCGCTACCCGTGCATTTTCTTTTCCATCAATCCGTCAGTTGGAATTGATTTGTTGAAAAATCGATATTTAGCACCATTGCCAGTTAGGGAGATATTAAAAACACTAATTCTAATTTTTTAAATAATTAATTGATAAAATTTGTTATATTACTGAAACAAAAAATCGATACGGAATATTAAATCAACTGAGAAATCAATAGTGAAATGTAATTTTTAACACCATCTGCCGATGTCACATACTCATTTTCTTTCCCATTTTCTGTTTTCCTATATGTCAGTGGAAATTGCCCATTTTCTTTACGCAGACTACTGCTGCGAGCAAATCATTGGTCGAGCGCCTTTTTGCTGGAGAAAACTAACCAATCAAAATCGAAAGAAATAAAAACCATGTAAATAATATTATAAATACCTATACTTTGATTAGAATGGGGAAAAATATAAATTATAAACTTTAAATTTCAACATGAAACAGTCAACATTTTTAATAGATGATCTTATTCAAGACAAATATCGAAACATGCCAATATTGCCGCCATTACAAAGTGCATTTGGATCCCAAATTAGGTGCACCGATTTGAACATGAATTGGCAAAATGAAGATTTAGATATCAATAAAACGCTGAGAAAAATCAATTCCCCAATATTAGGATTCACCAATAAAAACAGCTATTTGAATTCAAATAATGAGGTTGCAGAAAAAGTGGCCAAAGTTTTTTCTTGTCCAGATTGCGGTAAAACTTTCAACGCTCATTACAATTTAACAAGACATATGCCGGTCCACACCGGTGCCAGGCCCTTTATTTGTAAAGTAAGTTTTGAATTGATTTTTTAATAAAGAATTTGAAATTATTATAATTTAATTCATCGAAGCCCTTGAAAATTAAATGTCGGCATTATGTAAAGTTGATTTGATTACTTGACAATATTCAGCCTCCCCAAGTCATACTCATTATTGAATGGGATTCTGCAAACAATCAATGAAAGCCTTTCAAACAATAAACCCATTTTCAAGAAGTCCTTTTCAGCATGTGTTGGTCTTGTTAACATCACAACTTTTCTTTTGTCTAGCTATCATTAAATTTGCAATAAATCATTCTCCCGAGAATGGTTCTTATCCATAATTTCCAGCAAATAATACATTGTTAAATTAATGTTGGAGGCAAACTTACTTTTAACAAAAGATGGGTTTCTAGCACGCAATTAGGTTGATGACTTGAAGAAAATTAAATACTTCAACAACTTAACAAGAGTATCCTCTAATGACTTACCAATACTTTTTATTGTTTTCAACTAAATGAATTCTAATAGATTTGTAATAACAAGACATATTATTATTATTATTATTATTATTATTATTATTATTATTATTATTATTATTATTATTATTATTATTATTATTATTATTATTATTATTATTATTATTATTATTATTATTATTATTATTATTATTATTATTATTATTATTATTATTATTATTATTATTATTATTATTATTATTATTATTATTGTTATTATTATCATTATAATTATTATTATTATTATTATTATTAATGACAGGTTTGCGGCAAAGGATTTAGACAGGCTAGCACTTTGTGCCGTCATAAAATTATTCACACCTCGGAAAGACCTCACATTTGCAAGACATGTAACAAGTCATTTAATCGCAGTTCAACTCTAAATACTCACATGAGAATCCATCAAGGTTACAAGCCATACAAGTGTGAAATTTGTGGCAAAGGATTCCACCAAAAAGGGAATTATAAAAACCACAAGCTCACCCATAATATTGAGAAACAATTCAAATGTCCAATTTGTACGAAAGCATTCCATCAAATTTATAATCTAACATTTCACATGCACACTCACACTGACAAGAAACCTTATGTCTGTCAGCATTGTTCAAAAGGTTTCTGTAGAAATTTCGATTTGAAGAAGCACATTAGGAAACTGCATGCCAATGAGAAAATTATCAATTCCATAGATATTCCAAGCGCCGTTTGTATGAAAGCAATTGAAAACCATTCCAATGATTATTTGAATATTTCAACAGAAATCTCTCCAAAATATCCAACAAACCCTTCGATATTCAAAGATTATCAAATTCCTTTTTCGTTCAACAATAGATATTTCTATCATTCATCCCCAAATTATTCATCATTAGGAGTTTACCTTTCTCAACTCTCCTCTTTTAACGCAAAATACTTTTCCAATCCCATGGCGCTGATTCAAAAGTTTATATCTTCTAATAAACAGCAAATAAATTCATTCTCGGATCACATAAATGTCCAAAATATCCAGAAAGTTTTGCCTCAAATTCAATCTTTCAATCAAATTCCATTTATAACACAGTTCAAAGATGATGATCAAATGTTGAATAAGCTGGACCTTCTTTAGATAATTATGTACATATTCCTCATTTAATTTCTTATTTATTCCATGTAAATTATTCTTTATCTCAAATATATAAATAATAATAAATAATAAAGATAATACAAATTTTAGTTTAAATTACAAAAAACTATATAATAATAAAAACAACAACAACAACAATAATAATAATAATAACAATAATAATAATAATAATAATAATAATAATAATAATAATAATAATAATAAATAATAATAATATAATAATAATAATAAATAATAATAATAATAATAATAATAATATAATAATAATAATAATAATAATAATAATAATAATAATAATTAATAATAATAATAATAATAATAATAATAATAATAATAATAATAATAATAATAATAATAATAATAATAATAATAATAATAATAATAATAATAATAAAATAATAATAATAATAATAATATAATAATAATAATAATAATAATAATAATAATAATATAATAATAATAATAATAATAATAATATAATAATAATAATAATAATAATATAATAATAATAATAATAATAATAATAATAATAATATATAATAATAATAATAATAATAATAATAATAATAATAATAATAATAATAATAATAATAATAATAATATAATAATAATAATAATAATAATAATAATAATAATAATAATAATAATAATAATAATAATAATATAATAATAATAATAATAATAATAATATAATAATAATAATAATAATAATAATAATAATAATAATAATAATAATAATAATAATAATAATAATAATAATAATAATAATAATAATAATAATAATAATAATAATAGAAAATTTTAAATTGCATTAATTTTTAAAAAATTAGAATATAAGTAAAAAATTTAAAATTTAAAATTAATTTAAAATATATTTTTAAAAATATTTATTTATTAAAAAATTAAATTAATAAAAAATAATTTGTTTAAATTAAATGTTAATTCATAATATTTTTAGTTGGTTTTGAGTACCTGAAGATGATAGCTGTGCTATCGAAATATATCGTAAGAAAGGTTTTTTATTGGCGTTATCGTTTAATTAAATCGTTGCCAAATTTATTTAATTATTTATTAATAATAATAATAATAATAATAATAATAATAATAATAATAATAATAATAATAATAATAATAATAATAATAATAATAATAATAATACGAAGAAGAAGAATGACTTTAATTGTGCTCTTTCAACTTCAATAATACACAAACAAGATTTAACTATTCAAAAAGAAAATTTTAAGAAAATATCAAAAGAGATTTTTTTTATTAACGAGGAAATTTTTTGTTGTATATTTATTGCTAGGAAAAATGCCAAGTTTCAAAGACACATAAAAACCAAACATCAGGAATTTAGAAACATCTATAAATGCTCATAATACGAAAAATCATATATTATTTATATAAATAAAGATACACTTATTGCTGAAAAGGCTTTATAAATAAAAATAAATAAAATAATAAATGGAGAATCAGAATTAAGAGGGGGCAATGTTGCACAAAGGAAAATATTGAGATAATAAATTTATTTTCTCCCCAAATTGTTGTTATTTCACATATTTGGAAAGAATTTATAAAATTCTCCATCAGGCAAGTTCAAGTTATTAACATAATAAAAATGATATTTAACCGATTTCAAAAAGAACTTTTTCGAAAAATTATTTTTATTATCATAAAATTATAAATAATATATATATATATATATATGTAACGAATATTTTTTGAGTGTATACATTGACATAATTTGAATATAAGTATAAAAAAATGTTCATCTTAAATGGCTTTTGCAGTCAGGCCCATTCCGTAAGCTTACAAAACCATTTATCGCTCCATTCGGAAGCAAAACTTTTGTGCCACCGTCTTGAATATATTTTTAAAAAAATTATTTCTCAAGTCGTCAAAAAATTTCAATTATTATAATACATTTAATGAGCAACGTACAAAAATAAAATTAAATAAAAAATCAAAATTAGTACAGAAATGTTTAAAAATTAAAAAGTAAACAAATAAACGAAACTTAGATAATTAATTTTTATAAAATACTTTTATGTACAAATTATAATTTATTTTTACAATATTTTATAAATTGATGCATTTCGTTGGAAAAAAGCTGTCCTCAGGCCGGGTTTAAAGCTTAGGTGACGGCGGCACTTTTCGAAGGCGGCATTTTCTAATTTTTCAGTTTTAATTATTATTTGTTTTGTTATTTTTTATAAACTGAATTTTTATTTATTTTGTTTTTGTTTAATTTTTCTTATTAAAATACAAATATATAATTTAATTTCAGATATTCAGTGTTTTTACAACATTTCTTTATTTTTGCAGCGGCAAATTCGCATCGCGCCTATACACAGAAAACTACTAAAATCGGGCCTGACCGTCCCTTTCAAAAAACCACAAAATACAGATATTATTATTATTATTATTATTATTATTATTATTATTATTATTATTATTATTATTATTATTATTATTATTATTATTATTATTATTATTATTATTATTATTATTATTATTATTATTATTATTATTATTATTATTATTATTATAGTAAAAATTTAAATTTATTAAAATAATGTTGTAAAAAAAGCAAATAATGATTTGCGGCGGCCTGAACTAATCCAACAACAAAAGTAAATAAAAAATATTCGTTAATTTTAGTATTTCTGATTTGCTGTCCGGATGCATTGAATCCCTTGAGCAATAGGTCTACTCACATCAGCTTTAGTATTCAAATAAAAAAATGAAAATTTAAATTTTTTTATTAATAAATTTTGAATTTTTATTAATATCTATCGTTGGGGATCCTGATTGCAAAAAGTCAACTATTTTAAAAGATTTTTATTGTTAGAATTTGCCGTTTTGTTTAATTGAATCGAAATTTGAAAAACCTAATTTCAACAACTGAATCAATTAGAAAATCCAGAAAATTGTTATTAAACAATAAAACTTCGTGCTCAACCAATGGATTTCCGGTTGCGTTTTGATAGATTTTCAAGTTCAACGTGTCTTTTAGTGGACTGAAAATGTTTCGACCGTTCAGACAGGACACTTCATATCAAGTGGCTGCATCATGCAATCGGTAGAAACGGAAGTATATTTATAAAATGAGTACTAAAGTACTGAGGTTTAACCAACCGTTCATTATCTGCCAGTGTCACTGGTGTCCCGTTGGTCTTCCTTCTCAACATCCATGAGAGCTCGACTGCCATCCTTCATTATTTCAGAAATATGAGCATTTTACAAATATTTATTTAAAAATTTTTATTTTTAATTCAAAATAAATATTGAAATAATAATAATAATAATAATAATAATAATAATAATAATAATAATAATAATAATAATAATAATAATAATAATAATAATAATAATAATAATAATAATAATAATAATAATAATAATAATAATAATAGTAATAATAATTAAAAGATAACGCCAATAAAAAACTTTTCGTACGATATATTTCGATAGCATAACTATCATCTTCAGGTACTCAAAACCAACTAAAAATATTATGAATTAACATTTAATTTAAACAAATTATTTTTTTATTAATTTAATTTTGTAATAAATAAATATTTATAAAATATATTCAAATCACTTTTAATTAATTTAAAATTTTCATTTATATTATTATTTTTTTTAAAAATTAATGTAATTTAAAATTTTCAATTATTTTAATAATATTAAAAAAACATGATTTAACATACGTAAACTATTTAAAAACATTCAAAACATTCGTTGTCACAGCACTTTGCACATTAATCTTTGGATCCAATGACCTTATCAGCAATGCTTCACATATCACGCGTTCCCAATAATTATTAAAACTTCTCAACAAAATTCTAAAATCAGACATTCCTATATCACTTTTACAGCCTCTATTGTGTTCACTAATATTGGTCAAACCCTTCAATCGACAATGCTCTAGAACTCGAGTACAGAGATGACGGGAAGTCTCTCCAATGTATGTGGCATTACACCCATTACATGTAAATTGATAAACGAGATCAGAACACAATCCAACCGGAGTTTTTGATTTATTAATAAACATGTTGCGTACCTTACACGAATTAGAGACGATCTTATATTCTAAATTTCCAATCTGTTTACTTAACTTCCTTTTATAATTTGTAAAGCCTTCAGAGTACGGCAATACTAACACATATTTAGGCTCAATTTTTTATATCCATTTTTACTATTATTTAGATCAACACTCAATTCACACCCATTTGACAAATTACACTCAGACTTTCCAAAACATGGATCCTTAGGATTTTTAATCAATTTATCAACAGTTTCTTTTATCATCAACAATAAAAATGATTTAGAATATCCATTCTTTATCAACAACTCAACCAATTTATCAGCACTTTTTACCGAATCAGCAAAAGTAGAAGATAATGACCATTAACGATAAATCAATCACTTCACCACATTTCTCTTATACTTAAATTCACAAAAGCTTTCTGGAGAAATATAAAGACCAGTATCAGTTGGTTTTCTATAAATCTCTGTCTCATACTGTTTATCTTTGCGTTGAATTAACATATCCAAAAACGCAATTGATGACTTTCTCTCCGTTTCACATGTGAATACAATGTTTTTATGTAAACTGTTCATAAAATGCAAAAACGGTTCTATATGATTCTGGTTTTCAAATATAAGAAAAATATCATCCACATACCTTTTATCAACAAAAGGTTTTTCAAATTGGAAAGAAGCAATTTTCTTTTCCAAACTAGCCAAAAATATTGATGCCATCCTTGGTGCTAAAGGGGAACCCATAACGACTCCATCTATTTGTTGATACCATTAATTATTGAAAAGAAAATTGACATTTGAAGTAGCAAATGTTTTTTTAATATTATTAAAATAATTGAAAATTTTAAATTACATTAATTTTTAAAAAAAATAATAATATAAATGAAAATTTTAAATTAATTAAAAGTGATTTGAATATATTTTATAAATATTTATTTATTACAAAATTAAATTAATAAAAAAATAATTTGTTTAAATTAAATGTTAATTCATAATATTTTTAGTTGGTTTTGAGTACCTGAAGATGATAGTTATGCTATCGAAATATATCGTACGAAAAGTTTTTTATTGGCGTTATCTTTTAATTATTATTACTATTATTATTATTATTATTATTATTATTATTATTATTATTATTATTATTATTATTATTATTATTATTATTATTATTATTATTATTATTATTATTATTATTATTATTAAATAAATGTCAAAATAAGCCAATACTCTATTTATTTAAACGAGAAAACTTTCTATTATAATACAATTATAATGTATAATCCTTCTGAATCACAAGTTCAAATACTTTTTTCCTGAATTTTCATTAAATCAAATTTGATTAAATAAAATTAAAAATCAAAAATTAAATATAAAATAAAAATATAAAATTTAAAATTATACTAAACTTTTAAGAAATTTCGCTTTTAAATAACATAATAACTCATTAAAAATAATATAAAACTTAATTACTTTGCATTTCAATTTTGATTCCTAATGCTTTTAGACTTTTTATTTATTAAAATTAATTTTAATGCATTTTTAAAAATAACCCACAAAATTTAAAATTTTACACCAAAGTCAACAAAAGATCAAAGTAGTGATTTCACTGATTTCTAAAAATTACCTCCTTAAGTTGTAGATTTTTGTTAATGTTGTCACTAGTTAGGATTTTAACTGTAATATTTTTTCTCCTTTCTTGGTTAACATTGTAGAAGATATCTGTAGAGCAAATATTTTCCACTAGGATCCAAATGTTTTTTAACTCTTTGTTACAAGTTCTAGAGTGCACTTCAAATATAAATTTCTTTGGTTACATTGTAGGTGGTGCAAGAGACAACATTTTTACGAAGTCATATTTTTTTGGTGTGTGGCGGTTCTCCATTTTGGAAAGGTTTTCTTTATTTGAACTGCTTACCAAAAACTTTCCGAAATGTCCTTTACTTGTGTGAAATATGAATTAGAAGAGTTGGACGCTTAAGTTATTTAACGATCTTAAAGTTCTTTAAGGATCTTGGAGATTATTTTGCGCTTCCTGCTACCCTAGATTTTGGCGCCCGTTAGTATTTTCAATTTTCCATCATGCCGATTGATTTACTTAGATTTACCGGTCACTTTTGAGCAGATTTATTAAAAAGTTTAAAAAAAAATTTACAAAAAAAATAAGTTACAAACAACAAATTACAAGGCTTAACTATCGAAATCATCTTCTTGCTTTTCTAGAAGCAAAGTTAGTTTAATATTAAGATTTCGCAACTTGGTTTTCAATAGAAGTTAAAGTTAATCCTGCTAAACGTGTTTGCAAAAATGAATTTCTCAAATAATTTTTGATTATTCTTAGGTTGGAGAAACTCCATTATACTTTAATAAGAAAAATTAAAAGATTCTATAATTTTTGGTTTTGAACTAGTCAGTATTATGATTTGGTCTATAAATTGGAGTGTGTTAATTATTTTAATTAAAAATTATAATCCCGTTTTACCCTCCTATCTATTTTTTGATAATACTTAATTTTTTTTCATTTTGACAAAAAGTATTAATAATATTTGATAAAGACAAAGCCGGAAATTTATGTTGAGCATAATACAAAATATTTGATCTTTTGTCAAAACGAAAATAAAGAAATATTTTTGAGCAATCAAAATAAAAACCCTGATGACACAGAATTAACAAAACATTATTCTAAAGATTTTTATTTAACAGGATTTTCTTACGGCTACTTTTTATAGGAATATTGGGGTAAGGTTTTCCATATTTTTTCGTGTTTTACAAAAATAATTTAAAAAATGAATTTACAAAATTTTAATTGAGAAACAAATTTGAAAAATAAATCAAAAATATCATTTTATTCTAGAAAACCGATCACATATTTGATTAAAATTTACCCTTCGCAATAAAATATCTTATCGATATAAAAATACATCCATACACACTTATTTGGTGTATTCCAAATAAATAAGCTTCATCATTTAATTGGATGCACACTTACAAGCACACAATCACAAAAATTTCATTGGACTCACATACACACCAATTATTTGATGCAAACAACATATTGAAATACAAATTCAGAAACACGAAATTAATCACAAGCTCTCTTTTCAGTTGGGACGGATCCAAAAAGTGCGACGTCCGATTGGATTATTTTCGCAGGGCCCGTCAAACTTTAAATTAAAAAATTAATTATTCAGAATTAATTTAGAAATATAGATTTTAAATATTTATTTTAAAAAATATCGAAGTTTTAAAAACTACAAGGTACACAAATTTCTACATAAAAAATATGAACCAAATATAAAACTAACAACATTTTATTTAATATAAACATAATATTTTTAGATTTTTAAATGAATATAGCAACATTCATTTTTGGCCCAATTGGGTGCAATCGGCTCATATCTGACCCTGCAAGTCAGTTACCCTTAAACAAGCTCACGTTGTAATATGAAAGGCTTATAGTTAAGGCTCCTACATCTGGCAAAGGTAGCGGTGCTGATTGATGAATAAATTAGTTGAAACGAAGGGGTTATCCAATATTTGTCATTAATTTTCACCTTGTCAATGTGAATATAAAATGTTTCTTAATGAATATAAAAAGTAATAAAAATAATATTATATATTATTAGAGAATATAAATTCGATTATAAAGAGAATTAGGAGAAATCCCCCCAAACAGAGTTTTCCAGATTTACAAATTAAATATTCAGTTTCGCAAAAGTTGTCGAAACCAGATAGCAAAATAAAAGGGGAAAATGCACTTTTGGACATGGGTAAACACTGAAATTGAACCGTTAATGGAATTTTTTTTCATGTTAATAGATAAATTACAGAATTAATGAAAACTCTACGACGAATCAGGAAAATTGAAACTCGCGGCCGTGGAGAACACATCTATTTCATTCTACTCGTTTTAGCTAAAAACCACATTTTAAGTAGAGTCGTCTCTATCGACTTAGTGAAGTTGTTAATGAATTAATGGATTCATTAGAACAACTCGAGGAATCTCGTTCTCGAATCCACGGAGAAAAAGGATTCTAATTCTAATTTAGCACTCTTGCTCTACCAACTAGCATAGAAACTGCTCACAACAAAGTCAAACGGGATGAAAACTTGAAAGTGTTCTTTGTAAAAAGCGAGAAAATAGTTGATTTGTTTTTACTTTTCAAAGCTAAATCATTTAACAACTCCAAATTGAATTTTTTTGCGTTATTTGAAATAAGTTCTCATCAGACAGAGGAATTCTGTTGGGGAGAAATTAAAAAAAATGGAACTAAATAAGTTCCATAATTCCATCAGTTAGGAATTAAATTCTCTCATTAATGTAATCATAGAAATATTTTTTCCCCTCGAATCGTTGTCAGGTTTCTTTCATTCACCAAGGATTGATTTTGTTTTATCGGTTTCAGATTATTTTTTGAGTTTGAAATAATTTTCTTAACATCGGTACAAAAACTGTTTAATTTTCCACAAAATTTATTTTGTAATTTTTTGGAAATGGTCATAATCAATAAATTTTAAAATGTGTTATTTTATAATCAATCAATAATATTGATTTCCAAATTTTCCACAAACGAAATCAGTGCCATAAATTAGGATTTTAATATTTTGCAAAAATTAGTCATTTTCTTTAATCTTCAAGAAAATTATTAAATCTATTCAAAAAAGGTTTTTCTATATTACTTATAAATTTTCAGTAAGATACTATTTGCTGTAATAATAATAATAATAATAAATAATAAAAACTATAATATAATAATATTAATAATGATAATAATAATAATAATAATAATAATAATAATAATAATAATAATAATAATAATAATAATAATAATAATAATAATTAGCTTTGCAAGGATTTAATAAAAAAAGTGCAATTCAAACACCTGTTGTACGATATATTTCGACAGTTTAACTGTCATCTTTAGACAGGGCCGGATTAACATATATAAGGGCTATAAGTAGGCCCGGCTCGTAGCGTGTTCGAAGTGTGCAATGCACACAGGCGCAAAAAAGTAAAAGGCGCCTACAAGACAATATGAAATTTTAATTTTAACAAAAATTATTGACAAATAAAATTTTTTAAAGTTTTTAAACACAAGTTTTTTTAATTTTTCAAATGAAAAAGCGCCTCCAAGACAATTAATTTGTAACGAATTTTTTTGTATTTATACCTATTTCAGGCATTGAAATTTGCTTTCGTTTCTTTGGTTTTTAAGTTATTTGAACCATTCTAATATAGCTTTTTAGTAACTCACATGAAAAAAAAATCAAAGGCGCCAAACATTCCTCGCACACACAAAAAAACCACGAGCCGGGCCTGGCTATAAGCACCAAGTATGGTACCCGAACAGCCAACCAAATCCAGATAAGTGTAAGTTTTGCAAAATTAATGCATACACTTTAAAAAATTTGTAAAATAAATTTTTTTTATTGATAATTTTATTTGTTTTTATTTTATGGAGCAATAATAAAATGGATTGTAATAATAGTGATAATGAAAATAATTAAAGAATAACACAAATCCAAAATATATATTCAGCTACAATATATTTCGACTGAATAACAGTCTTCGTCAGGTAGTCTTGAACTCTAAACTATTTAGAGTAAATAATTGTTATTTAAACAAATTTCTGCTTTTAAATTCTCAAAAACATTTTATCAAAAATTAAAAATTTTGCTTTTTCTAAAATCTCAAATTCTACAAATTGTTAAAAAAAATTAATATTTTTTAAAATTTTATAAAACCGAGACTCTTAAAAAAATTTAAATAAAATTTTCAACAAAAATATTTAAAAATTGTACCAAAACTATTTTACACTTAGTTTCATCTTTCATCGAAAAATTGCGTTTACTAATATCAATCAATTTCATCAGTCGACTGTGATCGAAACCTTTAGAGAGGAAGTGACGGGCAGTCATTCCAATGTATGCGTTCACAATGTATTCTTGAAATATTATTTCATACCAAAATATCTAAAATTTGTTTTCAAGTGTGCAATTAAATGTTTTTTTTGTTTATAAATAAATAATATTAAAAGAAAGTTTTAAGTTTATAAAATGAAATTTATCGTTTCTGAAAATAATATGCTCAAGTACCCAGGAAGTGATATATGAATAATTATGGAATCTCTACATCAGGTTCGTAATTTCCTCAACATTGGATCAGTTTTCAGATTTGAAACGCTCACCAAAAATAATATTATTAACATTATACAAAAATACTCAAAATTAAAAAAAAATTACAAAATTCGGAAATTTTTATTCTAAGAAAGAAAATCCAAATCTCGAGAGTATACAAGCAAACAATCACCACCAGGGATATGTTGTCACAAGCAGAAATACTGCCAAACCCAACAAGAACAAACCAAATGCTTCTTCATAAAATCCTTGTTTACCCTCATAATTATACATCCAAGGATAAAACAGTTCATTCAAGCAAATATCGTACAGACAGACTCCTTGGGCATTGTTACTCGTGCTTTGAGCTCCTGTGATGTTCGCTGTAACTAGAACGAACTCAAAATATGCCGTTAAAGTCAAGGAGTTGGTAGATGAGGCATTTGCACCGATTGGGACGAAATTAGAAATGTTGCTCAACTGGTAACTGCAATACCAAAATAATAATCAACTGTTAGAGATGAATAGTTAATTAAGTTAGAACATATATTTCATATTTGTGTAGACATTTAGACATCAAGATATCTAAGTGTATTTGTGACTTATACATCATTTCCAAATCCAATCTGCTATAAACAGGAAAATGCATACACTACCCGAGACGAATACACCAGCTGCCATAAATTATATACAGTATTATCACAAATTAAGAAATTATAAAATTATATATAGGAAACATAAACAAACATCATTTAAATAAAGACAAAAATTATAGGCATTTTTAAATATAAAAATATGAAATTTAAGATATTTCAAGCATTTTATCACATTTATCACATTTCCATGAGTATGAGAGAAGCAAAGAGGAGCAATGGAGATTATAATTTATTTAATAAAATTCCAATTAATAACATTTGTTATAAATTTGGAAAATGATGATAAATTACCGGAAATAATGGAAAGCGTAGTAAATAAACAAAAACAATAATTTAAAAGTGAAATAATATATTTAAAGTTAAATACTTCTAGTTATTCAAAAATTGAGAAAAAAAGACTGAACCGGATAAAAATTACTTCAATCACATCAAAAATTTACCGAAATTATTTCAATGAAAACATTTGAGAAAAGCTTTAAGAATTTGTATTTAAACCAAAAATATAATAAATTTTACTTATTTTGTAAATTAATAATAAATGATCTGAAATTCATAATAAATACGAAATTTTATTTACATAAAAATATTATTAACATTAAAAAATTAAAACTATTTTAAAAACTGTAAATGTAATGAAAAATATAAATTTTAACTTACCAGCTGTCAATAATGTTTTTGTTGCATTTATGATAACTGATGTGTTAAAAAATACATTTAGTTCTATCGACACACATGAAATTGGAGTGTATAACAATTAGATGGTTTATTAATTCTTAACGCACACTTTTTTTAAAAACCGGTATAAAAAATCAATTTTTTTATTTATGGAAACACATTTTAGAACTTTGTTTTGGCCACAAAAAAAGAAATGATGAATCCAAAATATTTTTAATCAAACTTTCGACTAGATTTTTATTATTTTAAAAGTGCAATAATAGTTTTGGTAAATATTATTAACTATAAAAAAAATAATGATTGCATCCTACAAGCACGTATTATTTTGTATATACATGTATCACAGATCTCTGGATATCCAGAGGTTTATGGCATGTATGTATAGTACAGCATAAATATCTTGCAAAATGATCAGGTGTGAGACGGTTCCTTTCAATGCAAAGAATGCGGTTCATATTTGAGAAAGATCTCTCAATTAAATAATAAATAAATTCTAAACACAATAATCAAAACTTACCAGTTTTGAGAATTGTGCGATTTAGTATCACTATCAACATCCACACGATCAACAACAGGTTTAGTATTTTTAGCAGTAAAAAAATTTCGGATATCTGAATTTGTTTCATTTCATATATCAAAGTTACGCGTTAGTGTATTAATCAGTTATAACAACGATAAATAAGAAAAGCTTATCAAGCTTACACTTTTATCAGTTTATATTTTTAAACTTTACTAAAATATTTTTTCTCTAGACATAAAAAGGTTACCAAAAAATTTTTAGCATAGACATAATTTTATTTGGGGGGATTGTATTACCCCCAATGATTGTGTGTGTGGCGGAATCCCTGTTGATAGCCGGTTCGTGGAAGAGCAAAAATTTTTATTAATTTCAACTTCTTTATTTAAGATAGTTAAATTTTTTGAATATTACTTATTTTAAACATAGCAGATATTGAAAAAAATCCTGAGTATAAACTTGTGGTATTCTGATAAAATATATTACTCTCTTGTAACTACTCGTTGTTTAAGCTAACAGTCCGCAATCTTCAACAAAAACTTAGCTAGAGTGAGAAATATTTTATTATTTGTCTCACTTTCATTGATCTCTATATCAAGATCCTTCATTATCTTGGTAAAATTAGCATTGTTTTGATTTATCAACGTACAAAACTTTAACAACTACTGGCCTTTGATACAAAAGCATTCAAAGTGTCTTTAGTTATTAAAATGTAGTTAAAAATGCCGATAATAAACTACTCATTTATATAGAAAGCGTTTGCTAGAACTGCAAAATCCACAGTGTGCCGATAAAAAATATAATAACTTGTAAATGTAATAAAAACAATAAATAATAATAATAATGATAATAATAATAATATTAATAATAAATAAATAATATTAAATAATACAAATAATGAATACTAATAATAATAATAAAAATAATTAACAATAATAATACTAATAATAATATAAATAATAATAAATAAATAAAAAATCATAATAATAAAAAACAGCTTACTTTTTCACGACACTGACAATATTATTGATGTACTCATTTCTTGCTTTACCCTGCCTTGCATAATATAGGGTCACCGTAACGCCTGTAGGCATGTTTACACAATATTCAGGCATTGCGTTTATCGGAATCGATTTTAAAATAGAATCACTATAATTTGCATTGTACGGATAATAAGTAGTATTTGCTATATTGAGGGTATCCCTAATAACAATAAAAACAGCAATTATTCTTAATAATATTAACATATTCAAATGATAATAAACATAAACAGACTACCTGGATGCAAATCTAAACACCACTACATGGTTATAGCAGTAGAGAGCAATGCATGAACCGATTTTCGGTTTCCCAGGAATTAATATTTTATGATTAAACATTTTGATTGGTTAATGTTAAATTATGGTTGGTTGAAGAGAAATTAACTGAGAAACAATACACAAGCAGATAAAATTGCAAATAAAAATTGCAAATTATAATTAATTTAAATATGTCCAAATTAATATTTTTCTTTCATTTTAATCTAAGTACATAATGTTTCGTGGTAAAAGAAAAGTAATAAAATATTTCCTATTTTCAATGTTTTCAAACATTTTAGATTGAAATTTTTTATAATCTTTTAACAAAATACTATGAGTTTTCAGATTTGCTATCTGGAAGTCAGGTACTCCCTGGAGAAAAAATACAGTGATCATCAAAATTATTGAAAAAGCTCAAAACATATTTAGGTAATACTGTAAAAAATAAATATTCTATAAACTAATATTTAAAATTGTAATTCAGCAATATCAAAGAAATCATGATTTAAGTCAGGGGTCTCAAACTCAAATTGCTCTGAGGGCCTGATAACGACTTTTAAATTACCCCGAGGGCCGCATCATCGGATATAGTGAATAATAAAATTAAGTTTTTCAAGTTGTTTTGATAGACTGATAGCTTGTTACCAGCTTCTGTGTTGAACTTGTAATTCACAGAGGTAAGATTGTATCTGCCATGGTTTCAAGTGAAAGGAGGTTTCAAGATAAAGATTCATCTTTTTTCTTGCCTTAAAACCAAACTTTGCAAACTTATTTGATGTCCAGTGCATCAGGATAAGTGTATAACGGTGCTAACTTGATACTGTTTTACACTTACCTGGCGCGAAGAGAAACTAGTCTACTATTGGGAATTGCACTGGATATCACTCAATATATCGATTATTATTATTGTTATATTTTTATTAATATCAATAAAGTACAAAACGGTGATCACTTGGTGGCAGCATAGAAATAAAATTTCAAACAAGAAAAAAATAAAATAAGCCCTTGCTGCAATGTATATATTAAATGAAAAAACTTTCGATTATAAAATAATACTCATAAAATTAATAAGGATTATTTTATAATCGAAAGCTTTTTTATTTAATATATACATTGCAGCAAGGGCTTATCATCTTATTATTTTCTTAATGAAATTTTAATATTATTAGTAATATTAATATTATTGTGATTATTCTTATTCTATCATAATTTTTTCTTTGAATTAGACAAGAACCGATTCCTTTTAAATCTCTATATTATAAACACAACAAATATAATATACTAGTACCTGTTGTATTATAATATAGAAAAACAATAATAATAATGAAAAGGTTCCTTTTAAAAACAAGATTCCTCAAATTTAGTTATTTCTTAATAGCATAAATTAACTGAAGAAAGACTTCAGTGTTCACAAGTGAGTTCCCGAAACCCATTATTACAATACACATTGCAATGAACGACCTTTGTGACCACATCTTTCATAAAAGGTCCTTCTCTCTGACCATAGTTTTTCTTTTCATTTCTTAATCCCTTTTCAAACAATTCATTAAGGCCATTTTAGATGAACTTTCAACACAATATTTAAGTTAAAATTTAAGATAAAATAAAATTAATTCAAGTAAACGGAGTAAATTGTTGTCATGACAATAGGCAAAAATTCAATATTATAAGTTAAATTATAAGACAAATAATGTACCACTCAATGCAGAAAAGTCGGTTTTAGATGCTGTGAAAACATCTTCATTTAATTCAAAATTTATATTCATTCAAAGTTCAAAAACTTATTCAAATCAAAATTATATCTTTCATATTTCCGAAAATTTAAACAAATTAACAACGGCATTTAAATTTTATTTTATTTAGTAATTAATTAATTTAAATTTTATTTTATTTAATTATTTATTTATTTAAATTTTATATTATTTAAATTTTATATTGTTTAAATTTTATTTTATGTTATGTTATATTTTAATAATTAATATTTAATAATTAATATAATAACTTATAATCAGATATTTAAAATATTTAATCTAATTTATTAAAAGTTAATTTAAATCTTATTTTTTAATTTTAATCATTTTAAAACTTAATTTATGTCGTTGATAATTATGCTTAAATATCCTCACATTCCCATTCTTTAAGAAATCCTTTCATCTTCTCTACGTTTCTTTGAATCAATCTTCCATTGGCGTCTCGTAATGATTATCGTCTATCATGTATCTTCTGAATCACTTCGTATGGTCCTTCGTATCTGTCTTTATCTTTTGACCTTGCTTTTACTTTTACTAGTACCGAATCTTCCACTTTAACCCTTTCTAAGGCAAAGGAAACTAAAAGTCACACACACTTGTCTGTCAGCTGTCAATAAATATAGCGGGAAAACACATCTATAGTTTCAAATACTGTAAATTTGTTCTCTTGTGGCTCAATATATGTCAGTAGTTGTACCAAAAGTAAAAATGATTACCGACAGCGTTACACTTAGATATTTTTATTAGTTTAAAATGGTGTACAGTATATTGCCACCACCTTAGAAAGGGTTAAACTCTCTTCTAGTTATAACTTTCTGATGTGCTTTTTTCATGGCTTGATTTACCGGTTTATCGCTAAACCATTGTTTTCTGTATATTTTCCATCCAAATACCACCTCAGCAGAACTTTTCCCAATTGTTTTTTGAAAAGTTGCGTTCAGTGTAAATTCAATTACTGGCAATATATCTGACCAACTAGTCCAAGTCTCTGCTTTTAATGATGCGTTTACATAATCTCATATTGTCCTAAATTGCCTTTCATCACTTCCATTTGTATTTTGGTGATACGGACTCGAAAAACATATTGTGATTCCCATTTATTTTGTGAAATCATGTATAACTATTGACTCAAATGCTTTTCCGTAATCTACAGAATCTTTTTTCGTGCTCCGAACTTTAAAATCTATTTTGTTATTTATCGTTTCTTTTATCGTGTTCTCAACTTGTTTATTCAGTGCTGACAATGAAATGTACCTCCTATATTGATCAATTATTGCAATAATATATTTTTTCTTTCTAAACGTCTCTGGAAATCGTCCGCATATGTCTATGAATACTTTCTCTCATGGTTCATCTGCAGTAAGTTTAATTGTCTCTTTCTTCGTTTTTGTCGTAACTAACCTTGTCCTTTGACATGGTTTACAAGCCTTAATTGTATCTTTCACCGATTCTTTTATATCCGTCATATCATAATAGTCAGCTATAAATTTTGTCACTTTCACAGCTCCTGCGTAATACATGCATCTTTTTTTTATCATTTTTCGTTTCTTGTTCTTCGGCACCCATAGTTTTCCTTTTATTGTCATTACCATCCATTCTTTCAACATATATTTCCAACACGACCCTTGTGCTATATCCTCTTTAATTTTTCTAATTTCTTCATTGCCTTGTTGCCATTTTATACTTAAAATTTTCTCCACCATGTTTATACGTCGTGTTTTTATTTTTTCAGTCTTTGCATTCTCGTGACTCAGTAGGCATTGTGTACAAGTTCCACAAGTACTTTTCAATAGTGCATCTGAATTTGAGTGATTCACTTCCTTTCTATACTTCATTTTAATGTCTAAACTACTGAGATAATTGATCCACGTTTGAAATTGCGCAGTTATTGGCTTTTTCGTAGATAATATAAACGCTTTGTGTTGCATTCTCAACGTAAATCTTTTACCGTATAGAAAATGATTAAAATGTTGGCAAAAATAGTAAATGGTGAGCAGCTCCTTTCTCGTAATACAATACCCTTTCTCATGACTACTCATTGCATGTGACCCGTATGCTATTACCTTTTCATAACCATTATTATCTCTTTATGATAGTACAGCCCAAATTATATCAAAACTAGCGTCTGTATCTAGTATGAAATCTCTTGTAAAATCTGAATATCCCAAAACCGGTGATTCCGTCAATGCTTTCTTTATATCTTCAAAAGTCCTTTCACAGTTTTCTGTCCATATTAATTTCAAAATATTCTTTCCACATAATTCCTCCAAAGTTCTGGCTTTCTTAGCATAGTCTTTGATAAACCTTCTATAATAATTACATATGTCCAGAAAGCTTCTTAGATTCTGTATACACTTTGGGTTCTGGAATGACTCAATTGCTTCTAGTTTTGATGGGTCTGTTTTTATGCCATCCTTGTCCTAAAAACTTTAGTTCTCGCGTAAGTATGTGACATTTTTCTGGGTTTATTGTCAAACCTGCTCTTCCAATTCTTTCTAGTACCTCATTCAGAACCGCATAATTTTGCTCTTTTGTCTCTGAATATTAAAATATCATCCAAATAAATCACTGTTTCATGTACGTTGCCCAGTACTTTTCCCATTAACTCCTGAAATGTTCCTGACCCTACAGCTATTCCAAACGGGATTCTGCTGAAACAATATTGGCCTGCTGTTGATGAAAATACTGTCTTTTCTTTCAGCTCTACTAATTTATCTGCCGTCCATTCGTGGCCATCAGCTTGTCCACCAGACTCTTAATTTTTTTTAAATAAACCTCTGGCTCTTCATTCATCTGTCTGTATTCGAATGCAGCTTTAATATCTTGACTTATTGTGGTATTATTAATCAACGCTTTCCGCAGTTTTACTCGATAGTTTTTAATCGACGAATCCACGTCTAAATATTTCTTTTTAATCTCCTTATTAATCCAGAGTTCAACCATCATCTTTTGACGAAAACCAGTTAATTTATCAAGCCGGAAATATTTCTCACATTGCTGGATAAATATTTCCACATCTCCATCCTTTGTTTATTCTTCTGGGGTCAACTTCCTTAATAAAAGTTCCAGTGACGTGGTCGACATGTTAGATGCTGTGAAAAAATCTTCATTTAATTCAAAATTTGTATTCATTCAAAGTTCAAAAATTCATTCAAATCAAAGTTATATCTTTCAAATTTCGGAAAATTTAAACAAATTAACAACGGCATTTAAATTTTATATTATTTAAATTTTATTTTATGTTATATTTTATTAATTAATATTTAATAATTAATATAATAACTTATAATCAGATATTTAAAATATTTAATCTAATTTATCAAAAGTTAATTTAAATCTTATTTTTTAATTTTAATCATTTTAAAACTTAATTTATGTCCGTTGATAATAAGTATCCTCACACGTACATTGGAAAAACAATATATTGAGAAAGGGTTAAAGAGAAAAATTGAACGGCGATGAGAACGTCTAGATAATCGTTAAATATAAAATGATGTATAGTTTATATATAAATAAAAGTAACCAACACATTCATGACACAGAAATCACTAGAAGAGCTTGGATTGCCATATACAGCAACAGCATTATTTGGAAACATGGCATCTAAATAGGCTTTGACGGCGTTTCTAAATAATTTGAAAGTATTTATGACAATGAAATAGATTATGTCTAAAGTACCGTCGATCGAAACAAGTAGATGAGTTAAAAGTGAATGTGCATTGAACCAAAGAATCCTGAAGAAAGAGCACATTATTTCCATTAGTTGTGCAAGTCCCGGAAGGGTCTGAGCGGAGCAAATTCATAACATATACGTAGCAAACAATTATAACGACTTACTTATTGAAAATGTTTTCATGTTCACGAATGCAAGATTTTGAGTATCACTGACAGTCAAAATCGGCATTCCATTATCATATCCTGAAGGCGTAACAATCAAATGAAAAATAGTGTTTATGCTAGCATTATGAATGTAAAACTGAAATGTAAAACTGAATCTCAAATTCACCATTCCAAAAATGATAACAGGATAATAAAATTTTACAAAAACAATTAAAATTTTAACTTAAAAAGCATTTAAACAAATTCAGGGTGCAATTAAATGCCTTAACCAATCCTATTAAATGCCCCTTGGTGTAGCTAAAGGTAATCCACCAAAGGTCCTGGTGCAAATAAATGTGTTGGGAATTATTAATGAACCACCATCAGTTGCTTTAAATTATGAATGAAACAAGAAAGCCTCTGCTGGATGCAATTTATTGATTTTTGTTATGGGAATATGAACATTTAATGGATAAACTTTAAAAATTGAACAAATAAATTTCAGAGTCAAAGCTATAAATAAGAAAGCAAATAAACTTCTTATTAGTTTCTTCGTAAAAGTTTAAAATAAGAGTTTGACTCAATCCAATAACTTTTGGACATATTCGTTTTATTTGGACAACAAAGACATAATTTCATTAATCATATGAATATTGTAAATAATTGTTGATAAGGTCATTGGATCCAAAGATTAATTTGCAAAATTCAATGAATAAGAATGTTTGGAAAAACTTTAAATAGTTCGATTTGTAAATTTTGCATAAGTTAAAATGTATATATATATACAGTTTACCCTGTTAATAGTGGACAGGAGCTGTTAAATTTTTAGCCAATAAAATCATTACATGTTTTTAAAAGATCGAATGAAAATTTTATGTCCACAATTTTTCCAGTAGTGGTTACCCAACAAAAGGTTACCGTCATGTCCATTATTGACGGGGTAGACTGTTTATATATTCTTATAAATATAGAGATAAAGATGTACAGGATTAAAAAAATAATTTTTACCATAACGGCCGGAAATATTTGATACGGCTACAGATCCTAATGATTCGAGAGAAGTGACTGATTGAAATGATACATTTGTCGCACTTGTACTTACAAATGAAGCGATAAATCGTTGATCCAAAATTGTATTTAAGGGAACATTCGTAAGATTTATGTCGGCTTTGATGTATGACAATGATGTATTGTAATAAATGCTATATTAAATTATTATTATTATTATTATTATTATTATTATTATTATTATTATTATTATTATTATTATTATTATTATATTTATTATTATTATTAGTATTATTATTATCATTGTTATCATCATTATTGTTTCGGTCATCTATAATTGTTATCGCGTTTGGGTTTTTTGGGTGTGTGTTGTTTGTTCGTCTGAATACGCATTTGTAATTTGCGCAAATCTGTGCGTTGTATAGTTTTTGGAATTGATATCTTCTTTTATCGAAATCATCGAATTGTGCTTGTTTTACTAAATCAATTTAATTTATTCTTGTGGAAGTGTTTTAGAAATTTGGTGATTCAAATATAATTTCGGATTTTCGATATTGATTTTTGATCAAATAATTTATCTTTTTGAGTTCGAATTTATTATTTAATGAAACAAGTTACTACTCTTCAAAAATTTATTGACTCTGGAAATGGGAATTTAACTGAAAAAATTCAAGTTGAAATCGCACAATTGTTGAGTCTTATTATCAACATCTATTTTAACAAAGCAATATTTTTCCTTCGAGAATTAATTTCAAATTCGAGTGATGCTTTAGATAAAATCCGATACAACAGTTTAACAGATCCATCAGTTTTGGATACCACCAAAGATTTAATCACTAAAATTATTCCTGATAAAGATGCCAGAACGTTAACTGTTGTTGACCTATTGCTGAAACCGGTATTGGTATGACGAAAGCTGATTTAATTAATAATTCGGGGACAGATCAATAGCAATGGCAATTATGGAAGCTCTGCAAGCTGGAGGTGATGTTTCCACGATCGGTCAAATTGATGAAGCATGGCTCTGGTTATTCAGCACTTATAATTGTTAAAAATAGACATAATTTCAAAATATTTATTCTCACGATAATTCATCAATACACTCTTTTATAGCTCTTCGTTGTGCAACATCTACAAGAGAGTTAATTGGTTTTCTAATTATTGATTCAGAATGCACAATATACCAACATTCAAACACAGTCATCAAACATCATAACCAATCTATGATTTTCAAACTACACTTTTGACAAAATAATACGTATTATTCTTTAATTATCCTTCCTTAAAATAATTATAATAATAATTATTTATTATTATTATTATTATTATTATTATTATTATTATTATTATTATTATTATTATTATTATTATTATTATTATTATTATTATTATTATTAAAAACTAACGTGTATGTAACTGAACTAACCACGTAATTACATGTACCATTAGCGATAGCAGGTGAAGGAGGAAAATTATAACCATTGTCCCAAGTACAAATTGAAGAAGTATTCTTAAAAGTAAATAATATCAAATGAAAATAGAGGTTAATTGAAAACCCCATCAAAGCATTTATAAAATGCAAACACTGGAATATTTCCTTGAACAAACGATATTGAACAGCTGCCAGTACAGAAAGAATTTGTAATTGTTGAAGAAAGGAGATAGAAGTAGCTGGATAACCGTGGATCTTTAGTACTGTCGCAATTGGAATTCGTCACCATATACGAGCAAGTCGAATCAAATGGCTGCAACATAACGATGGGATTTTGTAGGTTACATTTCGATGAATCGAGAACTTGTCTTGGTAAGTACAGATATTTTGATGGGATAAACGAAAATATAAAGTTAGAATTAATTGGAATGTACATTGATGAAGTCTGAGATGAGCCCGACAAATCTTTGACCCTGTAAACATCAAATTCCGTAACCAGTCCACCGAAATAATATAATAGAATGAATTTAAAATGCATTCGAAAAACAAATTGAAAAAAATTGGCGCGAATAAAATCATTTACTAAATATTCTTCATTTGTGTGACCAGCGAAACCGCCGTTGGTCATATTTATGCAAATCTTCCAAGGTAAATTAAAATTTCATTTATTTTGCTTGTTTTTATTTTCATTTTCAGCAGTTTTGTGTTAATGGACAAAAGGTCAGTAACATAACGATAAACTTTTGGCAAAGCCTTTAGAAATTATTAATAGAGATATTTTCATATTTTTATCACATCTATAAATGAAAGTGATTAAATAACATTTTAAATTAATTTTATTGGTTAATCAAAAAAAAAATGATTTAAAAATATTAAAATTGAAATGGTTTAAAAAGTTCTATAAAAGTGTAATCTTGATGGAAATTAATGAAGGTGTCAGAGCTAACCTTTGTAACTAATTTTCTAAAACTGGCTTCTTTCAATTGTTGATGTTCAATGAGTTGACTGAGTTTCATCAGTGCAAATTTCATTGAATGCCAATAAGCTCACAAAGACTATATTTCTCTAAGAAAAAGTACACACCAAATAATCACTAGAAGTATTTTTTCTGAGATAGATAATACAATTCTTCAACTGAAAATAACATAGTAAATGGAAAAATTTGATTGTAAAATCCGAATTCAGGGCAATGGGTGGTAGAAAGTAGCTCCGATATATACGACTTCCTCAGCCAAATGGTAAAAGAAAGAATTATGAAACTACACAGTATATGGCTTAAATTATTGAACAGAGTTGTGAATACATTCTGGATTAAATCTCTCAGAATTTAAGAATTTGATAACCGTAAGTTATTGAGTTGAAATTTGTAGATCTTTGGAAAATTAGGAAATGATTTTTTAAATCTTGCTTGATTGTTTAGTGCATGAGAATTATTTCATGATAGAGTTAATTTAAGGCTTTATATTTAATTACCTTTTGTAAACTTATTCAAAATTCAAAGAGAATGCTTGCTGGCCTACAGCACCAAAAGAATTAAACTCGGTAGTTTAATTATAGCAAATAACTCTTTGGGACAGTGTTAATTTTGTAAATATGTAGTAAAAAAGTATTGGAAGTAGCCATTCATAATGAATGATTTGAAGTTTTTCAAAATTTCCTATATTAAAACTTTCACAATTTAAAGAAGTATTATTAAAAGTAAATAAGATTTAAAGATTATAAGAATCACTAAACAATGGCAATGATTTAAATAAAAGAAAACGCCAATCCAACATATATATTAAACTACAATATATTTCGACAGACATCAATATTTGTCAGCATCAGGTATAATTAAAATTTAAACTATATCGATGTAAATTGTTTTTTTCAAACCAACTAATTAATTAATTTTTATTTTAAAAATATGTTCTGTTAAAAAATTATAACTCTGTTTTCTAAACCTCAAATTTTAAAAATTTATATTACAAAATTTATAAAATTCGAAAGTTTAACAAGATTTTAATAAATTTTCAATAATATATTTTTTACATTTATGGAGGTGGTGGGTAGTCATTACAATGTATGTGGCATTGCACCCGTGACATATATATTAGCAACCAAGGCCTGAATATCATCTAAGCAAGACTTGAAATCTGCCAATTAACATGATGACAATTTTACAAACCCAAAAACAAACCCCACGAGTAATATCACACAGCTAATTTAATCAAAGAGTTTGTCGATATTTATTGTAGTTTAATAAACATTAAAATAATTTGATTTTTAAAACTAAATGTGCTATGTACAAAAACTTCATGTGCATAAGGAAATATTCGATAAAAATTTCTCTTTGATAGTATAAACGTGAAAGTTGAAAAAATTTAATGCAAAATATTCAAAATAAACATAAAACTTGGAAATTAAAAAAGAATCGATTAATAAAAATAAAATGCGAAATTTAAAAAATGTAATTGGAAAAGGTTGAAGAGTTATAAAAGTTAAATTCGAAAATAACAAATTTTAAAAAAGTATTAGAATATCCTTCAATAAGAATTTGACTGAATTGTTATGGTTGTATACATCACAACTCTGATTGATGTTTTTGAAATTAGTCTATTAATTTGTTTGAATATTAAAGATTGATGATAATATATAAATTTTTTATTGGATTTTACTTTTTATAACTTTTAGCATGAATTCGAAATTAATAATTGCAATGTTATTCCAACTGGATATAACTGTACACACGCTAAATATATTTAATTACAGACTCATTTTATTAATATTGAAAAATTTAAAATATTTTCAAAATTATTTTGATAAAAAGTAAAATTTTAAGAAAAACTTCTACGAACTTGATTTGAAAGCCAGTGCTTCTGGTCGACGACGAAAGAACATTTGAAAATGTATTGACATCATTAATAATGTTTTGCATCGAATAGTAATCACCGAGAATATTTGGAGATTCGTTGACAGTACATAGCAGTGATTGGTAAGACTGTCTTGTCAATTCATCTTGGTAGCTACAACTTCGAGGTAACGGGTCATTGAAATAGCCACCGTAAGGTCCACTAATAGGAGTGATGTTGGTAGTACAAGAACAAAACTAGATATAATCAATTTGTTATAGAATGTTTTAAAACATATAACATTTAATTTTAAAATCAAAATATAAATTCTAAAGCACATTTAATTTATGAACCATCTGTAAAATGCAAATACCGCCCTCTAAACCTTTTAATGTAAGACATTTGAGCTTCAAAGGAAACTAAAATAAAAATTTGTTTTAACGTTTATGATTCTTGTTTTATTTCATATCATATAATTTTATCTATCTCATATTATAGTTTTTAGAAAAAACAATTTATATGGCGGTATTTATTCTTTTAACTCTTTGATTACAACTATTTCTTGAAGTTGATTTTTGATAAATACAGTTCCAAAAAGTACAAATATAATTGAAATAGATAAAATATTTCTGCAGTGTTTATTAAATCGAATATTTCGACTTAAAACAGATGCTGTTGCAGTGGTGGAAATAAGAGGTGGGGAAGATTCATCGGTCACCACCAGAATAATATATTTCAGGGTGCCTCAGAAACAATTAATACTTCCTTTTTTCGTGAGTTTATGTCAGAATATTTTAATATCACCATGCATGTTTATAGGGTAATAGTTGAAACTTTCAACTATTACCGTATTTTCAACTTGAAAATGCTCATTCAAATGCTGTATTAGATAAGGTTTGGGTGGTCATTATATTAATAACATTTTTACACAAATATTTTCGGCCACATTATTGTACATAAGTGCATGAAACAAAACATCTGCCATCAGAGACTGACTTATATTCTTCCTATTTTGTCACTCACCAACTGTTCGTCTCCATATGATAATATCTGGTACACCAGCTTTCATAAATTACCATCAGAAATGACAGAAATGAGCAAATAGTTAACATGTTAAATTTTTCATCAAATTTATATTTTTGAAGGTTTTTTTATTATTTTTAATTTTTAATGCTAATAATATTTTATTTAAATTAAAGCTTCGTATTTATAGTGAATTTTAAGGCGTTTATGCTTGTTTTTTAAAAATATGAGATTTATTAAAATTTTATTTAAATATAGATTACCTTCATTACACAAGCATGACAAATTGCCCTCTCAGTAGATAAATATATAGTTATGGTCTTTTTAGTTCAGATTATTATCAATAATTATGTAAACAAATGAAAATATTTGTAATGATAAATAAATGAATAAAATCAA
The DNA here is from genome assembly GCA_022537955.1 of Schmidtea mediterranea. Lineage (NCBI taxonomy): Eukaryota > Metazoa > Platyhelminthes > Tricladida > Dugesiidae > Schmidtea > Schmidtea mediterranea. Next base: position 162,299,848 of record CM039680.1, read on the forward strand.
AACATGAAATCAAAATCGAATTAATTCTCTTACCGGATCACAGCAGCAGTTCTGATCGCATATATTAGCCGTCAAATCACAAGGACAACTTGCCAATTGAGTAAATCGTAAATCCCCATATTGCGTTTCAGTGCCATTCGCTATTTTAATTAAAATATATACATATAAACACCAACACAATTTTCGAGACATCATTAAATATTAAAGATTACAACATAACATAAGTTTTTCCTCATAATGATTAGGACTCATGATGCCGTAAACCTTCATCAGTTAATAACAAAACTCACAGAAATGAAAGAAACGCCATATGATTTAATCCTTGTTATTATTACACATAATTCAAATAAATTGAAAAGACAGTGTTTTCCATAGGATTTATTAATGAAAAATTTAAATTCAAGAAATGACTGGAAGCCTCTCCAAAGTATGTGGCATTACACCCATTAGAAGTAAATTGATTAACGAGATCGCAACACAATCCAATCGGAGTTTTTGACTTATTAATGAACATATTGCGTAACTTACACGAATTAGAAACGATCTTATAATCTAAATTTCCAAACTGATTGTTTATCTTCCCTTTATAGTTAGTAAAATATACCAGCACGACAATACCAACACAAATCTAAGTTCATTAGAAGTGGTTGTAAGAACTTATTATTATTATTAAATAAATAATTAAATAAAGAGCAATAATTTAATTACTAGGAAGTGTCATTCAAACACACATTTTACTATATATTTCTACAGATCCACTCTTATTATCAGGTAAAAAATTAAATAAAAAAATGTATTTTAGTTTACATATTCAACGAAATTATTTATTTTTTAATTTCTTTATGAAGTCACTATTGGTTCTCCCTTAGCACCAACGAAAATTGCTTCTTTCCAATTTGGGAAACCCAGTGTTTATAAAAACGGTAAATCGATTGTTAAATAACATTAATAGTGTATGTTTAATCTAAAAAGGTTTTTACGCGTTGGAGTGCGCCTTAGTGAATTTGTACTCTCATCTGTGTGCACAATTTAGATTTGTAAAATGTAAGAAGCAGTAGGAAAATCTAAATTTTAAGATCGTTTCTAATTCGTAATGAATACAATGACAAATGCTTTGGAGACTTTCCGTAGTTTCTGTATTCGAGTTCTTGAATATTGTCAACAGAAGGGATTGACCAGTATTAGTGACCACACTAGAGTCAGTATGAGTAAAATAGAAATGTCTGATTTTAAAATTTCATTTAAAAAAATTTAATAATTATTGGAAACGTGTTATATCTAAAACACTGTTGATAAGGTCATTGGATCCAAAAATAAATGTTCAAAATGCAACGAGTACGAATGCTTTGCGTCTAAATTCATTATTTTCGACAATCATTTCTCTTATCAAACATGATAAAAAGCAAACGTTTTTTATCAAAGATTTCCAAGTCAACTGGTTAAAAGGCACATTGAGTAATAAAATTTGATTAGGTACGACCCTGATTAGCAATTAAGTAAGTAATTTGTGAGTTATAGTGCGTTACAGTTTAAATCAGCCAGAATGTCTTGTTTCCATTTCTATGTCTCAAATGTCGATCAAGATCCAATTGACCGGTTCATACTCAGGGCGATAAAGTATCGACTCTACACATTAATTATAAATTTCTAGGACCCTGTTAATTTTTTGTATCTTTTTATCGATTTTTATTGTAAATAATATTTTATTCAGGAAATAAAAGTCTTCCATTAAATCATTCTTTCTCAAAGTGGGCGATAACGCCCCTTTGTGAGCGTTAAAGGACGATGGTAGATTTGTAATTTTATTTACATTATATTTAAAATTTCACTAAAATTAAAACCTACCTACTACACAACAACGAATAATTAGTTTATATTTCTACCCTGTATGATGGTATAAAAACTTAAAATACTTAACATAGATTTCGTAGAATAGCCCTCACGCCATACGCAATCAAGTTGTAACAAGTTTCTGTTAAATAACGCTATTGGAGCAATACAGTAGCAGTTGTTCTGTACCATTAAAATTTATTTACATGTAATATATTTTGTATATTATACAACTAAAAAATCTTTAAGGGGCGGTGGCAAATCAAATTGTGTCTTAAGGGGGCGATGATTTAAAAAAGCATGAGAAACACTGCATTAAATAGAATCCTGTATTTATATTTATATCTATTCAATTAAAAAGCAAATATCGGACAGAGTAAAAATAATAATTATTATTATTATTGTTATTATTTAATATTATTATTATTATTATTTATTATTGTTATTATTATTATTATTATTATTATTTTTTTTTTATTATTATTATTGAGTTCCCCAAATGTCGAGGACATTTGTGTTAAAAATAGTAATCATATATATATAGTAATTAGTATAATTGGGGTTATATAATTAGTAATTAATATATAATGATTATATATAATTTGGTTTTTCCAAAAATGACGTCATTCCTAAAATTAGTAATTACTTAAATTAATTCACTAGAAATAGGAATTATTAAAAAATCCATTTATTTTGATTGGTCAATAGACTTAGAAATTTGATATTTAAGCAGCGCTGAAATTCATTATTTTGAACACTAGTTTGTCCTATCAAACTTGATATAGACCATATCTAAAGAAAGGATTCCTATCGAACTGGATAAAAGGTTGCTTGAAAAATCCCTCGTATATATCAAGCATTTCAAAAGAATCTAAATCAGGTGAGACGCTACCTAAATACTCTCCACTAAATGATAAGTTTGTGAGTTATAGTGAGATAAGGAAATTAATTTAATTAGCGCTCTTCTATTCCCTCTATTTTCTCAGTTGATTAGGAAACGTAGATCCGATCGAATTGTTAACCTTAGGGAGATATAGTATCGACTCTTTACCTTGCTTCAATAGTCAACCCCTAACCTCAATAATTTTTGTCCTATTGTATTTATTGTATAATCTGTAATTGTTCAGCTTAATAAATATTTTAAACGGATATCGTTCTCTCGGTGATTTATTCTATCGTAATTATATCGATTAATTGAACGCGCAATCCACGGATAGGGTTGTAGTCTATCCAACCATCCAGAGGGGTCAACATTATTATTATTAGATAAAATCCTTACATGTTACATTTGTTTCTGTGGCATTATTGTTAATTTGTATAACAGCATTAATAGCGGTACTGCTGGACCCATCCAAACAACAAACAACTGTATATTGTTCCATAGAATTTGGAATGGGACCTGTCCTAGTCATATTAATTTCTATCACATTAGTCTTGTCCTTAAAGACGACTTGGTTGGGGTAAAGAGACCAATTTATTGTTGCTAAATGATAAGTAAATGAGAATAATGGATGATATAAATACAATTGAATATAGCGGGACAAGTTGGTGAAGTTGCAGTTACAATTGTGCAATTGAGGCCGACCTGAGTGCTAGCATTGTAATTTGATACTAAATTCAGCTGGATAAATTATTCCTTCAAATGTTATTTGTTTAAATGGTAAGAAATTCAACCTTGATAATCGGTGAATAGGTAACTATGGCATTGGGTTTGAATTCAATTGTCTGTGGGGCGATTATAAGGATCCCATTGAAATTAGCTATATAGACAGATACATGAGTTTTTTTATCCAAAATAGTAGCTCACAGGGGTTTGACAGCCTTGTAAAGGAGCAGTTGACTGTGTATGGATTCGCCACACTCGACACATTGACCACACCAAGATTCACCTAAAACCAATAATTAGTGATAGGTTCCGATGGATTATTCCATTTATAATCCTTTTTAATCAATTCATAAGTAAAATAATTATAATTAAGAATTAAATTCCAAAAATTTAATAGCCGAATGAATATTTATTACTAGATTTTATAAAATGATTCCGGCTTTCCAGGAAAATCATTTGCATTTTATCCAAAGACCACTTGAAAGGTATTCTGTCTACAATCTGAAAGTATACACCGCCCCTGACACTTATTGTCCATTTTTTATAATCCTTTGTCCGCTGCTCTCTTGACCTCATTTGTGACTTCTTCCATTAGCTTTGTTGTTTCAACTCGTTTCAATCTAAGGTTCATCACATTTACTCAAAACCTTTCTTTTGCTATATTTACTGTTTTTAATAAATTTGTTCTCTGCTGACAAATTTAGCATAATATATGATGCCTTGCAATAAAAGTTACGTAACAATATATATATATATATATATATATACGATACATTAAGTGATATCCAGTACATTTCCCAACAGTAGACTAGTTTCGAGCTGATGGCCCTCATCAGTACTATCCGGGAGGCGCTCAGATTTCTCTTCGCGCCAGATAAGTGTAAACAGTGTCAGTTAACACCGTTATACACTTATCCAGATGCACTGGATATCAAATAAGTTTGCAAAGTTTGGTTTCATGGCAAGAAAATAAGACGAATCTTTATCTTGAACCTCCTTTCATTTGAAACCATGTGAAGTACATCAGGATAAGAGAGTAGTTACTGTACTTTATCAAATAGCATGAAGTGCTGATGAATGTTGAGCCTTACACAGCATAAACAAATGAGTAATAAACATGTCACAACCAGTCCCGGTCTCCCTTACTATAATTTTGTAAATAAATCTTGCAGTTATTTTCAACATTGCGTAATGGCCATTTTCGAGTTTCTGTTATCAGGGAAAATTACAAATGCGAAGAGATTCAAAGATGATGAAGATATATTAATGATGATCTACGAGCGTGGAAGACATTTTAGCAATGAAATTTTAATTACCAGAAATAATGAAAATTGAATTTTTAATAATTTCTTTAGATCCAATTTTTTATTCAATTTCAAGATAATTTAGACACAAATATTTTATATAAAAAAAGGCAGAGATCAAATAATTAATTATTTTACAATCAGATTAAAATAGGACGTAATTAGTAATTAATTAAATGAGTGAACCTGCAATGAAGAACTTCCTGTGACAGCTGTCGTAGAAATCGCATTATTTAAATTTGCTGAAAATAATAATAATAATAATAATAATAATAATAATAATAATAATAATAATAATAATAATAATAATAATAATAATAATAATAATAATAATAATAATAATAATAATAATAATAATAATAATAATATCTATCTTCCTATCTATCTATCTAAAATATCCACCTTTGTCCATAGAAAATACCATTATTATACAAACTTGGTTCCCACAAACCATTATTTTCAATTCTAGTTTAAATAAAACAACTGATGTTACTGAAATTGCTACAAACATCGAAAACACAAACATAAGTACCATGATATATATATATAAGTAATGAACCTGTTAAATGCACGAATCTTTGATTGATTCTGTTGTAAAGTTTGGTTTCTAATCCAATAAGAATGTAAATTTCAGTGCATCGACAAAACTATTTGGTGACCAATTTCGATGTTTCAAGGTGCAGAAAAAATTAAAAATGGAGAAAATCATGAAAGGAATTATTTAACATATTCAAAGTATTATAAGGCTCCACATTTTTCTAAAAAGGGAGGATGCTCGGATTGGAAAAATATTTTATAATTATTAGAATACCACGAAAAATTTTCTATTCATCGCCGTTGTGCTATGATTCAAAAAAATAACCTGAGTAAAATGGTGGCAATTATTTTGTTGAATAATTTTTAAAATGAACTAGATTACTGGAAAAATATTTTGTTTATTTCAATTCAAACTAACACTATAATTCTCAAACTTTGTCTAGGGGAGCCACATTTATAAATTCGCAACTGCTATATATTTATCTATCTTTCTACCTACCTATCTATTGTCGGGCTCAGTTTACTAGTAATTAATTACATATACAATTTTAGTATTTTCAATAGACTTATTATAGTAAAATAACCATTTAAATAATATAAATTATAAAAAGTTACCGATTGAACAATCGACAGCGGAATTTACGTCTAACGGGGCTCTAAAGAAATAAAGTATAATAGTATTTAAAAATACACTGATAAATTAGTTCTATTTTAAAATATAAAAAGTGGAAATCGCGAGTTGCATAAGAAAAATAATCATTTTGTTTATCATTCTTTCAGGTCAATGTGTTAAATAAAAGAAAGCAATTCAGAATGGAAGATATAATGAATGTATATATTTTATTTGTAATATTTAAACTTGTGGTCTAATACTATCCAAGTGCTGACTATTGAACCTGATATTATTGGCACATTTGGGCAAAGCTGCACTAAAAAGGTGTTCAGTGAAAAATTCACTAGAATAGATACAGGTGTTATAAAGGAGCCAGTTTTGTTCAATGCTCCTGCAGCTTAAACACTCAGGTTTGCCCATGGAAGAATTAACCGTCTACTCATCGTGATCATTTATTAACTCATCTTTACAATTTGCATAGAAGATTTACCATCATTGAAAATGTATCATTACCCAACCTTTCGAGATATACAGTTAAAACATTATTGTGTTTTGTATGATTTTAAATGAATGTTTGTGTATTATGCGATCATAAATTTGTGAAATTTTGAATTGTTTTCTCCATCGGGGACTTTTACTAAGAAATTTAAAATGTAAAAGAAAGGTAAAATGTAAATCTTTGCCAATTTTGGTTCATAAAAGTAAAATGTAATAACGATATATCAATTAATATTATACAGAAAAGCCAAAATTTCCACTTAAAACTCACAATTTGATGAATAAAACTGCATTATCATGTTTATAGGTTTCAGCTAATCTCATTCTTATTGATATTACAAAATCAGGGATGAACTTATTTTAGGCGTAAATAGATTGAAATTTGGTAGAAATATTCATAAAATGCTGAAGGCGATTTTGTTACGCCTCGAAGCCCCCCCGGTTTTGGCATGTGGTTATCATTACTGATTCTTACAATTTATGGGGGAAAGTTATTGTGAAAATCCATCTACTAGATCGTGTAAAAAGTTCCCTGGCAGCAGCAACAAGTGAATTTACAAAGCACTTTGCATACATGGAAGTTATAAGTTAATAAACTCTGTTATAGACAATGGAGGACTTTACTTTGACGAATAAAACGGTGGGTTAATCATGTTTGCTTTCATTGTCATCCTATATGTTGAAATTGTAATCCAAAACTGCCCGGGAACTTTTACACAACCTAGTATTGATTTTAGAGGTTCAAACAATCCAAAGCTTCTTAATTTTAGTATTGTGCTCAATGTTATATTCATCATAAATTAAAATTTACTTACGAGAAACTGACAACAAATGTAACTGGTAAACCGTTGACTGCTGAAATAGTTCCACAAATATATGCTTGGATTGCCGGTTTGACGGAGAGATATCTATAAAACAGTAAATTATTTCCAATAATAGAATTCACAAAAGTCAAACTTTGTCACGTTGATTAGGGGGTTAAGGCTACAAATGAACTGTCGATTGCGTCCAACTTTAAAGCCACTGAAACTGGATCGTAAATCATGTTTAAAATATTAGAATTAACTTTAAAACGACAGTGGGAAGTGCAGAATTTATATTGACAGTAGTAAAAGTCGCATCTGAAAGCCCTGTACTGGGTTCAGAAAATAAACAAGAAACATTATACTGGAAAATAATAATTATAAGGTTAAAGACGATAATAGCTAAGTACATTTTTAGAGGAATCAAAATTTGTAATACTAAAACTTAAAGTAGCATTAGGCGAATATAAGTAAACCACAACAGGATCTGGATTCAATGAGATTAGGCCTGAAAATCAAAATTTAAACAATTTACTATACATATTTGTGATATTATTACCTTGAGGGTAAATAAATGGAAGTAATTTTAATATTATAATTAACGATAGCACAAATTTATTCATTTAGTTTGTTACTCTAACAACTGTAAATAATCAATATTTAAACAATTGAAAGATTTATGTACTATTACCAGCATTATTTCTCAACGAGTAAAAACTTGTTTTAAAATAATATTCGTTTAGATGATAATTAAATTTATTAAAAAATAATTTTTAACCTTTAATATGACAATTAAATTTTTAATTATTTAGAAATTTAATATTTTTTAGTAAAAATAAAAATCTTAACCAATCTTAAAAATGAAATAGACGAAGAAAACGAAGAAAATAACAATAAAAAAAGATATGACTGAATAAACTGATCAAAGTAACTTTACAACATAAAAGATTTAATTTGTGGATAAAATGATTCGATTGAAAAACAGTTCTTTGAGAAAATATTAATTTCATAAAACCTGAAAATTGTGACTGAAAATGTGCATTTAAAAACGGTCTAAAATTGTTTATTTGAGACTTGCACGTAATAATGAAAAAAACTCTAATTTTACAACAAACTGTGATGAGATAAATTCTTTGTAATACAAGTTGATATGTAAATCTGCTTACTGAATTTTTTGTAAAATGTTGGGCCAGCACACCAATAGCCTTGAGAATTGTTTAAATGCATCAGTAATACAGCACAAAAACCCAGCACCAAGATAACTTAAAATACAATATACAACACCAATTAAACACTTTAAAATCTGAGAGAATACAAATAAATATAAAATCAAAAACATAAAAATAAAATTAAAATAATAACAAAATGCACCAAGATTCGCACGATACCTACACAAATATAACAAGAAAACACAACAAATTCGACGAAATTGAAAAAAATTAATAAAAGTTCATTAAAATGAAATTTAAATCGAAAATTTGAATTAGTAATAATTCAATAAAAATCTTAAATAAAAAATTATAAAAATAAATCAAAAAATAATAAGATTAACGAATAGAATTTACTAGAAAATAACAAGGTCGAATTTTGTTTTACTGCATCAAATTTCACATGCGAGAAAAATAGGTATAAATACCGATGTGTTTTCACAAATTTTCAGTCTTATTTTGCAGAGAAAAATTCCATTATAGAATTGTATAACTGGTTGTATGGCTGGTTGAGAGCCGTGCATTCAGGCAATTAACACGGGTAAGTGTTTTGCCTGAACACGATCACTCTCAACTGGTGCAATATTATTAGTTGATTTTTTTGAAAAGAATTGATGGGTAATTTTTCAATTGAATTTATGTATGACTTTTCAGATCGAGTTGATGGATGATTTTGTTTTTCAAATTGAATTTATGGATAATTTTGTTTTTCCAATTGAATTTATGGATGATTTTTTGAATCAAATTTATGGGTAATTTTTCAATTGAATTTATGGATGATTTTTCAGATTAAATTTATGGATAATTTTGTTCTTTCAATTGAATTTATAGATGATTTATGGAATTAAATTTATGGGATCCTCGAAGTAAATTTTATGGAATGGATACAATGAATTTCAAATGTATGTAGCCGATGTAATATGCTGAATAAATATTTTATATCTACAGCCTTAGTGCAATCGAAACTTTTAATCCAAATGCTATGGTAAAATATTATTTGTTATTCCTTTTTCCGGCCCACAGCCAACACATAACGCAAGAAAGCAAAATCTACATAGTACAGATTCGTGTAAGAGCGTGGAAAATCGCCAATGATATGTACCCGTGAAGACTCAGCGTGCGGAACGCAGGAGTTGGAACGTCAATATTATCCGTACATAGGGGAAATTGGAGGGTAAATGAGTAGTTTATTGGCTGCTCCTTCACCATCCGCTTCCTGTAAAATTGACATAAATTTTTAACAACAATCGGCTCAAAATCTCTAACACCGAGTAGTCCAGTGGGCACTCATTAACTATGAAATGAACATAAATAGATCTTAAGGACAAAAGGAGGGAATGGGTAGCGGGGAAAATTGCGAAATCGTTGCAACAGTTAAAATGAATAGCCATCGGAAAAAGATTAATCCGAACGACCAAAATCATGAAAAATAATGTTTTTAAATAAGAATTAAATAAATTAATTTGAGTTGAGGCGGAAAGTATGGGCGGGACGCTGCTCAAATTTTCCGAACTAATTCAAATACTTAACAAAAATAGTAACGTAAAAATGGAATGCGTAAAATAAGGGCGGAACGCTGCTCAAATTTTCCGAGTCAATGAAAATACTTTGCCGAAAACTGGAGAATAGGGATGAACCGTAAAATAAGGGCGGAACGCTGCTCAAATTTTCTAATTTACAAAAATACTTAATCGAAAACCGAAAAATATAGATGGACTACGGCTAATGTTGTATATCAATAAAAAATTTTAACGCTGAGGAATAAGGAAGGATCCCTACAAAATCTTAATAAATATAACGATAATGATAAGAGTAATTTTAATTATAATAATAACAATAATTATGATAATAATAATAATAATAATAATAATAATGGTAATAATAATAATAATCATGGTATTTGTAGTAATGATTGATAATAATTATGATAATAATAATAATAGTAGTAATAATCATAGTAGTAATAACAATAAATATAATAGTAGTTATAGAATAAAAATAATAATATAGGTAATAGTAGTAACAATTAATAAAGGTAATACATATAATAGCAACAATGATAATGCTAGTAATAATAATGGGAAACATTGTAGTTATAATAGGGATAAGGGTGAAAGATATAATGTGGATGTACTTAACATAACAAAGGGTGTACCGACCAAAGAATAATCTTCGACATGGACAACAAGAAGAAGGACTATGAGAATAGACATAACAATGAATGATAAAGAGTATAGGTTAACATTTGAAGGAGATAGGAGAATAATGGGACCTAAGAATCAAAAGCGAGCACAGGTCTTCTATCGACAGCTCGTGAACCCGAGGGTTGTCCGAGCAACTATAGTACTAGCAAATGATACTCAATTTTTGCGGACAATCCACCACTTGAACACATTACCAACGTTGCCTAGCAACGGGTGCCAAGTGGATCAGCATCATTTTGTATGGCGTTACTAGGGTCACCAGGAGGATAAGCAAGATTTGGAACCCTGTAACCCACCAAAAATATCAACTGAATTTCTGCTTTTTTTATAATGGCTACTAAGTAAGTGACTTTAAAGTGATCTTTAAGAATTCAATTATGATTTCATAAAGAAATTTCAATTCATAATATTCAATTATCAACCAAAACCATTCCAATATTTCTAAGTAAATAGTTGATATCTTTTAAAAAAGTGTCCAAGCAAGAAATTCAGATAGAATCATTGATCTCCTAAACTCATACGCTATTGCCATAAATTATTACCATCACATCAAGATATTTTTCCAGAAATGTTTAAAGAACAAAAAGATTTTGGATGAACTATAAATTTTATATATAAATTAATAAATAGTTGTTTTCCTTTGTTTAGAATAATTCCAAAATTTCTAAAATTAATAAAAAATCATAAGAAATTTATGTTTAAATTATGAATAAATATAGAATTTTACTTAAGCGAAGAAAATTTTAACTTAATAGAACATCTAAAATAAATTCTGTGTCCTATTAAATGACCGTTGGTATAGCATCAATTTGAGTTGGGATGTATTCATATAATAATATTATTGATATTTAATTTACATTATAGAAAATTTATTTCAACGCAGTTTGGTGTATTTATAAATCTGTGGGGGTAGTGGTTAGCAACCTTGACTCCATGCATACAACTTTTCTTGATTTCCAATAGTTACCCGTTGATGGGCAATGTCAGTGCTGCAACCACTGGTTATTAGACCGCCAAATGTGAGCTTTGCTCTCAGAACTGCTAAGGCCCGGCCTCATGATGGGTTCAACGCGCTACCGATAGAAGGTCTATGTGCGGTTTACAATTCTGGTCCGTTTTGTACTAGCTTAAACACTATTAATTCTCTTCCGGGTTATTACTCTATTAGATATAAAACAAATTATTAATTCGATAGGACGTTTTAATAAAATCATAATATAAGTCTAAGACTTTATAATTCAAACATAACAAGGAAATAACAATGTTTTTATTTAGTTGCTCCATTTTTTGGGATTTTTTCCGTTGACTGTTGTGAGCGTCGCTTTGTGCGCTCCGCTTTCCCGGCCGAGGATGAGGGCCATTGGTATTGCTTGTGGTGGGTTACTGGGTGCTGTTGTTTGTTTAAATCTTTCTATGGTTGCCCTGGTAACGTCTTACAAATATTTCGACACCCGTTGCTAAGCAACGCTGGAACTGTGTTCGAGTGGGTGGATCATTCGCAAAAAGTGAGCGTTATTACTAATGCTGTAATTGCTCGGACGAACCCTGGGTCCAACGAGCTTTCGTTAGAAAACGTGTGCTCGATTTTAGCTTATCGGTCCCCGTATGTCGTGGACTTTAATGTTGGAGTGTATCATGGAAAAAAGGAATTTCGCAATGATTTTTAGACTCAGAACACTTATAAAACCTCTGAAGATACCATCTTTTAACATCGGAAATATGTAATTATAAAACAAACATGTATGACTTACAAGCTAAAATACATTCTAGAAGTTATTTAGGCCTTATTTAACAATCGAGCGGCTCGGCGTTTTGCCTGCTCCTTTCGTCCCGGTCAATAATTTTTCGGCGTTGTTGTTGTTGTTGGGGTTGTTGTTGGAGTTGCCATCGCCTTGCGGTAGGCTAGTTGAGCGGGAGCGAAGACGAGGGGGTAAGTGACAGCTGCCCCTTCTTGACAGGCGGACAGGGCAACTTCTAACCCCCGTATCTGTGTTCGGAGGCTCTGATTCATCTGTTTTTCGTCCTCCCATCCCTTCTGGGGTGCGGTGAGCCATTGATGTATGGATTTGATCTTCTTTGGGTCCACCCAGGTGGCCTTTGTTTGCTGGATCTCACGGATTAACTGAATAATCTGGTCATAGAGAGTTTTATTGGTTTGTTGGGCATGGGTCAGTTCTGTTCGTAGTATTTGGAGAGGTTCCATTTCTGTGAACAATGGACATTAAAACTTTTATTAACTAATTTATAATTCTCAAGCATACGGTTAATTTAAAACATAAATTACAAAATTATACTAAGGGATCATTCAAATGAAAATTGACAACAGATTTTACGTGACAATTATATATTTTATAAAATTAGTTATCATAAAATCAGGAGATTGGTGCTCCATAAAGCAACGAAGTCAAGACTCTTCGAAAAACTCTCTTATCCCTTCCTCCGGGGAGTAGCCTGGAATTATGAATGCGGGCCGTTTTGTATTACGGGCCGGTCTTGGGCTGGGTGGATAGACATCCGCGATTCGCCCGGCAGCGAGATCGTCTTCCACGTTGGTCAGGTAATTACTGGCCTAGTCTACCAAGGAGTTGACCCGGCGCTGGTGGTCTTTGAGGCGAGCCAGAAGCGCTCGAGCCCGATCGTGGATTTCTTGGGCCGGGCTTGGGCCACTTGGTTGATTATTCTGCTGGAATTGCCTCATGGTATCCTGTACCAAGAGCATGTCGTCCTGCCGGTTTTCTCCGGGTTGGGGTATGTCGGGGTATTTTTCTCGAGCGAAGCTTCGCCACGCTTGCCTCCACTGGTCCGCGACGTGTGTGGGAACCCGAACGATGGATCCAGAATTTTCTAAATAAAATAAAAATGTTGATTTTGTGCAGTAAATATTCTAATCTTCATCCAGTTCAGATCAGTTTATAAATAGAGTCCCATCCTGAACATCCTATCAGTTTAATTAAAATTTTGATTATTCAACCTAACAATTAGAATTATTAATTTTCCAAATTGAAAGCACCTCTCTCTTTGCAACCCCTCATCGGTTCTGGGAATTTTAAAAATAAAAAAATAAAAAATGAATAATAAAAAAATTTATTAATAAGGGAACGCATCTCGAAGATTCGAATGCAGATTTGTGCGAAGTTTTATTGTTTCAATTTTCGTTAATAATGGCACTATTCAATTCTATTTGTAAATATTTATAAATCATTTATATAAAGATAATAATGGTATATGCAGTTACAAAATCGACGTATCATGGATTATTTGATTTAATGTGGTGAAAATCCTTCCGTAACAGTATTTAAAATTCGAATCTCGTTCATTTGTAAGGTAAGCGCATATAATATTCATTTTTACGTTTTAGGTGTTCAACTACTTAGAAAAAAAAATTATCATTAAACTTTAACGTTGATCGAACCTATCATAATTCACGGAAACCGTACTCCCTTGTAATGGTCGACATTAAACCTATATAATTCGGTTCGGGTTATTTTCCAGATCATGGTACGTTATCTATTTCAGAGTTAATTTTTATAATTATGTATTATCTAGGCGAACTAAAATATTTCCCAGTTCACGTCAAAATTTCTCTTTGTTAATAAAAGAAAATTCCTAACATCGCGTCGAGATCAGGATCGCTGTTGTCTTCGTTAGAGTTTAAATTATTTAAGGATTAGAGCCCTCAAAAGAAAATCAAAAATTTAATTTTTATCTTTATCCTTCCACAAATATGAAAATTCTTACAGTGAGCATTAAAATTAAGAACGAAATTTGTTTTATTCCCTTTTTTTTCAAATTTACTTATTAAATAATTAAGAATTTCAAATACAAACCAGATTTAGAGTCGAAAAATATTTATTAAAAATCAGAGATAACAAGAAAAAGTCGGATTTTATACTACTAAACTTACCATGAGTTTGAAGATCCTGGTTCCGAGTTACTTCTTCACTGACTGCTCTGGTTGTCGTACCATGGTTATTGTGTTGCATTTTTTAAGAAAAGATTTAATTGTGCTTATTGATTTAGCAGCTGTTACCCGAATGTATTATAGCAATTCGCAGGAGTGGGTGTCTATTGCGGGGTAGTTTTCTTAATCGCTCGCGTGGATTCGTCATGTTCGGTGTGTAATACTAGGTGTATGGCTTGTGTTAACCACCTCTGGTGTGGTGTGTAGACATGTACTAACAATTATTCCTATCAATTGGTCGTGGCGTAAATGTCACAAGAAGTGTGCGTAACAGTTATTTTAGAATTGTAATATTTAGTTTCACTTTTTATGGATTTAGCTTCTTATTCCTGGTGGGAGAACACTCGTCAGCAAACAACTTGGTTCTTGATAGGTAAGATCGTTAAATTTATGGAATAATTAATTGTTAATTTATTAGGGATTATCGTCTGATTGGGGCGGGATAGACTATTATTAGCGTAGCCTAAATTCTAATGGTTCGTTTATTGAAATTGGGGCTTTTAAACTTTTATTGGATTTAGTTGGTGTGGAAAGATTCCTTGTATCTCCTACCACGGAAAAGCCTCAAGTTTTTACTCCTTTATTTACTTTTCTAACTTTTGCTTTTAGGAGTCAGAATTTTTCCCCAGGAATTTGGTGGAACTTTCGCATTTCTCCATTTGTGTGAATTGTAATTGAATTATATTATGTCGGAATTTATTATGCTCCTTTGGATGTATTATTATTTGATTAATTCTTTCTTTTGATCGTCGGTTATGGTAGGTTAAACTTTATTAATTTTGGTTTGGGTTTGGATAATTTTATAGGAATGTTTATAAACTTAAATACTAATATGGTGGAATCGCGTCTTAAGAAAATATTTATTCGTCTTTTTAACTAATGGGTTTCACTACTGAGGAACACCTACTTGCCATGCTCGGGATGATTCTTGTTTCCTATGTTCGTGATATTCATGATCAATTTATCTTAGATTGATTATGCTTAGGCAAATTTTTGGTTGAAGAATTTATAAGCTCTTATTCATAGATAAGTAGCATTTGTATGGATTATACTTTAGTGATAGTTTTCTTTTATTGGGGGATTTTGTTTAACTATTATTTGAGGTGTGTGAGTCTATCGTTCGAATCTTATTTACGTTACATTTAATTGTTGGTTAATTTCGGGTCCTCTATTTTATTCTTTTCATTTAGGCCGTATCAACGATTTCTATTAACACTTATATTTTAAGTTTGCAGAAATCATTTCATTATGTCAATTAGGTAAATTTAATTTGATTAATATTAATAGCTCTTGACAGTTATTCTATAATTATAATCAAGTTCAAGGTATTAGTTAGATTTAAATTTATAGTGACGGTTTCAGGTTCATTTTTCCGTTAGGATTTTCATTGAGGTTAACACATTTACTCTGGTGGGTTTTTTTATGATTACCTCGTCGAGGTTAGCACGAGATCTCAATTAGCAATTCGTTACTGCATTTTTCTTAACTACGACTGTACCTATTGAAGTTCTCGAATCTGATTTGTTTAAATTCATGACCCGCTTAGGTTATTAATTATTATGCGTTCAGGGTAATCGCTCAATAATTAGTTTAAATTCCCATCCATAGTTTAAATTTTGTAGTTATACTAACAGTTTAGTTTCATATCAATGATTTCATGTTTATTTTATTTCCCCGTCACCTTTTCCCCTGGTTGACCTTAGGCGCATTATGTTCATATTATAATTAATGAGTGCCCACTGGACTACTCGATGTGGTGATTTTGAGCCATGTGTAAAGTAATTTAGGTCGAGTTTAAAGAAATCGAGAGACGAGGAAGTAGCCAAAAGATCACTTCCTTATTCCTCCTTTCTTCTATACGGGGTAATATTGACGTTCCGATCCCTGCGTTCCGCACGCCGGGGTCTTCACGGGCACAGATCATTGGCGATATTCCACGCACTTACACGAATCTGAATAATATGTCTGATTTTAATGACTTGTGGTGTGTCTTGGCTGTGGGCCGGAAAAATTTCGACAAATTTTAAACAAAAACATAATTTATATATTATGAATAATTTATTAAAATCAAAATGAAATTACCAACACGATCCAATCCATACAAAAATTCATAAATAATTTACTCTCCCCACGCCGACATCCAAGCAGAGCTCTATCGAGGTTGCGAGGATGTGACGTGGAGAGAGTTTCAATTAAAACTCTCACTTGCGTAATAAAGTAGATTTTTAAAACTGCTTAATGATTTTCAAAAAACGATTAAAAATTATGTGAAAATGCATCGGTATATATACCTATTTTTTGGCCCTAACCTTGCGTGTTCTTTTTGATTTAGTAAAACAAAATTCGACCTTGGAATTTTCTAGTGTATTCTAATCTTAATTTTTATTATTTTGCAATTTTGTTTGATAATTTTTCTTTTCAAATTTTTATTGAATTATTTCTATTTCAAATTCTTTGAATTTTATTTCATTTTCATGAAATTTCACATTTTTGTTAAATTATCAAATTTCGGTCGAATTTGTTAGGTTTTCGTGTTATGTTTATATTTGTATCGTGCGGATCTTGTTGCTTTTTGTTATTATTTTAATTTATTTTTATGTTTATTATTTTATATGTAATTGTCTTCTTTCTCATATTTTGATAGGGTTATTTGGTGTTTTAATAGGTTTGAATTTGCGTGTGTGTTACCGATTCATTTAAACATTTACAAGGCCGTTTGTGTTCTGGCCCAACACTTGTTTGAGCGGGTGGTTCGAATTCCGATAAGCGATCTGCGCGGGAGAGAATACTAGTGGGTACGTCACTGCGTTGCCTTCTTGACAAGTCGAAATTGCTACCTCCAAGCTTCTGATTTAAGTCCGTTGATTTTGAACCATCTGTTTTTCTTCCGCCCACCCCTTGGGTAAGTCGTTGATAGGTCAGTTTGGCTCGCAATGGTTCGATCCACGTCGCTTTGATTTTTTCTATCCCCCGACTCATCTGTAGTAACTGAGCGTGTAAGTCCGCGTTTTCTCGTCGAGATTTTATTAGTTCTTTGCTCAGTGCTCGGAGAATATCCATATCTATAAATGTATTATCAGTTAAGTTTTTCAGTAAACCATAATCGTTTAATACAAGGTTCATTCATGTAAATGCCTGTGTCGTTGGATTAAGATTGACCTAATTTGGGTTTGTAAATTTATAGATTCTCGCTAGACCCTTGATCTCATGTCGCTTACTTTACTCGTATTTTTAGAGTCCTAATCATCTTTATTTTATTTAATAATTGTGAATTGAAAATTAACTGTTAACTTGATTCAATATAAATCCGAAATCCATAAAATTTATTTTTATTGACAATACAATCATTTTTTCATTCTAAATTTTCACTCATGGACGACCATATCTTCGACGACCATCATAATATCGGTAATTTGAATTTTTATTCCGCCTGTAACTTTCGTTTGCGTGTTCTTCATCGTGGTGCGGCACTTCGATATGGTCTAGAGCTGTTGTTCGAATCAGGCGCCTCG
This sequence comes from Schmidtea mediterranea, assembly GCA_022537955.1. Classification (NCBI taxonomy): domain Eukaryota; kingdom Metazoa; phylum Platyhelminthes; order Tricladida; family Dugesiidae; genus Schmidtea; species Schmidtea mediterranea. The sequence continues at coordinate 162,317,924 of CM039680.1, forward strand.
GTAACACAACGTCCATTGGCGTCTCCATTTATTTTAGGGCCAGGCACCCAAATCGTAGGAGATCCCATAGCTCAGCGTGTATCCATCGGTACTCGAAATCCGGCCTGCGACGATGTCCGCATTGACTCTATTTAGATGACGGCGAGCCATAATTATCTGCCATTGCGCCCGTTGTAGATGTTTCTCTAGTTTGACCAATGTAAACTCAGCCTTCTTTCGAACTTTTCGCGCAGGGTTTCTATCTGGTTCGCGCTTAATCACGACGTAAGGCAACTCGACCTCATCGTTGCGACTCTTAGAGAAATTGTGCCAGCTCGATCCTTCTACTGGGGATATCGAGTATTCGGCATCCCACATCGCTTGGTGACACCGGGGAGCTGTTCTTACCTGGAATAGAATCGTGATCCTAGAATCATCATTCCAGGATCCGTCTGTGAGTGTGGTGTTTCTCGTTATTTAATATGATAATTAGATTAATTATACATGCTGGTGGGAAAATCAGAAGTATTTAATCAGCCCCCTTCCAATTCGCTCTCCTAAACCAAAACAAACGAGAAAAATCTTTTAGTTATCGTTGTCTACTTATAATCAGTTTACTTTATCGATCTTTATGTGATTACCTCAGTGCCTAAACGAAGGAAAATTTCACATTCGTTCACTGTAGAAAGCATTCCCCGTTACGTATGGGCTCGATATCAGATACTTTACTGATTTTTATTTTTACGCTTTCATTGCAATTAATATTGGTTATTTGATCATTGTAATTAATATTTGTTATTCGATAGCATGATAATGACTGATGTTCCAAATTCCACGGATCTCCTCACTCGTGGGGAGTCAATCACTGGCTGGGTCCTTAATTTATCAGTTGCCTTATGTTCAATATACTGTTGTTATCGCATAAATCAGAGTAAAGACAAATTATGTTCAGCCAATATTTTTATTTAAATTTCAATACATAATCCAATAGTGTGAGCCGTAAACTCGACCTAAGCTTCTTATGGCATTTGAGGATTACCAAAAATGTTAATTAATCAGGGTTCCACGATTGCATGCTATGCTTTCATCCTTCTGCATATCCAACGTCTCTCGAGTGAGATTTTCCAGATTAATAGTAGCGTTAAAACATGTCATGAAAGGAATACATAATTACTTGATTGATTAGTATTGTCTGATGTTGCCTTTCGTTTGATTCCTTGACGCTCTTCGGTGCTGATCCGTCTTTGGGGTCATAAGTAACCTCTCATTAGCAGATCTATTTGGTTGTTCATAATTACCGAGTAAAAATGATTCTTCTCTCATCTACTTGTTGTTTTATATAAATCCAATCGAGTTTTGCCTTTATCCTGGCATTTTTACGAGCATAATCGATAGCAATTTCTTCTCTGCCGATTTATTAGGTTGACCTTTTTTATTATCGAAATTGTCTGATAAATATACCGACCACGTTTGCATGTAATTCGTGCATTCATGCGAGATCAGCGAATCACTGTTGGCGTGCCTTGATGTGAAGTACATCCTGATCGAGGATTATAATTTTTTCATTTTGATTTTCATTAACAAAATCAAGAGGTTTTTCGTTTCATTGGCTGGGTTTTAACTAATTACCTGTTCATTTCTCGTCCAAAATGTCAAACACGATTTATGTTCCTCTCCATTCGATTCTTGCTATATTTTCACTCGTGGATTATGGAAATATCAGAATGTGATTAATATTGGACGCCTTAACGGCTCTGCCAGATTGATATTGAGTAAATTATTGAGTAGATGCTTATTCCATTATGTTTATTAAACTCTTTCCAGTTTATCGGTCAGTTATGAGTCTCCACAATTTCCTATTTGGTCTCTGCTGGTGTGACAATAGTCGGCAAAACCTCTCTCTGCTTCGATCCGGGTTTGTGGCATCCACACTAGGCCATTGCTGGTTCTCTAGTCATCAAGCATCATGATTTTTCATCTAATTATAACTGGGCTTTATTTGTGATTTGCTTTTCGGTCATTGCATCTAAGTGGTGATTTGGTTCGACGTCGATGATATTATTTTATTTAACCTTTACCTATGATTAACGATCTTAAAGTGTCTCGTGTGGTAATTGAATTAAATTGATTATTGATCGGGTCTTTTGACTAATCTGCAAAGTCGGACTAAGGATGTATTTTACAGTTGCTTCATGGTTTACGATTATGACTAAATGATCCGTTGATGATTCTAGCTACTGGATCGTTCCTTTTTTCATTTTTGTTATTTATGGCTACATATTTTTAATCATTAATTTAAATTTTTTTAACTTTTCCTTATCTGCGAAGTGGAGCTGATTATCCCTACAAATCACCCTTAACTTATTACATTTACCGAATATTAGTTTAAGGTTTTTATCTTTATTTTAATTACTGTTTATAATTATTAATTATCCTTAAGTAGCATAGAATTTTCATTTTATTCTATTCGTCCTTCTTCGCGATTAATACACAATTCAAGTTTCTATGGAGTTTTCATCTTATTCTAACTACTTTTACGAGTACTGCATACTCCTAATTAACATAACTTCTATATTGAATTCTGTATATTGTTTACTCTTTACTGAATAATTTTAACTGCTATGAAGTTCTAATTTTATTGTAGTTGTTCTCTATCGTTACTGAGTATTTTAATTAATTTAAATGTATTATTTTAGTCTATTTATATTTTTTACGATTGCTAAATGATTCTAATTAGTTTAAGTTTTTCATTTTATTCTATTTACTTAATTTTTCTGACTAAATTAAATTTTTATTTTTATCGTTCCAAAAATTTCGCTGTTTTTCCCACACTCACCCCCTTCGATATTTGATCTTAAGAGTTGTTGAATGAAGACCTGCTAAACCACCGACCCGCTGAGACAAAGACATATACCCCCTCCCCCCAGTAAAAATTTTTCTTATAACTCTAAAAGTACAAAGTTTTATTATCATTCAAGGTCATTGAATGAGTGATCATAATTTTTAAGGTCATTAAAAATTTTCTCAAGGTCATTTAAACAAATACAATGACTCATTCAAGGTCATTAATTAATTTTATAAGTAGTGTTTTAATTATTATTTTTATTAAATTTATTAATATTAATTTTATTTCTATTATTAATAATATTATAATTGTTACAAGTTTTTATTAATATTATTATTTTTATTATTACTATTATGATTATTATTATTATTATTATTATTATTATCGTTACAATTTTTTTATAAATATTAATTGTTTTTATTATTATTATTATTATTAATAGTATAATTAGTACAAGTTTTAAATAATAAACTCCTATTTCACATGTCCTTTTTACTCAGGCGCTCATATCTTGATCATATCTTTATAAATCATGTGCGTGTAATGTTTAATAGTATTATTGATGTGTAACAAAGATATTGAAAACATATATATATATATAGTGTTAAATAATATTTACTCTCATAAAATGGCATTATATATTTCAGAATCACCCTTAAATCATACAGAGGTTTATTTTATTTTTATTAATAGTATTAATCTTCTAAATCAAGATACCAGAATTCAGTATTAAATGGAATCAGACATTTTTAATAATTGATAGACTGTTGACAGAAACATATGGTTATTTATTACTACCAAAAATTAATAAGTCTTTTAAACATCACAATATTCAAATTCTCATAGAATTATTCGGTTTCAAAAAGTAACTAATGAAATTATCTAGTTGTATGTTATTTCTAAGTAATATAAATCCTACGGAATTTAATATGCTTAATATATTATTGATATGCATGGATTTCAGGTTTGACAAATATCAAGATGTTATTCAATCCTACATTGATAATGCAGATAAAATCGAAATAAAAATCAAGGATAAACTGGATGAAGTACAAAAACAATATCTTACATGTTCTGGTTGTTTAATTAATAAAGTCAATATTATTCAAATTACTTTTAACTATTGTGAACATGATCTCAAACCCTAATTTAAAAAAACAACTAATAATAAAATAATCAAAACATAATAAAATAAGTAAATGAAAATGTACAAGTTTATTTTTCTATAATGTACAAGTTTTTATCACATAATTGTTCGAAATCGTCTGATTAAACCTTTTATTGATGATGATCATTCAGGAGCCAGAATTCCATTGAAAATATCTTGAAATTGCTGAGTTCTTGGAATACTATGAGCACTATTAATTGCATCAAGCCTTTTATAGTGTCCATAAGCTAAACTAACATTTTTATCAACACATGTCCTCTTATTCTCGTGGTTGTTTAACGCTATTTTAAGAAAGTACACCTAAATTATAATACACATGGGATTTCTGATTGAAATGTTTGTTTGTTTTACAAATAAAAGAAAGATTCTAGACAATCTTTAAGAAAATACATATAATAAGTGATATAATTTAAGACCTTTATATTTCATACATATTTTCGTTAAAAATCCAATTTATTTTTAGATAATAAGGGACTAAATAACTTATAAACAAATATTTAAAAACCTAGGGGCTAAGAGTCATAATAATTAAAATCTAATCTAATATAGTTAAAAACATAATAAAAACTTACGATAAGAGAGGCCAATATTAAGTTTATGCTTTATTATTGACAGACCAAGTGTGGTCAAAAAGTACCTGGGCTTCATAGCCAAATTAAGCCTAGCTTGTCTGGTAGTTACACATTACACAACTTTTAGTCGCAGAGACTCCAAAGCGTCATAAGCACTAAATTAATTAATGTTTATTACTACAAAAATAATTATTTGCAGACTAGCAAGATTACAGCCACCTACGATCAGCTTGTAAATAAAATGTAATAAAGCGTAAAGATATTATTATATTTAAAATTACAAACAAATAATTCATCCATTTAAACTTCAACTCATCGGAATCGAATGATAGGAGTCAAAATAATATTATTATTTAGTCAAAACTTGATATATTAAATGCGTGCCGTATACTTTTAATCAACATAATTTGTAAAGCATTTTTTTCATAACTATATTTCTAAAATAAATTAATAAAACTATAGTTGTTAATATATATTCATTAGTCAAGTCTTTGTTAAACATGGACTTGTATTGCACCTACATTGTGAATTATGGACTAAAATAATCCATGTGTGTTGAAAATTTTCTATATTCATAAATAAGTTTAAATTAATGTGAAAAAGATGCTCATAAAATATAATTGGTCTAAGTTATTTTGTGTTTATCAAATAGAATAAGATAATTATATTTCATAATTATATTTTATAAGTGATATAAAAATTTTTAAAAAAATCTGTAATATTCATCAAATTATTATTATTAATTTTATTATTATTATTAATACTGTTAAGTCAAAACGAAAAGCTTGATATTTTATATATTTAACAAGCGCGTGTATACTTCTAATTAACATAATTGCATAGTTTTAGAATATTGTGGAGCATCATACATTAGTATTTTCATCATGCAACTATATTTCTAAAATTTATTAATATAAAGATTTATCGTTTTTTAATGTATTAAATAATCATGTCTTTGTTAAAAATTCTTGTATTGTAACAATTGTTGTATTGTAATGTCTTTGTTAATCGTTCACTTGTTTTGAAACATAATTTTATCCATGTTTTTCAGAAATTTGCTATAGAGTCTAAAAATATGTTGAAATTAAAAATGTGAAAACTGAAGATACTCAGAAAGCAGAAAAATTATAATTGATATTATTAATACTGTGTTTATCAAATCTATTTGTAATAAGATATATTTTATAAGTAATACAACAACTGTAAAATAAAAATCTGTAATATTCAACAGATTTCTATTAATATTATTAATTGATACTATTATTATTATTATTTTTATAATACTTTAACTTTTTATAATTATTACTATTTCATTAACATTATTTTCGTCTATTATAATTTTATTATCAACTATTTTGTCATCATGTGTATCATCAACATTTATATTTAAAGATCTAAAATTTATAACTGAAGAATATTAAAATGTTTACTATTAAATTATCAAAGGTGGATAACATAGGCTAATTAATGGTAATATTAAGTTAATTTATAAAGTTTTTACTTAAAATTTGGACTCAAATATATTTTATAAGCTAATTTTAACTTAAAGTATATATTTTATGTGTAAATATCTAATTATGGTTCGAGTGAGTAAATTGATGCACTATGTGTAAATTAGTAACAGATGGGTATCAGGTGGGTACAATGTGAGTAAAGATGGGTTCAACACATAATAAATCAATAAAAAAATTAATTCACCCAATAATCAATAAAAAAGCAAACGGAAACTAATCTACACAATAAAACCCCAGATATTTTATGAAAATATTTATTAAAATGACATTCTAGAACTATTGACTATCCTAATTGGAGTCATGACATCATCTGAATTGATCTTGATAATTGTATAGTAATGAAAGTTACTATAGAAGGCTTGATGCAATTAATAGTGCTCATAGTATTCCAAGAACTCAGCAATTTCAAGATATTTTCAATGGAATTCTGGCTCCTGAATGATCATCATCAATAAAAGGTTTAATCAGACGATTTCGAACAATTATGTGATAAAAATTTGTACATTATAGAAAAATAAACTTGTACATTTTCATTTACTTATTTTATTATGTTTTGATTATTTTATTATTAGTTGTTTTTTTAAATTAGGGTTTGAGATCATGTTCACAATAGTTAAAAGTAATTTGAATAATATTTCTTTAGAAACAAAATAACATTTATTACATATACACAGAATGATACTCATCAATAATTATACCACAACTTTCACAATTAGAGTTTTTAGAAAACGATGAACAAATAATGATATGTTCACATGGCAAATATAAAATATTGACTTTATTAATTAAACAACCAGAACATGTAAGATATTGTTTTTGTACTTCATCCAGTTTATCCTTGATTTTTATTTCGATTTTATCTGCATTATCAATGTAGGATTGAATAACATCTCGATATTTGTCAAACCTGAAATCCATGCATATCAATAATATATTAAGCATATTAATTTCCGTAGGATTTATATTATTCCATTATTATCTGATTCCATTTAATACTGAATTCCGGTATCTTGATTTAGAAGATTAATACTATTAATAAAAATAAAATAAACCTCTGTATGATTTAAGGGTGATTCTGAAATATATAATGCCATTTTATGAGAGTAAATATTATTTAACACTATATATATATATATGTTTTCAATATCTTTGTTACACATCAATAATACTATTAAACATTACACGCACATGACTTATTAAGATATGATCAATAATAAGGATATGTGCAATAGGAGTTTATTATTAAAAACTTGTAATAAAAATAATAATAATAATAAAAAAAATAATTAAAACAGTACTTATAAAATTAAGTAGTAAATCATATTTAAAAATTTTTGAAAAATAGTATGACGTTGATAAATTTTGAATGACCTTGAAGGTTGTGATGACTCATCCAATGACCTTGAATGAGCCATGGTCTTTGTTTAAATGACCTTGGAGGGTTTTATGACTCATTATCTTTGTTCAAATGACCTTGAAATTTTTTTGATGAGTCATTGAGTTTTCACTACAAAAATTTGTACTTTTAGACTTATAAAAAATAATTTTTTTATCGGGGAGGGGGTATATGTCTTTTTCCCAGCAGGACGGTGGTCTAGCGAGCCTTCATTCCACTAGTCTTAACGTTAGATATATTGATGTTATGATTTTATGAGTGCCCACTGGACTACTCGATGTAATAGATTTTGAACCGATGAGTAAGTAATATTTTAGCTTGATTTTTCGAGAGATGGATGACTGAGAATCAGCCATAAGACTGATCCTCTATCTTCTCTCTGCCCCTATAAGTCTTTATAATTGACGTTTAAATCCGTCGACACGCGCGACTGTAATTTGACGAACACGAGATATTGATGGATATACCGGCACTTACACATCTCAACTTGTGTGTATATTTTAATATCTTGCAGTAGGTCTTGGCTGTGAGCCGGAAAAACATCGACTTCATAACACATTTCTTTTGATTCTGATACATATAATTGGTCATTATAACATTATTATATCATTTATTATTTCATCATTCTTCATTCAAAATTACCCTCACTTGGTAATATAAATCCACGACGTTTAACGAAATTGAATCGATGTTCTCGTAAGACTCTTTTCAGAAACTAGTATCTTCTCAGACGTAGTATTTTGTAAAGTCGAGTCATTTTTACTGACAAAAAACGGTTAAAGCTTTTTGTAAGGAAAAAGTGATCGCTCACAAAGTGATTAAAATCTTGTGAAAATGAATCGGTATATTTACCTATTCTGTGTAAAACAAAATTTGACCTTGGTTTTAATTGTAATATCTAATTCTTATTTTATAATTTTTCTACAATAAATGAACAATCTATTTTATTAATTTTTAATGGAATATTTCTTAATGAAAACATTCTATTTTTTCTTTATATTATTTGTTACTTGTTAATTTTATGAATTGTTCATTTTTCGGTCAAAATTTTGTGTTATCTTGTTATTTCTATGTTTATTTTGTACGGATCTTGATGCCTAATAGTTATTATTTTAATTTACTTTTATGTTTATGATTTTATATTTAATTACATTTTCCTCATATTTTAGGGTTTTTTACTTGATGTTAATAGGTCTGATTTTAAATTTGCGTTGCTGTGTTTTCGTGTTATTTCCGATTCATTTAAACAAAATCTTGTCTTGGCCCAACAAATCTCATGCATATATATATATATATAGACACAAAGTTTTATAGACATTTACATGAGCATTCGGATTAAAGATATGGATAATTCAGTATCTGAGAAGTTCAAGGGTATCGGTTTAAAAATCGACCCGCGAATAATCAATTCTTTTCTACGCCTTCTATAAGTTAGATAAAAGAAATATAGAAATTAATACCTATAAAATCTCCCAAAATTGTTCGCCGAATTATCCGCTGACAAATGCTAGAACTCCAACGTACCGAAATCTACCCAGCCAGACAATACTGAAATCCAGCGCGTTAAGAAATGGTAAATTCCACATAATAATGTTAAACTAAATTTTCTAAAAATCGATAAGTAAATTAATAAGGAAAAGTTCTTACCACACATGTCGTGTAGAAAATCGGAATCCTGAACGACGATTGTACACGTCGACCGGATATAAAGACACACCTGAGGGGTAGAGAATACGACGAGGTGTGATTCCACACCGCATACTTTCACCTTATAAATAAGTACAAATATTGAAAACGCCATTTCTCTCTAAAAGTTCTACAAATGGCTCATCGATACAATCTCAACAAAGAAGTTCCGGCGAATCATTCATCCACCCCTGTCGATCTTCTGGAATTAAATTTACGTAGAGCAGGTAACTTAAACTTTCTAAACAGTAATAATTTTTCAATCATTATATAATTAATAATATACTTGTTAATATTTTCAATTTAAATAAAATTTGAAATTACCTCTCTTTGATTTACAGTTAAATAAATTATATAAAAAACATAATAATTTAATCGTATTTGAATATTTCGATTTATAAATCCCTGGTGAGTTTTTGTTAGATAATTTATTTTCAGTAAGTAGGAAACGTATATTTAACTGACGATTTAATCATATTTTATTGATATTTATTATGGATTTTTTACGGGATAATTTATACGAGCTTAACCTTAATAAGGATTTTAGAATTTTGTCAAACAAGGTAAACCAATTTTATTGATAATTTAGTCATATTTTAGTTTAACTTATTAGAAATTGACCTTTCCTAGAAAATTTTCGAAAAATTTAGATAAAAATCAAATTGTGAATCTTATGAAATCGATAACATTTAGATTTTTTTATTGCCAAATAATTTACCTAAACCGGTTTATAAATCTGAATTTTGATAATTTCGGTCAACCATTAGAATAAGATTACCAGTTGGATCATGGAATTTTACTGATTTTGATTAAATGGTTTTCATAAATGATTTAATTCGAATTTTGTTTTTGCCTTTTAAAATTATTTAATTAAAGATAAATATACAGTGTTACTAATGATTTTTCGCATTCAGAGAAACCCCATTCAATGACTTATACTCCAATCCACGTCGCCGATCGATGGAGATGGGCATGGGAACAGTTCCGGCAGGAGAGGTGCCCCGAGTTTCCCCAACCGGAGCCTCGACTGGACGGCAGCCAATCAACAGAAAATGATCACGATCTATGGCTGGCCGATCGACCATGGGAAGAGTGAAGCCCGGCCTGGGAAATCCACGCGCAAGCCCGTCACCTCCTCGAACAACTCGAAAAACAACAACGACAGGTGGATCTCTAGGTAGTTAGATCGCGCCAACACTTGGCGAACGTGGAAGAGGGCCTATTAGCTGGTCGGATTGCCAGCAGTTACTGACATCCACCACAACGCAAGGCCTCTCTCGGTAACCGGCCGAAGATCACGCGGGTTCGCAACACCAAGCGACCTGTAATGACCATTTCCGGCTTCTCTCTTCAGGAGTGGGTAGAAAGGGGGTTTCCCGCCTCCTGAAATACCACCGTATGGTAGAATACTCGCTGATCTAACTTATCACAATCCGTTTGGTAAAGGTTTTTTAAAAATAAATCGTTTGTTATTGTTGTTAACTAATTTATTTTACGTGAGGCTTAATGAGAGAATCCCTTATTTGTTTAAAGTAACTTATACTAACAAAATTACTTTAAAATAACTAATCGTTTAAATGTTTCTATTAATAGCAATGGAACCCATCCAACTACTGCAGAAAGAGCTGACTCGTGCTTAGCAAGCCAACAAAGCGCTGTATGAGCAAATTATCCAGCTCACCAGAGAGATGCAACAAGTAAAAGCCACATGGGTGGACCCAGCTAAGGTCAAGCCCCTACGCCACAGGCTCACCGCTGCTCAAAAGGGCTGGGCCGATGAGCGACAATTGAATCAAAATCTTCGAACACAGATAAGGGGGTTGGAAGTTGCCTTGTCCGCCAGCCGGGAAGGAGAGGCAGTAACCTATCCTCTTGTCTTCGCGCCATCCCAGTTGGCTTATCGGGAATCAATAACCAATCCAACACCCGCCGTAACTCCTACTACAATACCGTCCAACAGCTATAGGCCGGGGCGAAAGGAGCGTGCCAGACGTAGAGCCGCTCGGATGTCGAATAAAACTCATCTGATTTAAGCGTGTCAAACCTGTACAATGCGTATATTGAATTATAAATTATATAAAAGCTGTTTAATTGTTCAAAACGATGTTTTAACACTTGGGGAATATCGAAAACCCCGCAACTATTTCATGAGTATTCACACTTCGTCAGGTAGCCGTTGTCTTATCTCTAAGAGCACCATTACCAAATTTAGTTCTCACGACAGTGACTCTGATCTTGAAACCCCTCACGCACAAGGGACGTGTAAAGCGAGTATAGGTCTTCCATCGACAGCTCGTTGAACCCAGGGGTTGTCCGAGCAATTACAGCATTAGTAATAGCGCTCACTTTTTGCGGACAATCCATCCACTCGAACACATTTCCAACGTTGCCTAGCGACGGGTGCCGAGTGGTAGCTAGAAATATTTATATGGCGTTACCGGGGTAATCACAAGGACGTTTAAAACAAATAATAAACCCAGTAACCCACCATTATTAAAGTCCTAAATTTACACTGATATTTGATTCTTACAGTTTTTCATTTAACTTTACTAGTTAAATTTTAAATCAATTTGGTATTTTTTGCCAATATTTTAGGTTCAACTTGTATTGTTTTGTTATTATTTTTTGTTGCTTTTATTTATGTTTTAATAACTTTATTCCTTTACTATTCTTTTTTATGACCGTTAGTTATTTTGATGAGTTATCTTTCCATCCATTTGTTTTTGTCGCTATGAGATTTTTATGCATTACCTTGCTGGATGAGGGCATTAATGGTATTTGAGAATAGTAGGTAGCTATGAGCGCACTGCACCACACACCATAATAAAAAGGGGGGCATTTGATTGCGTAATTATGTAATTAATCAGGATTAATATTGATTACATAATTACGCAATTAAGATAATTGATTTTTAAATTATGCAATTTTTTCCTTGATATTTTTTTAAAAGTTATTTTGAATAGATTTTCATTCCCAAAATATTTTTGGTCGCACTATAGTCAGGAGTATTTATTTTCTAATAATTTTTCATCTAAAAAATATTTTTTTCGTTCGCACTATAGTCAGGGGGTATTTATTTTCGAATAATTTTTCATTCACAAAAAATATTTTCGGTAGCACTATAGTCAGAGGGTATTTTTGACTTTCGATAAAAAGCCTAAGATAAAATTGCCTTGAATCAATTATCAATAAAAAAACATAGAAATATTTTCTCAATAAAAAAGCATAAAATAAAAATGGCTTGAATCGGCTACCGATAGAGAATTTTCCAGGCCACAGCCGATCACACAAGAAAGCAAATATACACACTTAACGGATCTGTGTAAGCACAGTTCATCTACAACGGAGCTGTGATCGTGAGTGTTCGCCAGCGGTAAAAGGCGAATCTGAACGCAAAATAATAGCTCATAGCGGTAAAGGGAGATCATAAAATCGAACATTAGTAAATTAAAAAATTAGAATTGAATAAATTGATGTAAAATTGAGACTAAGATTTGGAGAAATCAGAAGAGTTAGTGATTAAAATAGAACTTTGATAAACGATTTTAAATTTGTAATGCCGACCTAAACATTTAAGCAGATATTCAAACCATAACGAAAAAGCTTTTAGGTTAATTAATTAAATCGTTTTCAACAATATAGGAAATAGAGTTATAAAAAGACTTAACATAAAACGATTAGTTAAAACATACTTGCTCATTGACTTTCGACTACTTGGAAGCATTACTCTAGAAAAGTTATTATCCTTTTTAAACCTGTAAGTAGGAGTCCCCTGGTACAAGCTTCTCCAATCCGTCCACCAAAGAAGAAGACAATAGTCGCATTAATTTAATCATACCTAGTGCGATAATCATGATCAGGATAAAAGTACGTCTAAATATATCCAAATACGCGAATGTTGTAGTATGATCACCTAAACAATCTATAAGCAGGCCATCAATGAAAATTAAAGAAACGAAATGATAACCTGCCCTGATATACCGTTACAGAATCGGTAACGCACGGTAACATGGTCCCACTAATGTGCTGACGAAGCATTGATGCGAGGGATTGGATGAATCTAGAGTGGTGTATACCAAGCGAAGTTCAGATAAATTCCGCTATAATGCAAGTTGAAACATAAATCAACTTATTGGAATTTATTGTTTGAGAAAATTTAATGGATTTCAGCCATTTCTGAAATGGCTGCAAAGTAAGTTATTTTTTAAAGTTATAAGCTTAAAGTTATAAAGTTTTAAGAGTTGAATTATGATTTTACAAGGAAATTAAATCATTATTCAAACTTATAATTATAACTTTTGATCTACAAGCTCATTTATATTATTATGAATAATGATTATGAATATTCAGGAAATGATTTATTTTATGATAACTTATTTTTCGGAAATTTTTCAAAAAAAGTGAGTTAAATTATTTTTGAAGTTATAAAAATTATTATTTGCATTAAATAATTATATTTTTTATACATCTTTTGAAAAACCTCTTCGAATATATACACAAAATAATTTGGTTTATGATTATTTTTTAAAACTTACCAATATAATTTACAATTTATGCTTTTTTTCGGATTTCAGGTCTTGTGTTTTTTCGACAGAAATGTCTGAAAAGTTTATTTAATTTTAGTTTTAAGGATAAATCTTATGGAGATACCTCCTCATTTACTCGAAATTTCCTAGCAAAATCCTCAAAATTGAAATTAAAAATTTTTTCCGCCATTTTTCTTCCTAAAACATATCACAAAAATGTCTATAAATTTATTTATTAGCGGGGTTTTTTCAACTTCTGATAGCTACATGTTAAAAGTTTACATGCATGTTTTATTATGGATTGTGTTAATGTGCATTATTTTATTTCTCTATCACCTTTTGTGTTTCTATAGTGTAGGGTTTGTCTCAGTGACTATTTTACAATCAACCTCAAGGTGAGTTTGTGTGTTTATATGCTATAAATTTATTGATTTTCTTTTTATATTATAGGTGATTTGTCTCAGCGTGGCTTGGTGTAGATTGATGATGACGATGGTGACTAACGAGATCAATGAGAATGGTTGTCACTTCAACAACAAGAGTAATAACAATTTGGATCGGTAGTGCTGATGTATTTGCCGTACTACTGATAATAATGGTGCACAGAATTACAGTTGTGATGGTAGTGACTATGAAAGACGATAGTGTTAGTCATATGGTTACAAATAGTAATAGAGATAATAATATTTGTAATAGTGATGGATTATTGCAATAATAACAATTATAATGATAGTGAAAATTAGTAAAAATAACCATAGTTATGATAGCAGAAACAGAGGTCTGGATGATAATAAATTAGGACACTAATCATAATAATAATACCCCCGAAAATAGTAAAGCTAATTTTAATAATAATAATAATAATAATAATAATAATAATAATAATAGTAATTTTAATAATAGAAATAATTAGAATAAAAATAGTGACAATAATAACAATAATTTTAAAAATTTATAATAATGATTTTAATAAGGACTATGGTAATGATAACAATAAGAATGATAATAATAATTATCCAAATTATAATAATAATAGTAAGAATAATAACAACGATAGTAATAACTTAGATAGAAGTAATAATAATACATAGACGTGGAATAATAATAATAAAATAATGATAATAATAGTTTGGGGATAATAATAATGCATATAATGATTACGAACAAAATAAATAAAAGTAACAACAATAAATTTAGGTAACAATCATAGTAATAACATTAATAATACTAATAATACTAATGGTAATAATAATGATAATAGTAGTAATAATAATAATTATGATAATAATAATGATAATGATTATGACAATAATAATAGTAATTGATACGAACAATACAGATAACAGAAGTAATTATAATACCAATAACAATAATAAGAAACATAGTAGTTATAATAGTGATAGGGACAATAGCGACACTGTGAGGATATTTAAAATCACGAAAGATGCACTGATGATAGTAAAATCGGTAATGTAAGCAGCTGTAACGAGGATTATGGAAGCGGATACAATGTCAAAACATTTCGATGAGATGAGAGAAGGATGGTACCTTAAAATCAAAATCGAACACAGGCCTTCTATCGGCAGCTCTTGGACCCAAGGATCATTCCACTCGAACGATCCACCCACTTGAACATAGTTCCAACGTTGGTTAGCAACGGATGCTGAGTGGTAAGCGAAAACTATTTGTATGGGGTTGTCCGGGCAACAACCATATAGTCGCAAACATTTCAACACCTAAAAACCTACTGTGGAGTTTGTGGTGTTTAACCTTGACCCCATGCATATAACTTTTCTTGCCCTTCAATGGTTTCCCATTGCTAAGCGACGTTGGTACTGCAATCACTGGTTATGAGATCGCCAAAGGTGAGCGCTATGAAAGAACTGCTAAGGCCCGATCTCATGATGGGTTCAACGCACTACCGATAGAAGGTCTGTGTGCAATTTCTTATTCCGGTCCCTTCCATATGTACTTGAAATTCTTAACAATTAATTATCATCCGAACCACTACATAGTTTCAACTTAACGGACTTAAATCTACTATTAACAATTAGGTGGAATAAAACAAACGAAACTAGAGAATTAACAACGATCATTTATTGGATTAAGACGATTATAGCTTAGAACAATCCCTAGCTTGTAATGCTCGACGCTTCGCGCGTTCTGCCTTTCCTGGGCGTTGCTGAGCAGGTTTCGTCACTGGCTTGGTTGCATCAGTTGCCTCTCTATATGCCAACTGAGCCAACGCAAAAACAAGTGGGTACGTTACGGCATTGCCCTCTTGACAAGCCGATAACGCCACTTCCAAGCTGCGAATTTGGTTCTTTTGTGCTTGTCCGAGCTGTTTCTCGTCTGCCCACCCGCGCTGGGCGGCAGTCAATCTTTGATAAATTCTCTTTGCCTTTGCTGGTTCAATCCAGGAAGCTCGAATTTGTTGAATTTCTAGGTTCAGTTGGAGCAACTGGGAGTGAAGCTCCACATTTTCTTGGCGCGACTTTGCTAGCTTTTTAGTCAAAGTATTGATTATGTTCATAACTAGAATTAGATTTCTCATTAATAAATTTGACCTTGAAAATATTTGTGTAATCTAATTCTAATTGTTATTATTTCTTGATTTAGCTTGACAATTCATTTCTTTCATTTTTAATTGAATTATTTCCAATTAAAATCATTTGATTTTACTTCTACTTTTCATCAACTCTTATTCTTTTAAATAAATTGTTAACTTTCGGTCATTTTCTTATGTTCTTTTTTTATATCTATGTTTATTTCGTGCTGATCTTGGTGAATCTTGTTATTATTTTAATTTATTTTTATGTTTTTGATTTTATATTTTAATTATTTTTTACTCGTATTTTGAGGTGGTTATTTGATGTTTTAAGGGTCTGATTTTAAATCTGTTTGTTTTTTAAATATGTTTGAGTGCTATTTCCAATTCATTTAAACAAAACCTTGTTCTGGCCCAACACTACCATTATTATTATTAAGGACTACTGTACAACAACTAGATCCTAAGTTTAATAAAACATTCAATTTAATAAAATTCACAGAAAAAATTTTTGAAAAAACTAATTTAAAATTTCATTGTTATCAACATTTATTAAAAACTCATTGTAAAAATTATACTAAAAATTTCATCTTTAAAAAATTCATCGACAAACTATACTAAAAATTTTATTTAAAATATTTTATCATGAAATATTGTCGACTTTAACTTACTTTGAAAATTTTCAACTTTACCTTATGTAACCTAACTGCTAAGTTAGCAGTTATTTATTCTATTTTAGTAGTGTGTTTTTAAAAGGGAGGAGTTTTTTACAAAATCTTTGGATATCTGAAAAATTTTTCGATTATTGTGAAATTAGGAAAAAATGAAAAAATTTCCAAGATGAAAAAAATGAAATGATTTTCAACATAAAAAAATGAAAATATTTTCAAGATGAAAAAAAAAATATATACAAATTTCCAAGATGAAAAAAAAATTAAGAATTAAAATAATTAACATATTTCAGAGAGTAGTGATCTTTTATAAATTATATTTTCTTCTTCTTTTTTTTACCAAATCTAAATCTGTTGTATTAGTATTATATTTTTTATTAGTTTCATCAAGTTGGGATATTTCTTTTATTAAATAATGTCCATATGGAAAAGTTGTAATTCCATCATTCATAAGATAAATTTCATTATTTTTTGATCTAAGATTATGAATTATTCCAAACTGTTTTCCACATTTACCTTCAACACAATTTTTAAAATCACTAAATTTTATATTTTTACTTACAGATTTTTTAACCCTTTTATTTTTATTTTCTTTACCTTTAACCATTTCAATGCATATTGTTTTGATCTGATGGCAACAACAATTAATATTGGATTTACAGGTTTTTCATCTTTATAAATAATTCACCAGATTCATTTATTAAACTATTTAATCTTTTTTAATTTCATCAAATAAATCTTCATAATCTTCATCTTTTTTAATTTCTAAAAACATTGAATCTGTATCCATTAAATTTAAAGAAATTCTCTCTTGGAAACTTCCGGTTGCCAATGGATTTCGAAAATGGAGTTGTAATATGTCATAATACATTTCATACATTTGTAATTTTGATAATTCTAGAATACTGAATCCAACATACATTAGTTTATTATATGTTTTTGTATAACTTCCCATTTCAATAGCAACCAATTCATTTGAAAATCTTTCAAAATTTTTAAATGTTGGTCTTGAAAGCATTTTAGAATATTTTATTAAATTTTGAGGACTATTTGTTAATAAAGTTATATTTACATATTTATCTATATTTTTCATTGTTATATCAAAGACTGAATTTTTAATAATTTATACAACATATTACAAAATTCATCCTTGTTTGATGTTGCTTCTTTTCTATTTTTAATATTATCTTCAATAAAACTTTTCATAAATGGTTTTTGTTTAAAACTAATAATATTATAAGCTTTTTTTAATTTCATTCCATGTCGAAGATAAAATTGTAAATTTCTGTAATGACATAAATACTTATCTTTATCATGTTGAGTGCATAATAATTTAATAGCTGAATTTTTCTTTTTTAATTTTTTTTTGATTTTTGCCATGGTAGTAATTCTTCATGTTTTATTTTTGTTTTTTACTGGTGCTGAAGGAAAATACATTGTTTTATCATGAATTTCTTTGCAATATTCCAAATCAACTTCGAAAAAATATCCAGTTAATGAATCTCTCGGAGTTGATATTACTTTATCTAGGAGTCCTTCAGATTCAACATCTACCCATTTAATATTACCAATTGGTAAATATTGTGTCATTCCAGAATATAATGCAGTTGCATCAATATAAATTAAATCAGATTTATCATTCAAACATTTCAACACTTGTTCATATTCTTCATCTTTAATTTCTGTTACGGGTTCAGGATATTTATCATAACATATTTTTCATTCCAAGAAGTAATCAATCTATTTCCCATCACAGAACTCATTCCTCCACGAATATTATTTTTTATAATATTAAACATGTCAACATCAGTTAATAAATCTAAAACAACATCACTTTTTTTCAACATTAATCCCAAGATAACGAAGGTGTTGAAATATAATTACAAGGATTCAACTCAAATTTCTTTATAAAATTTTCAAAACAATCAGTTAATATAAATGTATCAAGTCTTAAATATAAATCTGTATATTCCCTAACTTATTCTCCCGGGAACGACTATTTGAAGGAAATTCTTTTTTACAAATCCAACAAATTTTAGTATTTTCAAATTCTTCTTGTTGTTCATTGGACATAGCTAAATCATACTCGGAGTCTTTTATTGTTCTAAATAATTTATTTTCAATTTTATTAACATATTCAACAAATGTTTTCAAAACTTCTACGGACTAATTTCCTTGATAAAACATTTCTTCTGATTCAATTAATTCAGGATAATGGCTTTTTAAATATAAACAAAATGCTAATGGTTTTTGATTTTTCATGAGAACCTCGAATGATTTCTTTATTGCAACTAAAAAGTTTTTAATCTTTTCCAATTTATCTTCATAATTTATCTACATAATTATATTCACCATATAAATCTGTTAAATTATATTTCTCCAAGATTTTAAGATATTCTTCTTTTAAATTTTGTATAACATTAACAGCTTCAAAATCACCATATATAACAGCTAATGATTGCATAAGATTTCCAATTTTACTAAACGTCATTTGTGTCTTATCACCAGGTGGCATTTTAACAAGTGCTTGTTCATTAAATTCACATAATCTTTCATGTTTTTCTCTCATAGATTTTGTTTATGTATAAGATAAACATCTTTTACAAACCCGACCTTTTTTATAATTAGAATTTGTAATTCTCTTTCTCATAAAACTTTAAAAAATTTTTATCCAAACATAATAAGAAGTAATTTCATTTTCAGTTTCTTCATGTATGATTAAAAGATTAATTTGTCTTGGTTTTGGTTTTCTTGAATCGGTAATTTGAATTGGATTATTATATCATTTTCATATTCATAAATATTAATTGATGAATTATTTAATTTTTCAAATTTATAATCATCTTTTATTTTCATTGGATGTTCAAATCCATCCCAATATTTTATTTCACTTTCATAATCTATATAATTACTTAATCTATCAACATTTTTTTCTACAGGATAGAAAGCTGAAAGAACTGCTCATTGAAAACATTTATTATCATTATTTTTAACATTTAAAATATAACTTGGAGTAAATGGAGTCTTGATGTATGATTTTGATCTTGGAGTTCTGTGTTTCCAAAAATTTATACTAATATTTTGAAAAGAATGTAAAATTAAAGCAGAATCACCCAATGTATCTTCTATATGTTCATAATCTTTTTCTATTTCCTTTTTAATTCTTTTAAGTTTGGAATTAAAACCATTTATACTAGCTAATGGTAAATAACTTGTATCATAACTGGAATATAAAATCAGTATCTTGATTTTCTTGATAATATTTAAAATTTATTGAATGTTTATATTTTAAAACATAAAATCTTCCAACTTTCATAGCTTTTAAAACTTCTTGCATTTTTTGTTTAATTTCTTTGTTGTGGATATCAATATATCTATTTGTACATATTTTTTATGTCATCGATTCACCAAAAGTAACGGTAACATTAAAAGTTGAATATCCAATATAATTTTCATGTTCTTTAATTTTAAGTTCTTCAACTTTAGGTTCTTCAATTTTAAGATCTTCACTATCAGTTGATGAACTATCTTCAAATTTTATAGGTCCAACAGGTTCATTTCTTTTTCGTTTTTTCTTCCATCACAAGAATTATAATGAAGATGAAAATATTTTATTAAATATCTTTCTTTACATTTTTTACAAAGAATAGAATTTGAATCATCTAAACCGAATATTCTTTTTAAATGATCTAAAGATTTACAATGACTCGTATAAGCAGATTCCTTAAGTAGTGGGATATGTCACCGATAGATCATGTCACCGCTGGATCAACTCCTTGGGGGATAAAACGTTTTTTTCTAAGTCTAAAAGTACAAAAAAATTTTAAGACAAAAACAATGACTTATTCAAGGTCATTGAAATTACTTATTTTTATAAATAGTGTTTTAATTATTAATATTTATTATTATTATTATTATTGTTACAAGTTTTTATTTATTAATATTATTATTATTAATTATATTAATCTTCTAAATTAAGATACCGGAATTCAGTATTAAATGGAATCTGACATTTTTAATAATCGATAGACTGTTGACAGAAACCAGTGATTATTTATTACTACCAAAAATAAATAAATATTTTAAACATCACAATATTCAAATTCTCGTAGAATTATTCGGTTTCAACAAGTCCATAATGAAATTATCTAGTTGCATATTATTTCTAAATAACATAAATCCTACAGAAATTAATATGCTTAATGTTTGTTAACAAACATTATGTTGCTTCTTCAGAGGACACCGAATTGTTATATATATCGACATAAATAATTTGTACGGTTTATTATTTTTACAGGTTTTTATTTATTATTATTATTATAATTATTATTATTATTGTTACAAGTTTTTATTTATTAATATTATTATTATACTATAATTAATATATTTTAATATGTTTTAATATTTTACTATAATTATTTTTATTATTACAGCATTTTATTATTATTATTATTTTTATTATTACTAACTATTATTATTATTATATAATAAAAACAAAGTCATTAACAACAAAATCTTTTAGTAAAAAGAAATAATTCGACTATAGTAATATTGTCGAAGACCTTTATTCAAAGCCCATTCCACATACTTCCGATATCGGGCAGTGCACCATTGACACCCATCACCACATGGATATTCAGTTTCCATATCTTTTAACATTTTGTTTTGCGTGAAGTCCCATAGGAACTCATCGATCACGGAAAATATCCATATAGATGTATAATTAAAGACCAAGTCTAAAATTATTGATGTAGGCTTATCCTTCAATATTTCATGTATATCTGAATAATAGAATTCCAGGCGTTCTTTGATAACTTTAAAATAATCATCTACAAAACAAGAAAAAAAAATAATAATAATAATAAATTACCATAATGTTCAATTTTGTTCATTGATTGAACTGCGCTCGGTACAATAGCATCCATTATAATGATAAAAAATTGAAATAACAATTACTTTTATACTAATTTAAACCAATGAGAAATTAAACACACACAAACTTTTAGCTATAAACAATAAATATTAATTTATATAGATTTGAAAATGATTAAAGAAATTTTAATAATAATATTAGTTTTTAGTGTTTTTAATATGGCTAACTCTATTGTTGTAACCGTTCAAGGTAAAAATTCAACAAGAGGCATATGTCCTGATACAGTCGTGTTGATGGATATTTTGTATATGATAGATAGGCCTAGATATTTGAAAACTCCAGTCAAAAGATTATCCTAAAGAATTAGTAATTTAGAAATCCGATTTGAACTCACATATGAGACTTTAAAAAGAGCTAGCAACGCAATATATGATGGCATTCTACATCTAAATCGGACCATAGATATTATCAAAAATGAATTAAGAAAATCAATATTAGAATTGAATGAAAATCGTAAAATTAATGAAAAAATGATGAATCAAGTTAAATATAGTATAAAATTTTATTCTAATAAAACAACTGATCAGTTCAATCGTATAACGAAAGAAGTTCAACACACGGTTAACAGTGGCAACAAATCATCATTGTCATTTCCATTATATATTTTTACATATTTTCTTAACATTGCAACTTAAATGCAATGTTCATACATGATTCTGATTGGTCCAAAAATACCAGACAATAAATTTTTTATAAATTTGTTGAATGAGCTGGTTGTTAATAATGGAGAAGAAGATGATATCATTAAAACATAAAATTCATGGTCAACCGTACCGATAAAATAGTAGAAGACATCCCATTTGAACCTATGCTCTATTTGTCAACATTGGAGAGAAAGAAAAATTCATTCCAATCAATATTTAGTTATATTTTTGATGAAAATAATAAATGGATGCGAATAATAGTAGGATTAATGTATATGAAACATATGATATTAAAATCGGGTCCGATTATGAAAATTATTTCCAATGGTCTATAGAGGTATATTACTTTATATTATTATTAATTTTTCAATATTTAGGTAATAGAAACAAAAATTGATTGATGGGTAGAAGCAAACGGTGGATGGGTAACAATTATTCAAGTTGCAGCAGAAGCCAAACGTTCAGATATTTATATTGCAAATTGCAAATTTTTATTAAAACTATTAACTGGAGCATCGGTTTTATATATATGCAATAAAGTTTATCATAAATTTTAATAAATATTTCTTTGTTATTATTTTTATTAATAAAAAACTACATTTTAAAGATTTATTGATTATTACATGTACATGCTTCATCACAACAATATTCTATTATTATACTTTCTATGACATGGTCAACACAAGTCTTAAATTCGTTAGGCTCAACTAAATTTTCAGTAGGGGTTTCTTCATCTGTAATAATTTCAGTATCTTCATCGTTAATAATTTATTCATTATTAATAATTTCTTCATCATTAACAATTTCTTTATCATCACTCTGACATTCTGAATCACAGCATGAATCTTCTTTACCCAATGCTTCAACTGGAATCAACATATCTCTAATTTTTACACCGGTTATTTCTTCAAGTTTATCAAAAAAGTTTATTAAATATTCTAAACGAAAATCAATTAATTATTTTATATTTTACTTTTACAGACATCATTTTTAAACAATTTTAAAACTAATTATAATTTTGTTTATAGAATAAAAAAGTAAACAAAACATTAATACATTTATTAAACGCTAAAATATACATTAAAATAATTGTGAAAGTCTAGCAGTAACAATTCGTCTATATCAAAGTATATCAAATCGTCGGCACAAGTAGTAAGGGTAAAACTATGTTCGTGTGTAAATTACTGAAATCTAATTTATTCCAAACAAAATTTAACAAGATTTATTGGGATAGGGATGCAGATGAAGAACATGGATTAACTCAAGATAATTTCTGTAAATTGAAAAACATGAAAATAGTAAAGGGTTTCGATAAAAACTGGTCAAGTTGTTTAAGGAAAGGTGATGTCATCATTATCTATGATTTGTATCAGAAAGCTAATAAAGAATAGGATTTTAATAATTTATTCAAAAAAATCAGTAGACATGTTGGTGTTACTGTGATCTTTATTACTCAAAATCTATTTCATCTGGGTGGCGCACATCGAACAAGGAATTTAAATGTTCAATATTTAATTATTTTCAAGAATCCTAGAGATGCAACAGTTAATGATTTTCTAGCTCGACAAGCATACCCTAATAATCGTATTTTTCTCATCAGTGCATTTAAAGATGCTACAAAATCACCACATGGATACATATTTCTTGATTTCACACAACAATGCAATGATGATTTACGGGTAAAAACAGATATTTTCAATAAAGGTTTATAAATCGTTTTATAAACAAAGTTGAAAGCATTAACATATAAAAATGTTTATGAAATCCAGACTTAAAAATATCCGAAAACTTAGGCAAAGTATTAAAAAGAAAATAAATACTGAAAAAGTTCCACCAAAGACTAGTTATACACAATCTAAAAACTAATAACCGAGATTTTCCCGCAATGAATCTAATTTCGAAAAACATTATTAAAAGGAGTAAAAATAAAGTTATTAAAATTGTAAAAAATCATAGGAGGTTCCCATATTTTAATGCATTGTTAAAGGCATCGAGTATGAAAAGAATGTTTATTTTACAATTATTTCCAAATTTTGTTGTCGATGATTTACTCAAAATTCTACTAAAAGTAGTCAGAGGTAAAATTAAAATCAGTAAATCTAAAAAACTAGTATAGAATAAACACCGTAAGCCTTTGTTATCGCTTGTAAATAATAAAAATCGTAAACAAATGAGAAAACTCATATATAAACAACAAGGCTGTTTTATCGGAGCAATGATACCATTAGCAATATCATTATTAGGTGGATTACAATAAACGATGGGACAGTCATTACCTAATGTCAAATTAAAATTTAAATCATCTTGTTGTAATGGAGAAGATTTGGACGAACCCAGAAGACGTAGCAGGTGTCGGTGGAGTGGCAAAGTTAAACAAAAGAGTTCCAAATTTGAAAAAGGAAACGCAAAAGTGGTTGTCAGATCAGCTTGCGTTCAGTTTAAACAAAATGATGTGGAAAAGATTTCCAACTAGAGATTATAAGACATTCGGTATTAATGATTTATGGCAAATAGATTTGATGGATATGATAACGTATTCGAAGATTTACAAGGGTTATAAATATATTTTAACGTGTATTGATGTTTGCAGTCGCTTTGTCCGCGGTGTACCAACAGAGACAAAATCTGCAGAGGAAATATCTAAAACAATTAATAATATATTTAAAAATGGGTTTCCAGACAATTTGCAAACCGATTTAGGTATTATTATTATTATTATTATTATTATAGGTAAGGAGTTTTGCAATAGTAATGTTAAGCAAATCCTGGATCGTCCAAAATAAATCATTACTCTGTACATTCTCAATACAAAGCTGCTCATATTGAAAGATTTAACCGGACATTGAGGGATAGATTGAACAAATATTTCTTGCATCAAGGTAATAAAATATGGATTAAAAAAAATGGATTATAAAAATAAAAATGTATTACCGAAAATACTAGTTAAGTTATAATAATTCATCACATCGAGGTATAAATGGTTTGAGACCTGTAGATGTCAGCTCGAAAACATTAGCTAAATCAGTACGGTCTAAAAAAGTTGTAAAAATTACAAAATCACCTTTCATCAAAAATTTCTATAGTAATTGGAGTGATGAGGTATTTCAAATTACTAAAATTAATACTAAACAGAGTCCTGTAATGTGTGTTATTAAAGATAGTGATAACAATGTAATACAATGGAAATTCTATGAACAGGAATTACAAGTTATTTCCAAACCTACAGTGTTCAGAATTCAGAAAATACTGAAAACTAAAATGGTGGGTAAGGATAAACAATACTATGTCAAATGGCATGGATATCAAAAACCCTCATGGATATCATCAAAAGACCTAGTAAAATGAGTTTCTATACAATTTTACCGAGCAATAGTTGCCCACTAATCCATCCGGAAAATCAAGCAAGTAAATTTATGGTTGATCTACAAAATCCCATTTATTTACATGGAAATTGGGAAGTTGCTTTGCAAGACTTTACATTTGTGTACAATACATTCCCATTTTATAGTCATTGTAAAATCTGTTACAAGAGGAAAGTTCGCAAAACAAGTAGAGGTATTTTCTCAATCAATAATCTTGAACGATATTATCATATCCCGAATCAATTGTTAGATGAGCATTGTCAAATGTTTTACAGAGATGGATTAAATATTAGTTGTGATTTTTCTCCATTTACAATAATATTTGAAAATATTAATGATGCCAAGCAAATGGTTAGTGAAAAGCTTAATATTGTTTTTATTGGGAAGGAATACCTATTACGTTTCAATGCTTTTGAAGAAAACAGTGTAATGACAGAAGAAATCAAAATATCTTTATCATATTGAACATTGTTTAGCAATATATATGAAACCTAGGAAGATATCTGTATTTGATCCTATGGGTTTCTATTATCCGGCTTTAATGGTTTCGAAACTGCAAACAATGGGTAAACCTATTGTGTATAATAAAACTATTTTTCAAAAACCATGGACATTAACATGTGGTCAACACTGTTTATCTTGGTTATTATCCAAGCGATTTGATATTTAGCTTAAATGTTTAATAAATGTATTAATGTTGTGTTTAATATTTTATTATTTTTATTAGTATGTGTTGTATTTTTAATTAATATTTAATTAATGTTAACAAAGACAGTGCATGATAAGTGCGTGATTAGTAACAAGGAACACATGCATACACACTCAATACTGTATGTAATTTATAAAGAAAACACATACATACTTTTGTTTGTATGTGATTTACAAAGAACACATGCCTAAACTGCATGCATCAAAATCTCTCATCTATATGTGTGTATTGCTAAAATGAGATTGGCTAAATCCTGACCATTTTATTCTGTTTATAAACATTGACAATTTCCAAAGTTGTCACATTTAATTCAGAAATTCACTCGCGTGACATTCAAAAATAGAAAATAACAAATCTAATATTTTAAGATCTCTATTGATGAAGGACAATGGTAAATTATTTTTAAATTTATTTTCTTTTATTACTATTTTATTTTTAGATTGGTTTACAATAACTGAAATTCAAAATCCTGCTATTATTCGCATCCATTTATTATTTTCATCAAACATATAACTAAATATCGATTTGAATGAATTTTTCTTTCGCTCCAATGTTGGCGAATTTAAAATGGGACGAAGTTGAATATATTCTACGATTTTTCGGTACGGTTGGTTATGAATTTTATATTTTGAATTATATAATCATCATCACCATTATTAGAAACCAGCTTATTCATCAAGGTTAAAAAGTATTTAGTTTCTGGCATTTTATAAAAAATCAGAATCATGCATGGATATTGCATTTATATTGCAATGTCTTTGTTTAAGAAAAATAGTTTAAAATAGAAATATTGAGGATTTCTTTAGCGGATTTCTTTCATTATACGATTGAACTAATCAACTGTTTTATTGGAATAAACTTTTATACTATATTGAACTTGATTTTTTCATTAATTTTTCGATCTTCATTCAATTTGAATATTGATTTTTTTAATTCATTTTTGATAATACCAATGGTCTTATATAGATATAGAATATCATCATATATTTTGTTCTGAGCTCTTTTTAAAGTCTCATATATGTAAGTTCAAATCGGATTTCTAAATCACTCATTCTTTCAGATAATTTTTTTTACTGGAGTTTGCAAATGTCTAGGCCTATCTATCATATAAAAAATATCCATCAACACGGCAGTATTAGGACATACACTACGCATCTTGTTGAATTTTTACCTTGAACGGTTACTAACAACTAATATTATTATTATAAATTTCTTTAATCATTTTCAAATCTATATAAATTAATATCTATTGTTTATAGCTAAACGTTTGTGTGTGCTTAATTTCTCATTGGTTTAAATTATTATAAAACTAATTGTTATTTCAGTTTTTATTGATTATAATGGATGTTATTGTACGAAGCGCAGTTCAACCAATGAACGAAATTGAACATTAGGGTAATTAATTATTATTATTATTTTACTTGTTTTGTAGATGATTATTTTAAAGTTATCAAAGAACGCCTGTACTTCTATTATCCAGATATACATGAAATATTGAAGGATAAGCCAGCATCAATGATTCCAGACTTAGCCTTTAATCATACATCTATATGGATATTTTCCGTGATCGATGAGTTCCTATGGGATGTCAAACAAAACATATGTTAAAGGATATGGAACCCGAATATTGGTGATGGATGTCATTGCTGCGCTGCCCGATATCAGAAGTATGTGGAATGGGCTTTGAATAAAGGTCTTCGACAAAATTACTTTAGTCGAATAATTTCTTTTTAATAAAAGTTTTTGTTGTTAATGACTTTGTTTTTATTATATAATAATAATAATAGTTAGTAATAATAAAAATAATAATAATAATAAAATGCTGTAATAATAAAAATAATTATAGTAAAATATTAATGTTAACTTGTAATAATGGTGGGTTTCTAGGTGGTAGAAGTTTTAGACTATACATAGACTAGCTACATAGACAACCCCATACAAATATCTTTCGCTTACCACTCGGCACCCGTTGATAAGCAACGTTGGAACTGTGTTCGAGTGGGTGGATCGTCCCTCAAAAGTGAGCGCCATTGCTGATGCTATAATTGCCAGAACGATTCATGGGTCCAACGAGCTGTCAATAGAAGACATGTGTTCAATTTCTATACTGCCCCTGTCTTTCTGTCTAGGTGAAGCTAAGTATAAGATTTGTTATGGGCGTCTTAGTCTTTAGATCTAGCATCTACATTTTATACTCAGAAGACTCAATGAATTATTCATTAATAGAAAAGAATCGTAACACTACGTTTTAATTATACCACTACAGTTTTATATTACAGCTTAACAATACAGTTTAGTTCATCTAGTTCTTTGGATTTGGGCGCTGTAATCACCGACCAGCCCGTTTGGATTTTCCTGGTTTGTGTTTCTTCTGTGGGGACGTATTATCATTCTTTGCCGCTATAAGCTAATTGAGCCGGAGCAAACACCAGGGAGTAGGTGACGGCGTTTTCCTCCTGACTGGCGGTTAAGGCCAGCTCGAAGACTCGGATTTGGGTTCTTTGAGCATGAATCATCTGATTAGTCTTTTTCAGGGCGGTCCGACAGGCATCCGATTCCCGGTATATTTTCTTTACTCGTTTTGGTTCGAACCAAGTGGTGGGTTACAGGGTGTTGATATTTTGAAACTATATGGTTGTTATCCAGACAACCCCATACAAATATCTTTCGCTTACCACTCGGCACCCATTGCTAAGCAACGTTGGAACTGTGTTCGAGTGGGTAGATCGTCCGCAAAAAGTGAGCGCTATTGCTAATGCTATAATTGACAGAACGATCCATGGGTCCAACGAGCTGCCGATAGAAGACCTGTGCTTGATTTCGATATTTAGGTCCCATTATTCTCCTATCTCCTTCAAATATTATTCCATACTGTTATCTCATTTATCATTACGTCTATTTCCATAGTCCTTCTTATCGTTGTCCGTGTTGATGACTTTTCTATGGCCTGTTAACCCTCTGTTATGTTAAATATCCACGCAGTATCTCTCTTACCCTTATCCCTATTATAACCACAATGTTCCCTATTACGTATTATTGCTAGCCTTATCATTGATACTATTATATGTATTACCTTTATTACTTTATTAATATTACTTTTATTATTATTCTTATTACTATAATTACCATTATATTTATCATTATTACTACTATTATTATTATTACTATTATTATCATAATTATTATCATTATCATTATAAGTACCATGATCATTATTATTATTATTATTATTATCCTCATTATTATTGTCATTATTATTATTATTATCATTATTATTATTATTATTATTAAATCCTTGTGCAGGGATTCGTCCTTATTCCTCGGCAAAAAAATATACTTTGCTTATATAAAAATTTAGCCGTAATCCATCCTTATTTTTCAGTTTTCGACAAAGTATTTTTGTTAATTCGAAAAATTTTAGCAGCGTACGGCCCTTATTTTACAGTTTTATAAGGATATTATACTAACAATTGAACAACATTCTACTTTTACTTTGCTGTTTTTGATAAGTATTTTAATTTATTCGGAAAATTTGAGCAGCGTTCCGCCCTGATTTTACCGTTTTATGATAAATATCTTAACCATTACCGAAAATTCGCGCAGCGTTCTGCCCATATTTTCCGTCTCAACTCAACATAACCTATCTTAATTCTTATATATTTTTAAAACATTATTTTTCCTGGTTTTGGTCGTTTGGATTAATCTTTTTCCGATGGCTATTCATTTTAACTGTTGCAACGATTTCGCTATTTTCCCCGCTACCTTTTCCCTCTCTTTGTCCTTATGATCTATTTATGTTCATATTATATTTAATGAGTGCCCACTGGACTACTCGGTGTTAGTGATTTTTAGCCGATTGTTGTTTTAAACGTTAATGTCGATTTTATCGAAATTGAGTGCAAGAAAGTTGAGCCAAAAGACCAAACCTCGAGCTACCTCCTTTCGCTATTTAGGTTCAGTGATTTGACGTTCGAGTCCGTCGTTACCCACGGCGAGATCTCTAACGAGCACGAGCTATTGGCGGACTTACACCGCACTTACACTGCTCGGTAACTATGTGTGATTTTACTGACTTGTGGGCCAAGTAAAAAAGAAATAAATAAATTTACCATAGGAGTTGAATAAAACCCTCGATGCATAAAGATTGTTGGCTTTAAATTTTTATTTGGCATACTACATCGTCTATTAATTCACTTGGTCAAATACGACAATGGGAATTCATAAAAATCGCTGTGAACTAATCACTAATTCATCCGGCATTAATTCACAAAATCATAATAAGTATTTCATCAATTCATCTTGCATTAGTTCACAATCAATAATCGCACGCTAGCTGTCAGCCATCGTGCTTAGACACAACACTTACCACGGTTCTCAGCTAGTTGGACACACCAATGAAAAATAAGATTTTAAATCAATACTGAAAAATAAGATTAAAATCTGTCAAAACACATCAGTATATATACCTATGATTTGGCCTTAACATTGCGTGTTAATTTTATTGCGATTAAACAAAATTCGACCTTGAAGTTATTTTTGTTATCTAAATTAAATTTTTATTAATTTCTTAATTTAAATTGGTAATTTATTTTTAACATTTTTAATTAAATTTATTCAATCAAAAATATTTTATTTTCACTAATTTAATTCTTAAAATTTTTTACTTTTACATAAATGATCATTTTACGGTCAAATTTTCTTGTTATTAAGTTATTTTTTATGTAAATTTCGTGCGGTTTTTGATGCATTTTGTATTTATTTTATTTTACTTTTGTTTTTGATTTTATATTTATTTATATTCTCTCAGATTTTAAAATGTTTAGTTGGTGTTGTAT
This sequence comes from Schmidtea mediterranea, assembly GCA_022537955.1. Classification (NCBI taxonomy): domain Eukaryota; kingdom Metazoa; phylum Platyhelminthes; order Tricladida; family Dugesiidae; genus Schmidtea; species Schmidtea mediterranea. Next base: position 162,349,312 of record CM039680.1, read on the forward strand.
GTTATATTTTAAGTTATCTTGGTGCTGGGTTTTCGTGCTGTATTACTGATACATTTAAACAATTCTCAAGGCTATTTGTGTACTGGCCCAACACAGGTACATTGAAGTCTCTGTAATTCTTGGGTGGCCTGCGTCAACCTTTGAGTGAGGTGGGTTTCCAATCCGGTAGAATAACCTTGGTCCGACACGGAATCCGAAAATAAAATTAAAAATGAAATTCGAATTTTTTGTTTCCGATACTAGTTTAAATGGACATTTTATTGATACTGTTAAATTCCTATCGTAGAAAGAAATCATAAAATCCAATTCTTACGATTAACTATTATCTTATGCGTGAAAATAATAACTTCAATATTAGAAACTCCTGATGATTGAAATAAATTACGGGTTCGTTCTTTAAATAACATTCACTGCATATAAAGAAATTATTTAGAATAACCATTTATGTTAAATTCCTAGTTACGTGTGGCTTTAACACTGGCTTTGGTTAATTTTACTTTCATCATCCAAACTTTTTATTTTTCAGAATTAGTTAATGATACGAAATACAAAAGAAAAAAAAATAACATTTTATCTATTTTTTATAATAATCGCAATTCACAAAAGCGGTTCTTTCCATGAGGAATTGTTGGGGCGAGGTCTCTGCCGGCGACGTCACCAAGCTTGGTTTTACCAGCCTCTCCAAAGAGTAGGCACAATCCTTTCGGATAAGCTGAAACATGAGTGTTTCTGCTGTTTTTTGAGCTTCTACTATTTGTTGGTTGTACTGTGTTCCCCATGGGGATCATCAGTCGTCGCCACCACAACACTTCGTTCAAAATGACAGTACTCCCGCCAATCCACTCCTCCAGACCATGTCAGTTAATTGGCCTATTTGAGCATCATTATGTGATGCTTCACAGACATACCTCTGAATGGTTATGTCTGCTGATATGATGATAATGGCAAGTTATCAACCCATTGTCTTCTAGGAATAAGCAGTAGCATCTAAGTGCTAGTGCTTTTGGGAACTATATGGTCTCGTACCCATTATTTGTGTTATTTATGGGTAAGAGTGTGCAGGCTAGTGAGCATCCAATGCTTCTACCCTCACTTTTATCAGTAATATTCGTATCCCAAGGTTATTAATGACATCATGTGTCATTAATAACCCAAGCCTATCTTGTGTTACTGTTTTTTTGGTTATTAATGTATTTGGAAGTATGCCATACCCCAAATAACATTTTTTATTTTCATTCATCTGTAGGGATGCACTAATAAGCATACTATGCCACTAGGTACATGTGGGTACATTTTAATACTGTATTTTACCTTTAGCGAATTATCATCCCTATTATATTATTATTATTATTATTATTATTATTATTATTATTATTATTATTATTATTATTATTATTATTATTATTATTATTATTATTATTATTATTATTATTATTATTATTATTATTATTATTATTATTATTATTATTATTATTATTATTATTATTATTATTATTATTATTATTTCTGAAAGAAGATTTAGGAATGATATTTCGCTAAGTAGGTTTTTGTGCATCTAAGCACTCAGTGTTTGAGGCATCAATTTTTGTGTACTTATATTATTTATCCTATTGGTTACATGATCCATGTATATTCTGTAACTGGATATGACTGCTGTTGTCATGCATATTTTAGCTAGTTTTTTGACCTCTGTCTTATTTAGTCCTATTTTTGCCAGGGTATTATTATTTCCGCTATCCCATGACCCAAGGGTTCCTACAACTAGAGCGGATACCGTTGTAAGGCAGTTATTAGCTTTACCTATTTCTAGGGATAGGTCCTTATATTTTTTATAATTCTCCTCTTTAGCGTTTTCAAAGTTAACAAGGTGGTCGTAGGGTACCTTAATGTCTAGGATGTGGATGAGGTTATTTCTCTTTGATTTTATAATTAGATCTGGTCGTAGTCGCGTTTCGATGCCTGGTGGTGGTTTTTCTACGTCTACATGGAACCCGTTAGAGATTAGGTATTCACTAGCTTTTTCCATCACGTTGTTGTGTTTATTTCTCCTAGCATTTGCAAATATTGTTACGGGCTTTGATCAAAAAATAAAACTGTTGGTCATTAAGCACATTATGTTTGATAAGGTATGTTGATTGCCTATTGCCTCCTATAGTCTTAGCTATGTGTCCTTGACATGTCATTAGAAACCACTGTTCAGCATACCATTCGCTAGTAAGGTCATGAAGTATATTTGATGTTTCTTTAAACGAATCTATATCTATAGTGATCGCAAAGTTATTCTCCTTAATTTCTAGCTCAAAGCGCTCTTCTACTAAAGTAATTTTAATAATAATATTGTTGGGTTTTGGATTATTTCAAGTCGGTTCTCTCTGACTCCTGGTGTTCTTTAAATTAAAACAATGAACGACCCAACGTATATTGAAACAACAGGTTCACAATTTATTATCACGCTACAATGACCAATCAAAGTTTATACGATTCTCTGCTCGGCGTTGATGCTCTGCAAACAAACAATATTCACCTTTTGATCCTTTAGTTCTGTTGACTCTCGTTTTCCTCGGTTTCTGTTTGGTTTGATCCCTTTTCGCCTTTCCGTATTCTTAATTCTATTTCTTCTTTTCCCTACTTCCCTAATTCGTTTATCACTTTTCCTACAGTCTTATTCTTCGAACCCTAACTGAGGCAGAATGCCGATTTTCTCTGATTTTCCCTTTGCTTATATACTCCTCGAAATCAGGATGACAAATGGTTATTGCCGAGCCAATCTTTCGTTTGACATTTTCTCCTACGTGTTTGCTTCGGCTGTCATCCATAATGGTCCAACGAATCCAGATAATTAATGGCCCTACCGGTCTTCCTACGCGCGCTATCTTCTCCTTACTCTTTTCCCATTAATCATTGTGTCAAGCTAATGGGCCCAAATCTTCCTTTTGTTTGCCTTTCTTCTTGTTTACCCAGCTCGGGTTTCCTTCATCTCTCGGGTTCTCCATTGGCTCGGGTTTCCCATTAGCTCGGGTTTTCCATTAGCCAATTAATTAATTAATTAACGTTTTCTGTTTTCATACATTTGAATGTTTTTCAACCCTTTCTAACCCTTTTCTGATAAATCCCTAACCGTCATCTTGTTGATCATTAGCTAATCTATAACTGTCCCGTTTTTCCCATTCGATTTCGATGATTTTTCCATTTATTGATTTTTCTCGGATTTCCGGATTCTCGCCTTTCGTAATTGCTTTTTGCATTTTCTAATACTGTTTCCATCGCACTTTCATTTACTATTAATTCTGTGCACGATCCCGCTTTTATTTGCCTTTTTTCTTCGCTTACTTTCCATTTGAATTATTATCCTAAATTTTATTTAAATTTTTAATTTTAATTTACAGACCTCAACAATATTAAAATTTTCATTTAACCTACGTATTGAGTTGCAAAACTTTGAGAAAATTGTCTTATGTACATATTTTTCCTCCTTAATCTCTGCGTTTAACCATTTAAGATATAGGTCGATGTCTGAAGTTTGGTTTGGGAATCTACCTTGGGTAATATCTATTAGCTCCTTAATTATGAATTCTCTCATGTTCCTATCCGTGGAGTTTAGTATTTTAATAATATGGGCAATACTTTGGATGAAGTATTCATCAATACTGAGGACTATTCCTAACCCTCCCATTTTAATATTTGCATACAGAAAGTTGTTATTAATGTTTCGGTGAATATCTTGTAGGGTGTCTTTTATTTTACGTTTTATTTTTTGATCAAAGCCCATTTGTTTTTCTCTATGTTGGACTATCTTATTTCGGTTACTATCTAGTATCATGTGATTAATATGGCAGTTTCTAAAGATGAATACTAGGCGGGAGTGAATATATGTCTTATAGGCTTGTATTTTTTGGGCAGGGTGTAGGTCAGAATTAAAAAGTTTTTCTGTGTCTTTAATGGCAATTTCTAGGGTGTCATCTATGCTATGCTTGCCCTTTTGGCCAAAGTCTACCCCTAAGTATTTATAAATGTTATTCTCTCATATTATCGGGATATTTTCATCATATAACTTAAGCGAGGCGTCAGTGTGGTTGCGTTTTAATTGAAAATATCCACATTTGCTTGGTCTAAATTTTAAGGTGGCCATATCTGTGTACTTAACAATATCCTTAATCATTTCTCTCATCTGGGTTCTGGTTTTAGATATTAGTACTATATCGTCTGCATATGCCATTATACTTATATTATGTTTATTAATAATTAATGGGTGATCAGTTAAAATATTTTTAATAATAAAGTCAATTGAGAGGCTAAAAAGGGTCATGGACATGGGGCATCCCTGCTTAACACCGTTGGTCACTTTAATCTGCTTGGTCTTTTTGTTTTCACATTCGTAGATTGAGAAACAGTCTGTGTACATTTCCTTAATTAGGTTTATTGTTGTGTTGTTCAGTTTCAATCTCGACAAAGTATGCCAGATCAGATTATGGGGGATGCTTCCAAAAGCATCGGCGAGATCTAACCACACGATGTTTATATCCGATTCATTCCTGATTGCCCATTCCTTTGCCAGAGAGATAACTGTGTTATGCTCAGCGCACCCATCTGGAGTACCCACTGCCTTCTGGTTCCTACTTAATAGATTGTTCACCCCTATCCAGGATAGTAACCTGTTGTTTATGATAGAGGTAAAGAATCTGTAAGCTGTGTCAAGGATGGCAAGAGGTCTCCAAGAGGATACTTCATGCGGTGCATGTTCCTTCCCCGGCTTTATGATCAATTTGGTTCTGAAGGTCTTCCATGTCGTTGGGCTTCGTCCATTCTTGATGATCTGGTTGAATAGCTCCGTCAGGTACTCGAGATCTGGATCCATTTTTCTCCAGTCAGCATATGTGATTTTGTCATTTCCTGGAGAGGAGCTGGTGTCCAGTTGGCTGAAGTTTTTCTCCATTTCTTCACCGTTAATCTTCGTGTGTGATCTGTATTCCGGGGATAGGATTGGTGTTTCTCTGTGCAATATGTTGGTCATGTGTTTAGGTTCTTTTGAGAAGTTATTATTTAAGTCGTCATGTGTAGGTGTGGTGCTTATACTGCTTAAGGGATTAAGTATCCTACTTATAGTGACTTTTTGCCTAAGATCAAAGCCTTGCCGTAGCTCGAATACTAGTTTGCTCTTGTCCTTGTTTACTAAGAAATTCGGAGCTGCGTGCTTGGTCTTGTATTTCTTAGGATTAGTCGCTTCATGGATTCTATAAAATTTTTTTAGGCTGTCGTCTGGCGTTATGCTATTAGTTTTTGTTTGTATTATTAAGTCTTTAATAAATGTTCTATATTTAGTAATGTCAGAGACATCTTTTTTATTATTAATTATTTTAATTATAGTTTCATTTAATTTATCTTTAATTTCTCCTATATTGGGAAGCGTTATGGGTAGGTTTTTTACTAGGCAGGTGGCAAAGTGGCAGATGTAGAAGTCTGAATCTTTAATTAGTTCGCATTGTGGGTAAGAGAGATCACTTATTTCAATAGTGGTCTTATCTATTATATTTTGGAGTGTGGTTAAGACATTTTTTATAGATTCGGTCAACTCATGGTGCTTTAAGGTACTATTTTCACATGTGGGGTCAAGAAAAGTAGCTATGTGCTTAGTCTTATTAATATAAAAGAGTACCCAAAGATTTATTTCAAGATTCATGGGCCAAAGAAGGTCATTCCAATTGGGATACTTATGAAACGGAAAGGAAGAGAAGAACGTTTCAAAGTTTTTACTTACGAATGACTTACCTATAAAGCTGTCAACGAAGATGGTGGAGGGGAGTGTCGCATAGGTAAGCATAAAGATGGAGATGTGGTGTTGTGAAAGTCAATCTGAACCTATGTCAGATTTGGTCGTTGGAATATGCTGTGGGGGATCATTTTCTATTTCTATAGTAGTGGGGGTGAAACTATGAGTGGTGAAGTGGGTCTTTCTACCATGCGAATGTCTTCCTTCTCGCAGCGAGTCCAGCCGTTCTAGCATTTCCGAGTGAGTCAATTCCTTCGGGATCATCACCTGAGTTGGAGCGGCTATAGTCCTTAAAGTAGAATCACTGAGCTCGAAAGAGACCTCGTATTCCGGAACATATCCATCTGAGCCTGGAATCCTCCCGACAATTATATCGCGATTTATCCTATCTAACTCCACCTGAGCCATTCGCCGTCGTCGTTGTAGTTCACGATCCTCTTCATCCAAGCGGAGCACTAACGACTCTATCCTCTGGCGTGCTTCTCGGGCAGGGTTCCGTCCAGGTTCTCTCTTGATGGCGAGTTCAAGAAGATTCGTACCTCCCATTGAGTCGAATCGAGCTGGCCAAGTGACAGGTTCTGATGTTGCGACAGTGTAACCATAATCCCACAGGAGCTGGCGGTCTTGCGCTGCCGTCCTATCATTGAATTGGATCATCCAACGTCCCTGCGTCGGTCTTCCTGAAGGAGGTAGTCCTATAATTCTATTTGGTCAAAATGTTCATGGTAATGAGTTGAGAATTCTTTATAAAAATTAACTTTAGTTGTTCTTACTTTCGTTAACTAGCAATCTGAGAGTTAGCTCGGTCACCCTAGAATTTGGTCTTCTAAATTCCTTCTCCTGGGCCGTTTGGTTAATTTGGTCTCGAAACCGCTTCTCCGGTCTCCGATTTTGACGTTGAATATTCATTTGGGCAGAAATAATGATATGGTAGAACATTTTCATGCTGCATATATTTCATTATTGGTCAAGTCACTAACTGTGAACTATACTGACACGTAATACAATACATTGTCATTATTTGCATTTGGAGCATCATATTCCACGAATTAGTAACACTGGTTATTTGATTTTTTGATCGGCATTGTTCTTATTTAGTGGACCGTATTACCCATACATTTTGTGAATGTTTCTACTATTATTATTGGTTCTATAGTTGGTACGGTTATCTGGGATGCTTTCGTCAATCGTTAATGTCACTATTGCCACTACGATTATTATTATTATTATTATTATTATTATTATTATCTTTATTATTATTAATATCGCTGTTATAGTTACTATTAATTCATTTATTATTCATGTCACTATTATTATTATTATTATCGCTACTGGTTTGACTTCAACAGCGCCACCATTATTATCATTCTTATTATTATCCTAGTCCTCATTGTTACTATCTCTATTGATTTTATTATTATAAGTTATAATTATTTTGTAAATTTATTACTATTACGCTACCATTATTCACCCCTTAAGTAGAATTATTATTATTATTGTCATTATCAATTTATTGTTATTTTTATTATGATTCCAAATGTACTCATCCTCAATGGTTGGTAGCGAAATTTGTTCAAACGTTAAAAACCATTTCGTCGTATCTGTGGCAATTACTGATTACACAATCAGTGGTTACTCAATCAACCAAAATTGTACGCTCTCAGGCTCATGTGCGAACATACTTGTTAATATTTTTAGTGCATTCTACTACACACTGACTTCCAACTCGCACAGTCACTACCTAACTCGTCCGACCATGTCTGCTAACACAACTCATTCTGGTTAGCTTACAAAATTTTTTTATTTTAAATGACTAACTAATAATTTTGTTTTTAGACATTGGTGATGGATTCTAAAAATGCTATGATCGGTTATCTTTACTCAGGTGGAAAGCAATATCGAGGATTAACCCTGATTTTCATGCTCCTAAATCTTTATGGTGGATTCGGACTAATTCCTGGCTCAAATCTGTTCCCAACAATAGGTATATGGCATTTGCTGCAACCGTCTTATACCTACAGGACGAACTTTAATTCGGTTGGATATTATCTCCTCTATGATGATCTTATGCTTCGGTGTTTCTATCAACTATGTGTGTTATATCTTAAGAGAAACGAGCAAAATCAAGGCTATCGTTTGCGCGTGATACTACCTTTAAGAGCTCTTCATCACCTGCGTAACTAAATGATATTTTGTGAATATGAGATTAATAAATTACTTGGATCTTTTCTTTATTGATATTCTATTTTATTTGTACTGTAGTGTATTTGTTTATTTTGAATTTAACATTAACCGTAATTTATTTTTTTATTTGGATAATTAAATTGCTAGAGGTTTGATATTATTTATAGTTCAACTTTAACCCATTTTCTCCTAAATAATAGTTTAGTCCGTCGAGTTTATTCGCGTTATCTATGTTAATTACATATAATATTATCGGAAAACCTATGTCAATTCTAAACAATTATATCTATTGATTCTTTTTAATTTTAGCTCATTATTCTGAAGTTTTAATTATTATGGTATTAACTCGACTGTCAAGATCTTTACTTTGAATCTTGACCTTTTATTATGCTACGCTTTCTACTATAATTTTATTACCGTTCACATTAGGAGCTTTAGTTCGAATTCTTCAACCTATTAACATTCGAGTTTAATTAAATTTAGGTTTAATTCATTAGTAGATCAAAGTTTAGTGGCAGCAATTTGAGCTTTCCACTTTCCACACCTTCATTCTGACCTTAAGATATTGATGGTGTTTATATTATATTTAAGATTGCCCACTGGACTACTCGGTGTTCAGAATTTTAGCCGTCTGTATAACTCATTTTAGGTCGAATTTACTGGCGTTGGGCGAAGGAAGGACGATCTCCCTTCACAACTATAAATTATCATTTTACGTTTAGGTTAGCCGTTTACCACTAGCAAACCCTCACGATCACAGTTCCGTTGCAGATGAAATGCGCTTACACGGAGCCGTTGATTGTGTATACTTATTTTCTTGTAAGATGTATTGGCTATGGGCCGGAAAATTTTCGACATGAATTTTAGATAAGATATAATAAAATAGAATACTTGTCCGAATACATATAATTTGTTGTCCATAATTGTTACATTCATTGGCATAATTGTCAATATTCATTTTCATAAGTACATTCATAGTGTAATTATAGGCATATTCATTAAAGGTTCCTCACTTATTCAAATTGGAATCCTCGTACAAAATCCGTTCTGAAAAAGTAATTTCTCTCACTCAAACTTCCTGTATCACACAAAAGCGCTTCAGTTCAAGAATATTTTTGCTAGTGAAAAACTGTAAGAGCTTTTCACCAGGAAAAAGTGATTAAATTATGTAAAATTGAATCAGTATATATACCTATTCTGTGACCCTAACCATGTGTCTTATTTTTAGTGCGATAAAACAAAATTTTACTTTGAAATTATTTTTGTTATCTTACTTTAATTTTTATCATTTTCTTAATTTAAATTGACAATTTATTTCTTAAATTTTTAATAGAATTTTTTTAAAAAACCAAAAATATTTTATTTAATTCAATTTTATTCATTTATTTTTTGCTTTTATATAAATTGTCATTTTCCGGTCAAATTCTTGTTATTATGTTATTTTTATGTGAATTTCGTGCTGATCTTGATGCATCTTTGTTATTATTTTAATTTACTTTTATGTTTTTTTATATTATATTTAGTTACATTTTTCTCATAGTTTAGTGTTGTTTATATAGTGTTAATAGGTCTGAATTTGAATTTGCGTGCTGTGTTTGCGTTCTATTTCCGATCCATTTCAAGAAATCTCTGTATTGGTCCAACAATAATAATAAAAATAATAATGAAACACTACTTATAAAAATAAGTAGTAAATTACATTTTAAAAATTTGAAAAATTATGATGACCTTGAAAAAATTATGATGACCTTGAGAAAATTCATGGTCTTTGTTTACATGCCCTTGAAAAATTATGATGACTCATCCGATGACTTTGAGAAATTTTAAATGACCTTGAAAATTATTATGATTCAGCCAATGACCTTGCATGAGTCATTGTATTTGTCTGAGAAAATGTACTTTTATACTTAGAAAAAAATTTATCCCCGGGGGGTATGTGGTTCAGCGATGACATGCTCTAGCGGTGACATAACCATCTACTATCTTGCATAAATATATTTTACAAAGTTAATGTTTTGTTTATTTTAACTATATTCTGGATGGTCGTGGCATCTGTTCTTGCCACTGACAAGTCCACATAAAATCTTATTTATAATAAGCATTTAAATAAAATTTTAAGGGGACAGACTGGCAGTCCGGCTAACGAGTTCACTTTCGTAAGTTGTGGCTACTGGTCGAGCTACTCCTAATACCTCGGCTGTCCACGACGAGTCCTGGTCGAAAGAGGCAGGTCTCTACTCGTAGGGCGTCGTTGTAAAACTCACAGCGTCTGATGGCAACGTCGTCAGGAGTGAGCACTTAAAAGCATTAGAAGTGCAACTTTAGTTGAGGAGGAAAAAGGTTTTTTTTATTGGATAGAAAATTTAAATCATGTCAGAAAATTAATCGTAAAATCAAGAAGAAAGGGATATGATAGTGTAGGAACGTAAAGTCAAAATCATTTTCACATAGTCGAAGGATGAAATGTGGCAGATGAGAATAGTTTGTATTAAAGTGACCACCGAGGGTTAGAACAACTGTAAATCATGGGAAGTGTACCAAGAGCTAAGGAACTGTGAACCAAATTTGAAATACAAGGAGTAAATAAATATGCAGTGATTAAATAAATGAAATAGGAAATTACCAAAAAAATAAGGGCGGATCGCTGCTCAAATTTTTGAAAAACACTTTAATAAATAATGGGTAAAGATGACAAATAGATATAGAAATTGTAGAAATAGACATGTAAGGACCAGGATATTGAAAGATAAAGACGTAAGACCTTCCGTCGGCAGTCAGGAACCCGAATGTGAAAACTTCATGAGCAGTAGTTCTGGAAATGGAGCTCACTTGCTCATAGATTTTCAACCCCTATGTGCAGTACCAACATGGCAATCACCATGGGGACATAGGAGGGATAAAATGATGTCGTTTAGGTGGGAGTCACACAAAACCCTAGAAAAATAAATAAAAATCAACCCCATTCGCTAACTAAGGAAACCATTGATTTCCTTATGATTGTGCTTGATGAAAACAATGACAATTAAAGCCCAACTAATAATAGTGAACCCATAAAATCTCATGTTTTCGTAATTCCATATTTGGAAGGTTTTAGAAATTTTAAATTGTCTGTCACAAAGTTATTAGGCTATTCAAATTTATTTAAAATAGTATCAAAGTTTTAACCATAAATATGTTTAGTAATAAATCTCAAACCACAATGGTTTTATTTTCTAATCTAGTGTATAAATTTTCATGTAATGGATACAATGTAACATACATGATTATAATCACTTGAAAAGGATTGTGCCAAAAACTCGTGAATATCAAATATGTAATACAGCATTCATATCAATTCAACAATGTTTCAGAAAATGTCAATGGTCGTCAAATCGGTTAAGAATTTCGACTCTGAATTCTTACATGGCGACCACGCTGATTACAAATAATATGGTACCACGAACCTACGGTACCACTGACCTAATTTAGCCGAAAGTTCAAGAAATATGGTGATCAAAGCTCTAATTCAAAAGTAATCGCTGTCTACGTACCAAACAGTAAATATAAATGCCGTAAATTTGAAGACAGGTTATGAATAGCTTTCACGAAGCTGAAGTCTATAGTTATAAATTTATTGGATTTAATTAATTATAAAAAGGAGAGAAAGTTTAGTTGTTTATATTGAGAAAATTTAAAAAAGATCGACAATGTATTGAGCCATAAATGGAGAAATGAGCTTACCTATTTTTAATATTCAAGTTTGTTAGTGGCGATGAACCCAGATCCAATGGCCTTAATTATACAACATAAGATAGTAATAGTAGAAAACACTAGATTGCTAAATCAGGTATGGAAGTTAACATAAATCGTATTACACAAATTAATCAATATAATATGAGCGTAAAATCTTCTATCTTAACATGGAACCCAGAGGATTTAGCAAACATAGCTATATAGCTCACCTTTTATTGGTAAGATTTCATTAGACAGAATTCAAACGTCATTCGTGACGGTTGCTTAATTATTATATTTTTTATGTTCGTATCTGATGGGAACGCCCTTGGAGTGTGTGCGTATGAATGATCTTCTTCCCATCAGGTACCCAGCAAATTGTATTGAGATTATGTGGTGCCCTATGTTATTGGTCCAGAACACAAATGTATCGGCAGGCCCGACAAGAGGGGGGGTTGACGGGGAAAATACCCGGGGCCCCTGGGTTCTAGGGGCCCCGAAGAAAAAATGTAGCCCAACGCTAAGGTAAGTGAATTTAAATATTTTTAATATTGTGGGTTTGTTGTGCACAATTAACCAATCCTGTGATGTTTTAAACAGTAATTGGTTTATTCTTAATTCAATCCGTTTCAATCTTTACATCGACAATCTTAAACTCTTAATTCAATCTGTATCAATCTTTACATAAATCTTAAAATCTTAAATTGTGTGGATCGCGTGACTTAAAAAGCGACTGCCGCACGTCGCAGTTGCCAAGGGCATCGTCGCACTTTGGGGGATACGTCCCGCTACCTCTTTCCTGCATTCCGGTGCATGCGGACGCGAACTTCGGTCAGCTTACGCTGCACAACTGGCCAGACCTACACTTTCCTTGTCTACGTATGTTGCGGATCCTTCAAGTTCAAGAACCGAAGAAACAACATTTCCCTTGTCTGAAGAATCGACCAACTGTGAAATGGAAGAAGCATCCACCAGTGAATCTATGGATGTGAATTAACTAAACATCGACATTGGATTTTGGAAATTAAATTTAATGAGAAAGGATGTAGAAGAGGCTATTCAACGAGGTCCAGAATCACATCCAGCAACATTTCCTGTTGATAAACAGGGCAATCAATTTCCAGTAAATTTGTTAAAATTGCGTTTAAAAAATAGTGAAATTGTTGCTCGAGATTGGCTTGCTTGGAGCAAATCGAAAAATACTCTGTTTTGTTTTCCTTGTCGTTTATTTTATAATTTTCAAAGAAGATCAAAGATCAGTTTTGGTTACGGAATTGGGTTGGCAGCCTGATAGAGGATATAAAAAACTATATGATAGAATACCTGAGCATGAAAAATCAACCCACCATAAATCTTGTTATATCCAGTGGCGAACTGTAGAAAGTAATACTAGTAAAAATAGAACAATTGATTGCCTTTTAGTACAACAAATACGAAATGAGATACAAAAATGGACAGATTTATTAAAACGATTCTTAGATGTAACTTTATTTTTGGCTGAATGAGGTTTGGCTTTCAGGGGCAGTTCACATTTGATTGGAGATGCAAACAATGGAAATTTTCTCGGAATATTAGAACTTGTCAGTCGTTATGATCCACTTTTGGAAGCACATTTAAAAATGGTTAAACAATCACAAATCGAGAAACAGAGATTGCAAGTACATTATTTATCGGAAGGCATTCAAAATGAATTCATATCATGCTGTGCTGATTATTTGAGAACTTGCATTTTGAGGGAAAGAGAAACTGTGAAATATTATTCTGTAATTGTAGATGCAACTCCTGATTCCGCCCATATAGAACAAACTACATTTATTTTACGATACGTCTCTGTAAATAATCATTCAGATGAATACGAAATTAAGGAAAGATTTCTTGCATTTGTAAACTGTAATAAGAAGACTGGAGAAGATATTGGAAATTTAATTCTCGAAACGCTTGCAAAATATAATATTCCTATAAGCGATTGTCATGCACAAGGGTACGATAATGGATCCAATATGAGTGGCTCATATAAAAGTGCTGAAGCTTGTATTTTGCAAATCAATCCACTGGCAATATTTTTCCCTTGTGCATGTCATAGTTTAAATTTGTGTGGTGTTCATGCAGCAGAATCTTGTCCTGAGGTTGTAACGTTTTTTGGTACGGTACAAAAATTATACAATATTTTTAGCAGTAGCCCTCAAAGATGGAAAATATTAAAAAATAATACTGAACGTCCATTGCACTCTAAGTCAAATACACGTTGGTCTGCTAGAATTGAATGTATTAAACCAATTGCTGAAAATATTCCTGCAATTAAAAATGCCATAGATTCTGTTCTAGAGTTAAACTTAACATGGGAAATTCGTTCAGATCTGAACGGAATAAAAAAATATATGGAATCGTTTGAATTATTAGTAATGGCTAAAATTTGGTACAAAGTCCTTCAAGCTATAAATTATAGAAATATTGTCTTACAAGCTCGTGATGCGACAATTGATGTAGAAGTAGCGAATTTGTCAAGTCTTCTTGATGAATTACAAACAATAAGAGATAGTTGGGAAACTCTCTTCAATGAATGTAAATTGTTTGGTTCATCTTTAGAGATAAATACAGATTTTGAAACAAAACGTAGTAAAAGGAAAAAATGGGGGAACGAATTAGAAATGACACCAAGTGACAAATTCAGAACAAATGTTTTCAAATTTTTCTTAGATTGTATTATTGGAAATATTACAAGGAGATTTATTGCGGCTAAAGAAATTGATTCGTTATTCAATGTATTATGGTTATTTCATAACCTTAATGATGAAGAAATACACACGAAGTCCGAAAAATTACAAAAAGTATATGAAAAGGATATTGACGATAATCTTGGTGACGAAATACTCCATTTGAAATCAATTTATGATGCCAATATACAAAACAGATCTCTCTCGCCCCTTTAGTTACTAAACATCATTAAAAAAATGAAACTGGATGTATTGTTTCCCAACATAATAATAGCAATAAGATTATTTTGTACGATCCCTGTAACCGTTGCTGAAGCAGAACGATCCAACACCGATTGAATGATTTAGGAATGTTGTCGATTGAATCTGAAATGGCTAAGAAAATTGATTTTCAAGACGTAATTAATTTGTTTGCTAGGCGCAAGGTTCGGAAAGCAACATTTTAAAAAATAATTTGTTTTTTGTACATTTTTTTGTAATTTTAGTTGTAAACGTTTTCATTTTTGTAAGAGAATTATTGATGAATACATTGTTCCAATAAAAATTAGGATATTTTGCGGTTTCCCGATTCATTTATAAATGGCCCAAAGTCCGAGGGTAAATTTTTTTTCACGCTCTTGGCAGGGGCCCCCACAAGAAGTATATCCCCGGGGCCCCAGAAGTCCTCTCCGCGGCCCTGTGTATCGGTAATGTAACACGAAAATCCAGCATCAAGGTAACTTAAAATACAAAATACAACATCAACTAAACACTCTAACATTTGAGAGAATATAAATAAACATAAAATCAAAAAACAAAAAAGTAAAATAAAATCAAGAACCGCACGAAATCTACATAAAAAAATGACATAATAACAAGAAAATTTGACTAAAAAATGACAATTTATATAAAAGTAGAAAATTAATGAATTAAATGAACTAAAGAAAATTAATTTTGGTTGAAGAAATCCAATTAAAGATTTTAGAAAAAAATTGTCAATTTAAATTAAGAAAATAATAAAATTAGATTTAGATACCACAAATAATTTCAAGGTCAAATTTTGTTTTATCGCAATAAAAATAACACGTAAGGTTAAGATCAAATTATAGGTATATATACTGATGTGTTTTCACAAATTTTAAGACAGATTGTGTGCAGATAAACTGACTGGATTTTAGTGTTAGTATGCAGATGGTCAGACTGATTTTTTCAGTGTTAGTATGCAGATGTCAAATTGTAGTCTTGCTTTTCAGTAATATTTTCAATTAGAATTGTTTTATTTATGAAACTTTGTGATGAAAATATGAAATGAAGAATTTTAATGAAGAATATATATGCGTCGAATCTTTTCCGGATTGAAACTTGGATTCGCTTAAAATGGTAATATTTATTTATTAATTTTCCGGCCCACAGCCAAAACATATAGCAAGTAAACAAATTCAACACACTAATTGAACTGTGTAAGTGCGGTTTCTCCGCCTATAGTTGTGTCCGTGAGGGTCTAGCCGTGCGTAACGACGAGCTCGAACGTCAAATCATAGAACTAAATAGCAAAAGAAGGTAGCTCGAGGGTGAGTCTTTTGACTCAACTTTCTTGCACCCATTTCGATAAAATTGACATAAAATCTTAAACAACATTCAGCTCAAAATCACCGAGTAGTCCAGTGGGCACTCAATAATTACAATGTGAACACAAATAGATCCTTAGGACAAAGAAAAGGGAAAGGGTAGCGGGGGAATTGCCAAATCGTTGTAACAATTATATTGAAAAGCCGTCGGAAAAAGATCAATCCGAACGAACAAAATCGTAAAAAATGAGTAATTTAAATAATATTTAAGAACTAAATAAATTATGCTGAGTTGAGATGGAAAACTTTCTGAAATAATAAAAATACTGTATCAAAAACTGTAAAATAAAAATGAAGTGCGGCTCAATTTTTTCTATAATTAAGATATTCCAATAAAACTGAGAAATAAGGGCGGATCCCTACTAAAAGTTTAATATTAATAATAAAAATAAGAAGAAGAAGAAGAAGAAGAAGATAAAGAATAAGAAGTATAGTAATAGCAGTAACAATTGATAAGAACAATACGTATAATAGAAATGATGATAATACTAGTAACAATAATAGGGAACATAGTAGTTATAATAGAGAAAAGATAAGAGAGATACTGTGAGGATATTTAACATAATGAAGGGTTTACAGGCCATAGTAAAATCAATAATACGAACAACGACAAGGAGGACTATGGGAATAGACACACAATGATAAATGATATAACAGTATAGGTTAACATTTGATAGAGATAGGAGAATAATGGGACCTTTACATCAAAATTGAGTACAGGCCTTCTATCGGCAGGTAGTTGGACCCATGGATCGTTCGATCAATTATAGCATTAGTAATAGCTATCACTTTTGCGGACGATCCACCTACTCGAACACAGTTCCAATGTTGCTTAGCAACGGGTGCCGAGTGGTAAGTGTTGGGCTAAAACATGATTTATTTAAATGAATCGGAAATAACATGCAAACACAGCAATACAGATTCAAAATCTAACCTATTAACATCAATTAAGCACCATAAATTATGAGAAAAAATATAATTAAATATAAAATCAAAAACATAAAAGTAAATAAAATTATATACAAAGTGCACCAAGAACCGCACGACATTAACATAAAAATAACAAGATAACATGAAAATTTGACCGAAAACTAAATTAATATATAGAACGAGTTTTTTACCGAATAAACCTGGCTAAAAATAAAATATTTCTAGTTGAAAATATTCAATTAAAAAATAATAAGAATAAATTATCTATTTAATGTAAAAAATTAGAAAAATTAGAATTAGATATCACAAGTAAACTCAAGCTCAAATTTTGTTTTAATGCACCAAAATAGGTATATATACCGATTCATTTTTACAAATTTTTAATCACTTTTTGACCAGTGAAAGAATCTTTTTTTTTCTTGAAAAACAATTTTTCCTAGTGAAAGCACTTTTGTGAAACTACTTATTAAGAAAGCACTTTTACGAACTTGATTTGGAATGACAATTTTCTAGGATACGAACTCAAGCATACTTATAAGTAAGTCTCTGCTTGGATATATTCCCTAGAGTGTTGTATGACTAAGAACAATTCTATATGTAATATACTGACGAATCAATTACAATTTATGGCATGATATTATTTCTATTATTGTCAATTTTTCCGGCCCACAGCCACACAATCTAAATGTCATTAAATTTGTTGAGGATACCTAAATAATGAAATAAAATAATTAATAAAAATGTAAAATGATTGGGGGAAACAATGAGAAGTGAGTAAGATGTGGTTCTGGAGCCTCAGAAAAAGAGAATGAAAAAGAAATGTTTAACAACGAGAAAGGAATAAGAGAAAATCAATAAAAACAGAATTAAATCAAAGAAGGTCATTTATAATTAACAAGTGCAAATTTTGGAAAACAAAAACAAAATTTGCACATCATCTCGAAAGCCCTTTCAAGATAAAATCTGGGAAAGGGCATCTCCAAAAAATAATTTATCTGGACAGCCGTCAGTGATCATGGTGGCCCAAAATGAATTAGCGATTAAAAGATATCAGAAATTCTATTCGACATCAGTAAGTGTTATTGAATGATGGAGTATAAAAAGAAAGCGCAATTGAAATCAACAACACAAAAAATTTAAGAGAAAAACTTGCGAAAGGCCAAAATTACGAAAGACAAAAATTGCGAGAGACAAGAAATTTACAGGAGACAAAGAATTGCAGAAGATAAAGAAAGAAAAAAAGAAATTAAAGAGAAATTTGAAATAGAAATTAAGCAAGGTCAAAGCAAAGCGAAGCAACTAAATCAGAGTTACCGATCTCAGAAACCCACCACAGTAGTCAGGCGATTGTAAAGCTAATTGATCCGAAAAGTGCTATTCTTCCCGAAGGGTCGCAATAAGCACTAAGTGTGATCGATTGATAATTCGTCGTGTCATTTTAAAGTGGAGATAAAGTGTATTAATCAATAAAGTTTATATCGTTTGGAGTTCGTTACTATTGTTTAAAGCACGCTTGGAGTCAGATCGACAATAATTTCTATTCAAATTCACCGACAACTCCAACAAATTGTAGCATAACTATCAAGCGGTATAAGTGCGGTTTCTCCGCTCTTGTTTGTGCCCATGAGGGTCTAGGTCGTGTGCAACGACGGACTCGAACGTCAAATCATCAGCTTCTATAGGGGTAGTGGGAAGATCGAGAACTAGTCTTTTGGCTAGATCTCTTTCACCTATCTCCCGAAAATTCGACCTAAAATCTACAATTTTCATCCGCTAAACTTCTTACTCCGAGTAGTCCAGTGGGCACTCATAAAATCTAAATATTAACATATATTCCCTAAGATCAAATTAGAAGGAAAGGGAGGTAGAAATTCGAAATTGTTGCAACTAAACTATAAACTCATTTGAATAAATATCAGAATCCACCCTACGAAGATGATAAACTGTAAACTTATTAAAACAATATCAGGATCAATACTACGTAAAACTAATATGATAGACTATAAACTTATTAAAACGAATATCAGGATCAATACTATATAAAATGGATGCGATAGACTATAAATTTATAAAAATGAATATTAGGTTTAAAACTATATAAAATAAATACAGTAAGCTGTGCATTTTATTTGAACCTACAATATAGTTTCTAAACGACGGTCAACTTTCATAAAGTCGTGATATTATTAGTAGTAATGACAAATTGTGAACTATATGACAACCAGAAATTAAAAGTAATTGATTTTAACGTACATTATTGGGTCTATAAACTAGTAATTTAACAACAATGGTATCGATAATCAGGTACCTATAGTAATAACAGTGTGATGCCCCGCGGTCAACTCAACTAGCCACAATAACAAATTCCAAGATACAAATGGGTGACAACAAAATTGACATTAGTAATATAACTATCACCATCCTCAATCTGCACCAACATCCACCACATTATGAATAACACAAAATAGTAATAATAATATTCGGAGACAAAACCCACACGCAAAAAACACAAAGAATTATTATAGCGTCAATCAACTGAGCGGAGTCCCATTCAAATGCCAACTTCACGAAGCGGTGCCAGACTAGATCAATAAGGAATCCTTGACCTGCCTTTCAGACATTCACCCACCGGTAAAGCATTCATTTCAACCTTCCTAGACCTAAATCCACAGGACCACTAAAATTAATAAAGAATGACAATCGGATTTACATTGCCAATGGATGACTACCTTACGTTGCACTACCGCAGTTTACCCGAATACCATCAACCAGGATATGCTTCCACTTGACACGAGATGGAGGAAGATCCGAAAATTATTATAGACCGTCCACCGATCTATTGGAACATTGCAGAGTCAACCAATATAATCCGTCGGAAGATTGTGAGAATAGGTATCGACAATTTGGGCACCTGCCGGCGGTTACATCAGGAATTAGAGATGAATGAAGTCGACAGAGAAGCGATTGGAACGAGTTTGTAAGCGGCTACTTACTCTATTAAAGACCAACCAAGCGTCCATGGGGATCAAACGAAAGAAATGGACTGAATAATTGTTGAATTTTTTTCGGTGTGAATATGGTGACAATAAAAATTAACTAACCGAAATAGTAAAACTGATGCAACCAAAATTCAACAGATGGTGATTTGTCCGTTAATCAAGTGGAATGAACAGGCAATTTAATAATCCATAAAAGGGGGAAATTCTATAAACAATAATAAACAAAAAAATAAAATCAGAAAAATAAATTATGTTAATGCCTTAATAAATAAATCAACTATATTTAATGGGGGATAACCCATCCAAGCGGCGGTGAGCCAATGCCACAAACATATATATATATATATATATATATATATATATATATATATATATATATATATATATCGTCACGAATTTAGTAATTTAACAATCATGCCAACAGTATCTAAAAAAAATACCAATCGCTCACGGACAACGGACGTGAGGGAAAGGGACTGCTCGGAGATTGGTTCCAGAACCACCAATCGCCTAGTGAAGGAAGGCTAGAAGGCAACCTCACCGAACTCAACCGAGGTAGATAACCCCAGTTATGCACTTATATATTTCTTGAGTTTGTTATTATTTGCATCTATTTACATGCCTAATGACTAACGACGATAGTAGGTGAATTAACGATAAACATAGGACTATTTGCTAGCTATTAATATAACATTCGTACCATGGTGTTGACTGCTACGGTTACTTAGAACGCAGAGATCCGCACGACGGATGGAAAGACAATTAGCGGGTCACCCTACAAGTACCTGCTTGCTCAGCTGCAAAATATCGACAAGCTTTATGAGACTATGGCTATTCGCTGACCACGTACATAAAAACCGGTTAGCCCTGTTGACCGCACAATTGAGATGATGAAGTGGAGCTGCCCAGTGTAGCTATCAAGAGAGAACTGAGCAGGAACCCGGTACGAGAAGCTTGCCAGCAGGCCGAGTTCAGCCTATTCCGACTAGAAAATCTCTAGAAGGAGTACCATAGGAGAGCGAACATGGCTCGGCGGCACTTAGCCCGCGTGAACGCTGACATCACCAGTGGTCTAATCCCAAGTACAGACGGCTTCGCTCCGGAGTACGGAGTTTCATACAAACTAGATGATCCTAGACTTAGGAGTATGAACGCACAGACCAAGATGAACACAATAATACGAAAAATATGTATAGAGATGCACTCAGTAGAAATAACCGAGAAATCAACGGCACGACGAATTTTCATACGAAATATCACGCACTAGCCATACAAAGTTAAATTGCAGCTATAATCGATAAATCGTGACTCGTAACCTAGAAATTGACTCCATCTGACAAAGATCGACTTCATATTTAATTAGCTGTGCATCGGATTTTCATAATATCATTATTCGTACTTAATCAATATTTTAACCCTAATATTCAAAATGACCAAAAAAATCGACTTTAGATCCGAAATTCTATGTTTATCCCATCACTCAGACTACCCTATTTCGTTAAATATAAAAATTCGACACAATTCTACAAAAATTAATTCCACGACCCCCTCACATCAGAAAAAGATTTTTTATCATTGCTATCCTCGTTATTATTATTATTTTTTCTTCTTCTTCTTATTATTATTATCATTGTTATCATTATTAATCTAAAATCATTATTAGTATTATTAATATCATTATTATTATTAATATTATTAATATGTTATTATTACTATTATTGTTATTGACTATACAATATTATTATTATTAATAAATTATTATTATTTTTATTATGCTTTTGATATTATTATTATTGTCATCATTGCTATTCTTGACGTTACTATTAATTCCACATTAATATTATTATTATTATTATTATTATTATTATTATTATTATTATTATAATCATTATCATTATCATTAGTTTCATATTGTTATTATTATTATTATTATTATTATTATTATTATTATTATTATTACCATTTATTATCAACAAAATCGTTATTATTAGTAACCAAAGAAGTAATCACCGTTATTACCAAACTAGCATTAATACTATATCCAATAGCCTAATATTATTATTATTATTATTATTATTATTTTGATAAGTCTATTATTGTTATTATTATTATTATTACCGCTATCATTATTATAATAAATCTAATATTATTATTATCATTATTATTGTTAATGTCACTACTGTTGTTAATATAAACTTACGATCATTAGTAACTTATTAATATTATTATGAATGTTATTATTATGATTACTATAAATGGCATTATTGTCATTTACTTAATGTTATCATATCTACGGTTATTATCATTACTAGTATCATTAGCACAAAATAGACTATTGATAGTATTAATGTATTATTATTATTATAAATTCAGTATGAATCTTTAATATCATTATGGAATCATTAACTTAAACATTGAAATTTAAATTAAACAAAAAGTAAAAACCAAAAGAGTTACCATCATTTATTATAATAATAAAAAAGAAAATTAATATCCAAAAACAAAATTGTAAGTTAAAAAATCTCAAATTTTCGGAAAGTTGTTTGAGGATTAAATCTGAGGATCCTACAAGAAAAAGTTAAAAAATAACTAAATTAAATTAATAAACCAACTTCGAGGGAAGTACCTAGACCTTGCAAGATCTTCCATCCGGCGCCGATCCTTCAGGAAACTTCGAAATACCTAAAAATATTAGTTAAAAGTAGCTAAAATTGATAATATAGAATTTACCAATTGTTTAACCCGTTGCCATGGAAGTAAGCGGCAAGCAGGATAGTACATATATAGGAAAAAAAGTTATATAGCTAAATTTCTCTTAAACTATTGAATTTTGAGGATCGGGATCGTGGCCTGTAGCATAAAATAAGATGTTTTACCTTATAGAAAAATTAATTTCATTTTACAATAAAATTGTTATAAATCACAATATAGTAATTTGAATTAATTAATTTTTTCATTTTACAATAAAATTTTTATAAATCACAATATAATAATTTAAATTAATTAATTTTATTTATAACGTTAAAAAATTAAGGTTTTTAGGGTTCAAAATAGATTTCTTAACAAGAAAATTAGCTATAAAATTTTTAAAATTGTGTTGGGCCAGAACACAAACGGCCTTGAGAAATGTTTAAATGGATCGGTAACACACATGCAAATAAAACATGCAAAATTTAAATAAACCTATTGAAACATCAATTAAACCCTATCAAATATGAGAAAAAAGAGAATTAAATATAAAATAATAAACATAAAAATAAATTAAAATAATAACAAAACGCACCAAGATCCGCACGATACCAACACAAATATAACATGAAAACCCAACAAATTCGACCGAAAATTGATAAATCAATAAAAGTTCATGAAAATGAAATTTAAATCGAAAAATTTGAATTAGTAATAATTCAATAAAAATTCTAAATGAAAAATTATTAAAATAAATTGAAAAATAATAAAATTAAAGAATAGAATTCACTAGAAAGTAACAAGGTCGAATTTTGTTTTACTACATCAAAATTAACATGCGAGGTTAGGGACAGAAAATAGGTATAAATACCGATACATTTTCACATAAAATTTAACCATTTTTGAACCAAAAACCATTTTTGTTTTAAAATTTTCAATTCTTTGAAAGCTATTTTTAGGTGAGCAGTAGTTTTATTTGGAAACTCTCTCTCCACGTCACATTCTCGCAACCTCGGTAGAGCTCTGCTTAGATGTCGGCGTGGGGGGAGATGCATTTTTATGCTTTTACGAATTATTTTTGGTCAAGTAATTTTGTATTTTGTTTTTTAATATATTAATAAATATTTATGATGTTAAAAATCGAATTTGCTTTCATGAAATTAATTAATTTATTTGTCGAAATTTTTCCGGCCCACCGCCAAAACACATCGCAAGACAGTAAAATCAACATACAAGTCAGATTCGTGTAAGTGCGTGGAATATCGCCAATGATCTGTGCCCGTGAAGACCCAGCGTGCGGAACGCAGGGATGAGAACGTCAATATTATTCCGTATAGAAGAAAGGAGAAATAAGGAAGGGGTCTTTTGGCTACTTCCTCGTTTCTCTTTTTCTGTAAACTCGACCTAAATTATTCTACATACGGCTCAAATTCATTACATCGAGTAGTCCAGTGGGCACTCATTAAATATAATATGAACATAAAATGCATTTAAGGCTTATTAAAGGGAAGGGTTACGGGGAATAAATCAATATGAAATCGCTGCTATGAAAATGAAATAACTAACAAATTAACTTAACTTTAAACTAAAGATTTTTAATTAAACGAATCACCTCAAACTTCTAGTAAAGTGGAGAATTTAATCAGGTTCTAAGTCAGAGTATAGACGCGCCGTTTTTCGAATGCCCGTGTAATGAATGAAATCATTTAAACTAAATCGACTATAGTCCCATACTATTACCCTCATCCCCAGATACGGTTTATAGGAATAATTCTAACCATTAAGAGATCATCGCGAGCATACCACCCTAATAATTGGTCTTATATAGAAAAATTCCTGAAGAAATCATCGTAAACTGTTAAGAGTCAATAAAAAGTTTTCACCATAACTGTTATAAACATTATGAAAAGTTTACCTTACTATTAAATATTTTAAAAGATAAAATTAAAGACGTTTAAACTTTATTTTATTAAAAATGAAAACACCCGCTTACCAAAGTTTGCTCCATCATAAATAGGCATAAGATATCGTCAAGATTTCATTAAATTCACACCGAAACGATAGAGTTAGGACTATAAGACAAAGCCCAGATGACGAGCGTAGTAATCCGATTTGTGTTCCATCATACCCAGAACCAATTTTTCCTTGTCGTGATTGATAACGAGTGGTGATACCAAATTGCAAAGTAAAATCTGAATAGAGACTTCACTGAGTAAATCACAACAACAGCCAGTGATATCCAAAAGGAGATAGATCCGACAAACAACTTCTAACTGCAATTGCGCTGTGAAAACCGTTAACGAGGATAATTCCCTGAAATTCATACCGAGATTAATTAATTGAATGTATACTTTACATTACCAGACGACCAGAGAGAGTTAATAAATCAACAAAAATTTTCTGATAAACCAACTGGGCAATCAGCAGCGAGAGATAGGGACAATCCAAAACGCAGTTACATGAAACTCCCGCGAAATAACCGGGTGAACTGATTCCCTGAATTCATACGCATTACACGCTAAATAGGAAACTCATTATGGTGAAGCTAACTAATAAAACTTACCAAATAATTCACAAAACTCGCAACCCTAAAGTACAATTAGCCTAAACTGAATTTCATAAAATTACAATCCATGAAATAAACAATTTTACCTTAATAAATCTCGCCGACATTTCCGCCGATCTACCAATGTAAACATCCACTTCGATGTTGTCACGCTGTAATTGACATTTCATTCATGTCTACCTAACCGATCATCCGGCACACAACACACACACTCACCAATATATTAACCGACGTCAGAGGAAATACATCATTCTAACCTAACCGAAAGTTATGAATACACCAAACGACCTAGGAGAAAATCTAAAACCCAATTCTCTGAATGCCGTAGAAGCCCCTCCGACGGGTAAATTTTTGATTATTTTTATTAATGAGATTCTAATTATACCCAAGCATTAGATACAAATTCAGAATCAAAATTGCATAGCTTTTCCCCCGCTAAATCAGAGCCCAAGAGAGTCCGTAGTAAATCGTGAATCTCCCGCACAAGACAAATCCCAATATGATAAAACCTTTGCATTCCAATGTTGAGTATAATCATCAATTTTTTGTTTATAGGTGTTCGAGATATTAATTTAGTAAGTGAAGATTCCGGTTTTAACCACATGAAGAAATAGCCGATAATCATTTTTGGGGAAGCTATTCGCTAGTAATTATTCTAAGATTTAGCCACGTAACTTATTAATATTAGGATTTCTTAGATATTTTGTTCATTAATTCATATTAAAGTTTAATCTCATAAAATAAAATATTGACATTATGATCATTTCAGGTAATTCTTTTGTTTATTTCAGTCGAATCAATAAATTCTTTTTATTATCTCCACATTCGGTTCAGGTATTTTAATTATCCAATAATTTGAACAAGAATCTTCTTCATCGAATATGGCCTTCACAACATAAGGATGTGTAACCCGAGTAGTCTTGATATGCCGAATTTTCCTCAAAAGATAATTCCAGCCATATGACCAACAATTTTTTCGCATATGAATAAGAGGGAGAAGGTGATCGAGTCGAGAACATATTGCCAACCGTGTTAGTAGCCCACGTCAGATGTCGAGTTTTTTCGTGGAAACTTAACTCACTCCAAAAATATTTCGGTTAGTTCCCCTCTATTTTTGCCCGCCGAACAACGAGAACATTTTGATAATTAAGAAAACCCCAAGATAACCGATCGAATCTTAACTTACTGAGAGAAATATTGGGTTATAGTGCTAAACTCATCAAACTTTCTATTCAGGACAATCTGGAGCTCTCGTTGAAACCCCTACTCATATCGTGGAGCAATGGCGACAGGCCTGGAATCGTGTATATCGAGAGCGATGCACTGATATGCCAGAAGACGACCGTCGGGAAAATATCTCCTTGGCAGAGATCACTATGCGACAGTTCAGGAAAACGTCCAGTGAACCAAATCCGTCCCAGGACATCTTAACTCAAGCCCAAGAACTCTTAAAAAACCTTCTGAACCACCAGCGCCACGTTGATGCCGCAGTGGAGCGGGCCACGAGATACTTGGCCAATGTCCAAGATGACCTAGCAGCATGGCGTCTAGCGAGCACCTATCCACCTTCCCCGAGGTCGATCCGAAACACCAAGAGGCCAGTATTTGTGATTCAGGGTTACTCCCTGGAAGACGGAATCAAGCGCTTCTTCGAAGACGCATAATCCCCTAAAACAGTGACCATTAATGATCGAAATTTTTTTTGTTTTCTTTTAATAAACTATTAGAAATTTAGCTTTTAAAAATTTTGTCTTTTTTTTGTTTTTAAATTCAGTTCGAAACTATGTTTAGTATTGATCACCCTTATTACTATAGAAATCATCATGAAAATCTAACACTTGTTATTCTAGAAATGGACCCCGTAAAATTACTACAAACCGAATTAACTCATGCGAGACAGGCCAACAAAACACTCCATGACCAGCTCGTCCAACTAGTCCGGGAAACACAACAAATCAAGGCAACGTGGATAGAGCCGAAGAGGGTCAAATCGTTATATCAAAAACTTGCCGCGGCGCAAAAGGGATGGGCGGAAGAGAAGCAATTGGCCCAAGGCCTGAAGACTCAAATAAAGGGGCTAGAGTTAGCGTTGTCCGCCTGTCAAGAAGGAGCAGCGGTGACCTACCCTCTAGTCTTCGCCCCTGCTCAATTGGCCTACCGAGAGGCGAGTAC
Source organism: Schmidtea mediterranea (assembly GCA_022537955.1). NCBI lineage: Eukaryota > Metazoa > Platyhelminthes > Tricladida > Dugesiidae > Schmidtea > Schmidtea mediterranea. Next base: position 162,376,650 of record CM039680.1, read on the forward strand.
TGCCCCATCGACAATCTTAAGGCCAACGCCCACTATGACCACTACTCCGATCACAACAGCGACAAACAGTCGTCGACCTGGACGCAAGGAGCGGGCTAAGCGCTGAGCCGCTCGAATCTCAAATAAGCCTGGAGTATCATAGACCGTGTATTTAATCGACAAATAAAGCGGGATAGAGATTTTAGTTTCTATATTTATACCTTGTTATATTTATATCATCCTAGTGGGTTGAAACGATATTGTAAAAGGGTTTAAATAAGAAGTACCACCCATTTTTTTCCAAATTAATGTTGTCCAAATAACTAAATAAACGATAGAGACATAGACATAAGGGGACCAAACACTTAAAGCGAGCACAAGTCTTCTAACGACGGCTCGTTGGACCCATGGATCGTTCGGTCAATTATAGCATTAGCAATAGCGCTCACTTTTTTGCGGACGATCTACCCACTCGAACACAGTTCCAACGTTGCTTAGCAACGGGTGCCGAGTGGTAAGCAAAGAAAATGTTTGTATGGGGTTGTCTGGGTAACAACCATATAGTTTCAAAACAACAAAACCCAGAAACCCACCAGTTGTTTGGGTAACAACAATATACTTGCAAAAATTTCAACAACCAGAAACCCACCTATGTTCAAGCTTGAATTAACTTCTTTCTAGGGTTTTCTGTTATGTTACCGGTTCATTTAAAAAAAATTTAAGGTCGTTAATGTTTTGACCCACAAATTTTGTAGCAGCTACTTGGGTAAGCGTCAAAAATAGCGTCACAAAGAATTTTAAAACTTTGTAGAAAACGCTAATAAATTAAATAATTAAGTATCTTAATTATGTTGTGAAGTATATTGCATAACTTTAAAAATAAAAAATTCAAATCTTTTTACTATTTTGTAAATATATGCAAACCAACCAAAAATATAATAAATTTTGTTTTAAATTCCTAAAAAAACTTATTCCATTATCATTAATTTATTTGACAACAACATTATATAATAAAATCAAGGTGTGAATAATTAAGTATTTATGCTTTAATTTAATATTTACCTTTCTAATAAAAATATATTTATTTATATAAAATTGTTTTTATTTAGTAAACAAGTATTTTATTTAAATTTCTATAATTTTATTTAAAAATTATTAATTTTAAAAAGTACTTTTAACTATTTGAAATGTATTTAATTTTAGTAAATGACTGATAACAAAGAAAATAAAATTGAAAGTTCTAATTTAAAAGAAGCTGATAATATTGATTCTGATAAATCTTTTGAGTCTTGCGTCAACTCTGTAATTGATGGACTAACTAATGTAGTAATGAAAGATGATGATTCCGAGAAATCTTTTTTATCCTGTACAAATCAAGATAAAATTGAAGTGTATGACAAAAAAGAAATTTCAGATCATTCTATAATTCACACTGACGTCGATGATGACGACGATGATATTCGCCCAGGTTCATGTCGTGAAAATCCAAGTTCTGACGAAGAAACTAGTTCATGGGATGAAAGTAAAGATAATTGGATATATGATGCCGAATACATTCAGCAAGCTGAAAGTGTACAGGAATTACCTAAAGCAGACGTAACTGATGAAGGTTTAAAACAATGTGAAGAAGATCTTGAATATATTATAGAAAATCATGTTTCCAAAGATCACAAACATGACGCTGAATCAAAGGATATTAATAGTCCAACTTTTATACCAACAAATGGAAAATTTTATATGCATGATCTAAGATTAGAAGATTCTGAAAATGGTGAAGCAAAAAAAACAAACCAGAATGCTAAAAATTTACATAGTAAATCAAATGAAGTTTGGTCACATGATCTTTATGATGAAAGAAAGCAAAAGCCTATCTCTAAAGTAGAATTAATCAATAAATATGGCGTCGACATTCGACATAAGAATGAAAATACAGAATCCAAGGAAAATCGAAAGAAAAATAATAAAGCTAATAATTATAAAAACCAAAGTTATAAACAGAGATCTTATTATGATTATGAATATTATGATGAATATGATAACTATAATTCTTATTATTATGGAAAAAGTGGGTATTATGATTACAACTATTATGAGCCTCGATATAATTCTTGGAATCGATCGAGTAGAGACTACAATCGTAATTATAGTCAAAATAGAAATGAATATAAAAATTACAGGTCAAGCTATTCTCCAGAAGTTAAACCAAAAAAAGCCCCAAAGCCGCCCAGTAAATACAGCCAAATATCGGAATATACCGACATAAAGATTACGGTAAATCTTGACAAATTTGGCACGAGGCAAATTGAGAATATCAGCAATAATTCAAACAAAAGAGTTTATCAATCGAGGACTTTTGAAAATCAAAATTATCGCCGCAGCGATGCAAATAACGATAAATCAATCGATTCGAGTGAAATGGACAATTATTTGTTTAAGAAAGTCCAAGAATCAGAACAAGTTAATTCAAGTTGGAAATTTTCCCAAGAACCACCTAAACGAAAGATTAATCAAAAATTAACCGACATGTCTCCTCAAAAAAGTTATGTAGCAAACCGAAAATTCGGAACTAATTTCCAACGCAAAAATAATTATCCCTCGAAGCAACGCGAAGGAAACAATTCATCTCAACAAAACTATTCTAAATTTCAACCGAAATTTTCAGAAAACTATTACGAACGAGAAAAATCTCCCGGAATATCTCAATCGACCAATCGAAGCCGACAAAATATTCCCGACTGGGCCAACTCAAAATTTGAATGGGATGCTAATTGCGATTTTCAAGATGTTATTGAAGAGATGCCACCTTTGACGGAGAAAGAAATCAATCAGCTACAGAAACGTCCAATGAATTCTTATAATCCTCCTGCTCCGAGATTCGCTCGTGAAAAATCTGTTCCACAATTTGACTGTAAATCCCATCAAAACCGACCGACTCAATCATTCGTGCCAAAACGATATTCAGAACTGCGTAACCAATCAGAACCACCTCAAGTTTCTCAATCTCAACCGTTATCGACCCAACCTCTTACAGAATCATCGAATCAACCGCAAATTATCAATTATCATCATATGATACCAAATATAGAGTATTACCCGCCGTTACTCTTGAATATGCCTCAAGCATCCCATGTAGCCTCCGCTAATTCACCCCAACATTCAGCAAATACATTTTCTTCCATTCACCCGCCTTTCCATCAAATATTGCAGCCGGGTACAGCCACCAACGCCAATGGTCGCTATGACAACAGTACTCAACAACAATTCTATATACAATCAGTTTATCTTCCAGCTACTCCAAGTCGACTCAACCAGTTTTCTAAACCGTTTCAACCGTCATTGGTTGCGCAAACCTCTCAAGCTACGGTTTACCCAACCCAATCAACGGTTGCGCCTTCCGTTAATACTCCAAATGCACCACCAAGTACATCTCGACCAGTTCTCGGAAGATCGTGATTGCGCTAAATGGAAGGTACCCATTTTCATGATCAATTATTGTAAATAGGTGCCACTAGATTTGCTGGCTTGCTCTCCCGCATATATTTATTAATTCGCGCAAAAGCTAACTCGAAAATCTTGATATCTGTTTAATATAAATATAAGAAATATATGCGCTTTTGTCTCCTTAAATTATCTTGTTTTACATGGATTACTCATGTTTGCCTTCACAGATTTTCTCAATTTGATGTATCAACTGTGCGCACGCCACCTGATTTACTTGAAGATCTGAACGAGCGCACAAAATCATTTGTTTTTCGTTTTGGCTTTTAATACTAATATGAAGATAAATATTTATAATTACTATTTCGGATTTATTATTTAATGTCACACTATTGAAATATCGTCTATTTTTATATGATTCTTCGTTTTACTAATAATTCTATTATTTATGTGTTATTGAATCATTATTCCTGGGATTTATAAAATTATTTTAATTTTTAACCATGGAAATATCAATTCATGTTAATTTTTTGCCTATCAAACAGTTCTAATTATTAATCTAGATTTAAGATAATTTTATTATACTATTTGTTTTAGTAATATTTTGTATATTAATAAATAATATCTGAAACATTGAAATAAATTAATTTATAATATTCTTAAAATAGTCTTTACATTCCAATTCAACTAAATTTGAACAAAAATAAATATAAACTAATATAATTATTGATAAGTTAAAACAAATAATTTAAATAAATATTAATTAATTCGTTATTAAAAGTTTTAATAATAAAAGTAGTTAAATTTTTTAGAAATAAATTTAATATAATTTCATGATTTTTCATCTACTCTGTTGCCTGTAAAGCGCATGGTCTGCTAGGTTCTTGATGGGGAACAAGATTTACCAGACTCACACCAAGGGTACTTTCATCAGATACGCGTATAAGAAAAGACATTGGACTCATGTTCTAATCGGAAGTTGTCAACAAAAAGTGAGCCATAACTGCTAGTACCATGACGCACTTATGGGTTCAAGAACTGTCGTAGAAGGTTTCATGATTAAGGTCTCTTAAATTACCGTAACAGAAATTCGAAACAATATCAAACAGAAACTAAATTTAATATCATAAAAACGCAATTACAACAATATTTTTTGCCCGTTCGGCTATTCATGGGCGTAACTTGACGGAGAGCTCAACGATACAGCGTGATCGCCATCATGGTGCTCGAAGCTAGCTCTCTCCTTTCTTGGATCCTTTTTTTGAGTACTAGTGTTGGGCCAATACAAAGTTTTGTTTAAATGAGTCGGAAATAACACGCAAACACAGCAACGCAAATTTGAATAAGTTAAAGGCAAATACATAAGTGTCTTAACAGCTTTTGCTAAAGATGAATTAACAAATTGCAGGATGTCTATAAAACGAACAGGCAATTTATTAATGTACGCGACGAGAGAGATAAAGTTTTCACTATTAGTCGGAATAATATTTAATTCCCAAGAAGAAAAATTATTTAAACCATACTTTAAAATATGATGGAGATTAAATCCTCTCAAATTGTGAAAAACCACAGGTAATTGTTTCTGGATTCGTCGAGAAACAATACACTTCCTACAAGCAGCCCCTAAATACTTACCTGAGAAATGACAATGATCCTTAACTTTATCCCTAATAAACTTTTTACACAAATAACAAGTGCGACATTCTTTGAACTCCTGTTCCTCATTGAAAGAAAGTGGTCCTATAGCTTTTTGACTATGAACCTCGTAATATGGCAAGACAATTGAAAGAGCGATTTCATCAATAACAAATATATCACAAATTTAGGTTTTCAATAACTTTTCAATATAACAAATTTAAATAAAAATAACTTCAATATCACAAATTAAAATAAATATATCACAAATTTAGGTTTTCAATAATATTTCAATAAATCAAACTTTAATAAATATAACAAATATATCTCAAATATAGGTTTTCAATAACTTTTCAATATAACAAATTTAAATAAATATAACTTTTCAATATCACAAATTAAAATAAATATATCACAAATTTAGGTTTTCAATAATATTTCAATAAATCAAACTTTAATAAATATAACAAATATATCTCAAATATAGGTTTTCAATAACTTTTCAATATCACAACTTTAAATAAATATAACAAATATGTCACAAATATAGGTTTTCAATAACTTTTCAATATCACAAATTTAAATAAATATAACAAATATATCACAAATTTAGGTTTTCAATAATACTTCAATAAATCAAATTTTAATAAATATAACAAATATATCACAAATATAGGTTTTCAATAACTTTTCAATATCACAAATTTAAATAAATATATCACAAATTTAGGTTTTCAATAATACTTCAATAAATCAAATTTTAATAAATATAACAAATATATCTCAAATATAGGTTTTCAATAACTTTTCAATATCACAAATTTAAATAAATATAACAAATATATCACAAATATAGGTTTTCAATAACTTTTCAATATCACAAATTTAAATAAATATAATTTTTCCATCAATATAACTTTTCAATATCACAAATTAAAATAAATATAACAAATATATCACAAATTTAGGTTTTCAATAATACTTCAATAAATCAAATTTTAACAAATATAACAAATATATCTCAAATATAGGTTTTCAATAACTTTTCAATATCACAAATTTAAATAAATATAATTTTTCCATCAATATAACTTTTTCAATAAATAGCACAAGTTTAAATAAATATTTCATCAATTCTAAGTTACAATAAGTTTTCAATATAAATTATTAATATTTGTTTTTATTTAATTCAAATGAATTAAATAATAATAAATGTTAACAATAATATTAAAATATTAAATGTTAATAATATTAAAATAATAAATGTTAATAATATTAAAATAATATATTATAAAAAACTAACATTTATCATCATCATTCACGTCAATGTGGGCATCTCCAGAAAAATATTCAGAAAAGGTTGTAACATTAATGATTTCTTCATCTAAAAATTCATAATAATTTTTAAAAATTAAATAAATTTACCATCATCGATAACAATGACTTCCGGCGGAGTACCATCGTCGATTACTTCATTTTCTAAAATAATTATTATTAAATAAGCCGAAATTAATTTAAAATTTACCTCTTTCAAATTCATTGACTCCGTCGATCTGATTCTGCATTGTTGTTATTGAAAACCAGTCTAAAAAAATAAATTATAAAAGAAAAAGAAAATTAAAAATCCTTACCGGTTTCGGAAGTCAGAAGACTTCTTAAAATATTATTTCGACCTGTCATTTTGAAATTTTTGAATTAATTGTGACAACTTTGGAAATTGTCAATGTTTATAAAGAGAATCAAATTTTCAAAATTAAGCCAATCGCATTTTAGCAATATGTAGATGAGAGATTTTGATGTATGTGTTCTATGTAAATCACATACAATCAAAAGTATGCATGTGTTTTCTTTGTAAATCACATACAAACAAAAATATTAGTGTGCTTTCATTGTAAATTACATACAGTTTTACTAATCACTCACTTATCATGCACTGGTTTTGTGAATCATGTCATGATCATGCAGTGTAAATCATGTGATGATTATTCATGCATTATCACTAGCTTTGTTAAAATTAAATAATTAACTAAACACATAATAATAATAATAATAATAAAAAAACATAATAATAAAAATAATAATAATAATAATAATAATAATAATAATAAAAGATAACAATAATAATAAAACATAACAAAACATTAATGCATTTATTAAACATAAATCGCTTGGATAATAACCAAAATAAACAATGTTGACCACATGTTAATGTCCATGGTTTTTGAAACATAGTTTTATTATACACAATAGGTTTACCCATTGTTTGCAGTTTCAAAACTATTAAAGCCGGATAAAAGAAACCCATATGATCAAATACAGATATCTTGCTAGGTTTCATATATATTGCTAACCAATGTTCTCCACCGAGATGAGACGATTGAGTATTGACGATTATGGCTTGATTATTACGTAAATATGGAATTTTATCAAGAATAAAAACCACTGAAAATTCATGTCCTAGTATTTGTTTTCCAATTCGATAGACCTGAACAGAACTACATCAATAATAATAATACATAAAAAACTTACTCCATGACAAATTATCATAAATGATCTATACATTTATACCATTCAAACCAACACGGTTCTGTTCGCAGTTATTTGAACCTCATTTTCAAATACTCCATATATTACAAAATGCACCGGTTCAATCGTAGCTTTAGCAAACTTTATATCTAATCGTAAATTTCAATTTTGAGATAATTGACTCTGATCTAAATCAAAATCGGGTGCCAAAACAAATGTGAAGAATGGATATTTTTTTTAAAATCATCAAGAGTTATACCACAATTAAGGTTTTTATCCAAATAACCCATATTTCTCACTATACTCTGCATGTATGTAGCACAATAATTATCATTATCGAAATCTTGGGTATATGTTTCTCTATAATCACTATTTTTTGATAAAGTTAGCGATGTTACTCCAAAAATTTGAAAATTGAGCTCGATGTTAAGTATGATCCATTATATTGAGATTCACTTTGAAATGTTACCAATATAAAGTTGGGCATTCTTCTATCTCCAAATATTTGTTCCTTATAAAAAGAAGCTGCACCTTTAGAAATAACAAATTGAACAACTTCCTTTGTTTTCAATGGATATATTGCATGCTTAGAATTAAGCCTTAGTTGATGACCGGCTAATACAGAGGGCTCAACACGAACTCTTCTCACCAATAATTTTGCATCAACTAATTGAAGAATAGGTGCTGTGGTAGCACTTGTTAGTGATAATGCCGAATCAGATCTTTTCAGTCTAATGTGTACATTAACACCTGGGAGTAAATATTTCGGTTGATCCATAAAATCGAGTTGCAATGATGAGCACATGGTAAATGATTTTGAACCCTTAATCTACTTTTTCCTATCGTCATCACTACAGTAACCCATAGGAGTTAAACATGTATTTTTAGTATCGCTATTGTAATTTATAATAGTTTCTATTAGACCTTTTTGAATATATGTACTGTTACCACCCTCAATCTTGATATTATTAAATTCAAGAACTGCATCTTTAAAAAATGTATGTAACAAGAAATTATTTGGTATTACATCACTAGGTTCACCCAACGGTTTTCTATCTTTATCTAAAACTTTTATCTGAACAGTTAACAATGTATCGTTCAAATCTAGGTATTCAGTTTGGGAACCATTAATATAAAATTCAATTTCAGTTCTACTATCCATAATAGAATTCATCGGGAATACTTCTTCAAAGGCCCCCATTTCAATTACAGCTTGGGGAGATGGTCTATTAAATAAACACAATTCAGATTTACCGCAAATCATTTTTGAAATATAGTTCCATGTCCTTTCATTCGTTTGTTTATATGTTTATGATTTCTTTTACGTTTTTGAGCTGGTGCTGGTACTGGTGTCGGTGCCTGTTTTTGAAACATACCTGCAACACCAGGTAGAACTTTCCCTAACTCGGATAATGCATATGATTTCAGCGATGGTAATATTTTCTGCTCATTCATTATCACATCTTTAGCAGTTTTCATACCAAAACTACCAAGGCGTTTAAGAATAGGAAGTGCAAATCTACCTATAGTTCTCAACCATCCTGATCCATACTGTTTACCAATAAAATATGGTAATTCGCCACCACTTTAGCTACCACTATACATACTAATAATATCGTTATTGGCCATCTAAGTTACGAACATCTAATGTCAAATGAGTTTTTGTATCTTTACTAAAGTCAATAAATTTACCGCTACCATCCCGAATATTTATTTCTATATTGACAACTTCATTCTGGTCATGTTTATTAACCCAAACAGATTTCAATAGAGGAACCAAAGAATCACCAACAATTATAGGATCGATGATGTTAATACATGTGAACATTTTTCTATGAAGTTTTATTATTTTTGGTTTGCGTACACCAAAAGCACTTGCCCTATATATTTGCTTATCTAATCCCAATGTATTAGCCAAATTTTTATCTAATGTAACTTCACAAATGTTATTATTTAGACTGAATTTACATAATCCATCTTTAACAAATTCAATAGTTTTAAATATATGTAAACAATTGAATGAAATATATTTATGTAATTCTTCAAGTGTTTCAATATATAAATCTATAGTAAATGTAAATGTATCTTCAACTTCATTTATATATGATACAAATATTTTGATTTCTTCTGTCATTACACTGTTTTCTTCAAAAGCATTGAAACGTAATAGGTATTCCTTCCCAGTAACAACAATGTTAAGCTTATTACTACCCATTTGCTTGGTATCATTAATATTTTCAAATATTATTGTAAATGGAGAAAAATCACAACTAATATTTAATCCATCTCTGTAAAACATTTGACAATGCTCATCTAACAATTGATTCGGGATATGATAATATCGTTAAAAATTATTGATTGAGAAAATACCTCTACTTGTTTTGCGAACATTCCTCTTGTAACCGATTTTACAATGACTATAAAATGGGAATGTATTGTACACAAATGTAAAGTCTTGCAAAGGAACTTCCCAATTTCCATATAAATAAATAAGATATTGAAGATCAACCATAAATTTACTTGCTTGATTTTCCGGATGGATTAGTGAGCAACTATTGTTCGGTAAAATAGTATAGAAACTCATTTTACTAGGTCTTTTGATGATATCCATGAGGGATTTTGATATCCATGCCATTTGACATAGTATTGTTTATCCTTACTCACCATTTTAGTTTTCAGTATTTTCTGAATTCTGAACACTGTAGGTTTGGAAATAACTTGTAATTCCTGTTCATAGAATTTCCATTGTATTAAATTGTTATCACTATCTTTAATAACATAAATTACAGGACTCTGTTTAGTATTAATTTTAGTAATTTGAAATACCTCATCACTCCAATTACTATCGAAATTCTTAATGAAAGGTGAAGCAGATATTTTACTAATTCTAACATGATCACCAACTTTATATTTTGGTTTTGTAATTTTTACAACTTTTTTAGACGGTACTCATTTAGCTAATGTTTTAGAGCTGATATCTACAGGTCTCAAACCATTCAGACCTCGATGTGATGAATTATTATAACTAACAAGTATTTTCGGTAATACATTTATTCATATTTTATTACCTTGAGCAAGAAATATTTGTTCAATCTATCCCTCAATGTCCGGTTAAATCTTTCAACATGAGCAGCTTTGTATTGAGAATGTACAGAGTAATGATTTATTTTGAGACGATCCAAGATTTGCCTAACTTTACTATTGTAAAACTCCTTACCTATAATAATATTAACTTGTCATAATAAAAAATACCTAAATCGGTTTGAAAATTGTCAGGATGCCCATTTTTAAATAAAATATTAATTGTTTTAGATATTTCCTCTGCAGATTTTGTCTTTGTTGGTACACCTCGGGCAAAACGACTGAAAACATCAATACAGGTTAAAATTTATTTATAATACTTGTTAATCTTCGAATACGTTATCATCTCCATCAAATCTATTTGCCATAAATCATTAATACCGAATGTCATTTAAGTTCTTGTTGGAAATCTTTTCCGCATCGGTTTGTATTAACTGTACGCAAGCTGATCTGACAACCACTTTTGCGTTTCCTTTTTCGACTTTGGGACTCTTTTCTTTAACTTTGGCACTCCACCGACACTAGCTACGTCTTCTGGGTTCGTCCAAATCTTCTCCATTACAACAAGATGATTTAAATTTTAATTTGACATTAGGTAATGATTGTCCCATCGTTTATTGTAATACGCCTAATAATGATATCGCTAATGGTAATATGGCATCGATAAAACCACCTTGTTGTTTATAAATGAGTTTTCTCATTTGCTTACGATTTTTATTATTTACAAGCGATAACAAAGGCTTACGGTGTTTATTCAATACTAGTTTATTAGAATTACTGATTTTAATTTTACCTCTGACTACTTTTAATAGAATTTTGAGTAAATCATCGACAACAAAAGTTGGAAATGATTGTAAAATAGACATTCTTTTCATACTCGATGCCTTTAACAAGGAATTAAAATATGGGAAACTCCTATGATTTTTTACAATTTTAACAACTTTTTTCTTACTCTTTTTAATAATGTTTTTCGAAATTAGATTCATTGCAGGGTAATTCTCGGTTATTAGTTTTTAGATTGTGTATAACTAGTCTTTGGTGGAACGTTTTCAGTCTTTATGTTCTTTTTAATACTTTGTCTAAGTTTTCGGATATTTTTAAGCCTGGATTTCATAAATATCTTTACATGTTAATGTTTTCAACTTTGTTTATAAATCATGGCACCTTCTTTATTAAAAATATCCGTTTTTACCCGTAAATCATCATTGCATTGTTGTGTAAAATCAAGAAATATGTATCCATGTGGTGATTTTGTAGCATCCTGAAATGCATTGATAAGAAAATTACAATTTTTAGGGTATACTTGTCGAGCAAGAAAATCAATAACTGTTGCATCTCTAGGATTCTTGAAAATAACTAAATATTGAACATTTAAATTCCTTGTTCGATGTGTGGCACCTTGATGAAATAGATTTTGAGTAATAAAGATCACAGTAACACCAACATGTCTACTGATTTTTTTGAATAAATTATTAAAATCCTTTTGTTTATTAGCTTCCTGATACAAATCATCGATAATGATGACATCACCTTTCCTTAATCGACTTGACCAGTTTTTATCGAAACCCTTTACTATTTTCATGTTTTTCAATTTACAGAAATTATCTTGAGTTAATCCATGTTCTTCATCTGCATCCCTATCCCAATAAATCTTGTTAAATTTTGTTTATAATAAATTAGATTTCAGTAATTTACACATAAACATAGTTTTACCACCACCACTTGGGCCGACGATTTGATATACTTTGTGGGTTACAGGGTTTCGAATCTTACTCATCCTTATGGTTGCCCTAGTAACGCCATACAAAATGATTCTAGCTGCCACTTGGCACCCGTTGCTAGGCAACGTTGGTAATGTGTTCAAGTGGTGGATTGCCCGCAAAAATTGAGTATTATCGCTAGTACTGTAATTGCTCGGACAACCCTCGGGTTCACGAGCTGTCGATAGAAGACCTGTGCTCGCTTTTAATCATTTGGTCCTTTGTGTGGAGATTTAAAATTCATGCTGACTAGTAAGATAAGGAGACTATTTTCCGACGACATCTGGAGAGTATTCACGACCTTCCGATGATTATTTAGGTTTAATTATATCAAGGACATGTGTTGGGCTCAGAGCCACAATCTAAACAAAAAATAAAAGTGAAAAGTTGTGGAAGGAATCACTGCACATAGACATGCACCGCACCAAGATATTAAAAATTAATGGAAAAACATATTAATTAAAACAAAATAAATATATAACAAAACTAAATAAGACAAATAATTAATAAAAATCAGCAAAAAGCAAGACAGCTGCAGAAGGAAACATATAAAAAATAAAATAAACTGCCAAAACCTTGCAAAATAAGGTTTAGAAAAAACATAGGCAGAAGCGGCGACCAGAAAACAAATAAAAAAGGGCAAAAATGATATTATCAAAAAATAACAGTAAAAATAAAATTCGAACCTAAACTGAATTATATATTAAAAAATAAAGAAAAATATACAAAAAATAATAAAAATAAATCTTAAGTAATAAAATAAATAAAAAGCCCTAAAAATGGCGAAAAATCGCCTATTGGTCGCACACATGCATGCAAATAGTATAAATACAGTGATGAATTTCATAATTTTTAACCTTCAAAAACTTTTCAAACTTTTGTGCAAATTTGTAACAACTATTGAAAATCGTTCGGAAGTAAGGATTTTGTTTGAAATTTTGTAATTTTCTATGTTTTGCATTGTAACTATTTTTCCGTAAAATTAAATGTCTCATTCTATTTTATGTTGATTAATTATCATATTATATCCATATCTATAGTCCGACCCATTCAATTTGCTATATAATACTGTATTGGAATAGAAGGTCCATGGGACGGATCTCGGGCCGGCTAGTGGGTGAAAACCCTTAGTTGTGCTCGTGGGTCATGCCTCGTGGACCCCTCGGCAGTCCGCAGTCGGGTCTGGCGAATAAATGCACAGGACCGCTACGCAGGGCGCCGTTGTACACTCGGGGCGGCTACTGAAATATGTGGCCGGAACGAGTCGAACTAAATTCAGGGAAGATGCGACAGTAGAGTGAGGGGGAATTTAGGGACGTTCGTGAACGAATCAGACAGATTTTTGTCTATTGTCGGACAGGGAAATTAAGTAATGGGTAGCAGGGGTAAGGTATTATCATAATTACAACGTTGGAAAAGTTTGCGACTAAAGCACGACGGTAGGGAAACCAAATGAACGACCGTAACAGTAATAAAATGTGGGCCTGATTAAGATGCAGATGTATCATTGCACGAGAGTGTCGGCACATAAAATTTTTATATTATTAACCTCTAGTACTTCATTAGGCCTCGCTCCGCCGGAAATATGCAAAATGTGAAATGGTTTTCAGACGACCTTACTATACACTAAGATGCACAAAACCAATCAATATAAATAGTCTACGATCGATAACGATTGTCACGCACGGTTAAACAACCACTTAATCAATACGTTCCGTGACCAAATTTACTAGACCAAAAATATCTCTCACAACCACATCGGCCCACTCAAATAAAGCAATTGTTGCACTCAGAATCTACCTACCTGATCAGATTTTTAAATCAAATTATATCGTAAAAAATCAAATTTAAATAAATGAATTACTTGCTAGACGACCAGAAAATACCCAAATTTTAATAATAATTCACGCCTAAACGCACTCGGTTTCTTAGAATAATCTCCACCACAACCATGCGGAAGGGCTATGCCGTTGTATTCTAGCCCCAAACCAACGAATAACTAATAAAACGAATTAGGGACGAGAATGTAAATTTGATGAGTTCGATAATAAAGGAGACGACACGCGAATTCGCGTCGATTCCATAATAGGTGCACGATTTACTACGGTGGGCGGAAAATTTCTCCAACTTTATGGATACATGATTAATAGTGCCCCTGAGGGATGGCAATAAACTAATATCGTAAATCCGGCGTTACGTCGAAATCCAAACCCGCGGAGTACGAATGCCAGTGCGAGGGACATTTGGCCGATATCCCGTCCCTTTAATGAAGTAACTGTTATCCGATAGGAGCCGACTCGACACCGATAGTTCTAGTAAGCCCGACCCTAACCTCAATTTTCACGACGAAAAGGGAATAAGGATTACGTACCCTCCATCAACGACCCCTTCCCGAGGATTTTGTACTAACCATCATCACTACCCCTTCTCAACGACTCTCATTCTTATTTTATTTTTTTTTTTATTCTTCTTTTCTTTTCCTAGGATGAATGCAAATAATCAGGACAAGCCAAATGATCTTCCTCGGATTCCCCGTCTCCCTCCTTCCATCATAGCGATTCGTCATCAATATGAGGAGTTAAAACAAGCGCATAGTGAGCTCAAAGCGAAGTATGAACGCGTGAAAGGTACCTGGGCCCCGCCCGATACCGTCAAAGTGCTACGGCAAAAGATAGAACGCCTCACTCGGGCGCGAGATGAGTTAATCTCGGAATCCCGTGCCCAACGTTTACTTATCAAGGAGCAATCAATCGCACTACGACGCGCGTTCACGGATGTGGAGCTCCAGGCTCACGTCCCGGGGAGCATCCGAGCAAGCCAATTGGGCATAATTCCGGCTCACCATCTCCCAGTGACTGACGTTCTCTCATTTCCTTCTGTCGCTAATTCGATAGCTCCGGAAATCCGAACCCTACCGGAACTGCCAGCTCTCCCTCAGCAACCTACCGAGACCAGGGAGACCCCCGTTCCTACCACGACTCGTAGGCGACCAAATCGAAACCGGCGACGCCGCGATCGTCGGCGTCGAGAGGAAGAACTCGCTCGAGAAATAGCAGGTACCCCTATCTTGGGGCGAACAGAAGATTTACCACCTCCCTATGTGGAATTTGAACTTCCGGAACTCGACCCGGACATATGTTATGCCCCGAATGTCGTGTTTCGATCACCTGCACCTTCCGTCCACATCGACCTAGTGGACGAAGATCCGACTCCCCTTCCAGTTTCGCAAATCCTCGATAGACTAGGACTCGGAGCAGAGGACGTAGCTATCCTCACGGGCGAGATGCCTCCTGATACTCCTTCTCCAGAAATAGCGGGTCCGTCGACTCGTAGAGAGGACACTTGCCGTCCGGCACGTCCCCCTCCTTATAGACCGGCAAAGAGGAAGTACTTTCCCACTGATATCGACGGGGAAGATTGACGAGAAGGCGAGAAAAAATCGTGACGACATGGAGAAGGTCGTGAAGATTTCTGTTCATCGTTTATAACTGGCTATTAACAATTGTGATCCATTTCTTTTTATTTTTTAGTTAAATTAGGTTTCCATAATACAATTTTCCTCTCTATTTTTGTCTTCACATTCAATTAAATCAAATAAATTGATCCATGGGAAAAGAGAGTGTAGATGAGGAGTACAATATTCGGAAATTTGATGCGAGTTCTGGATATTGACCATGAATTTCTCTCCGGGGGATTAAAGATAGGATGAACTCATGGGTAATAGCATAAGTCCTTCTAGCGGCAGCTAATAGCTCGGGAAAGACGAAGGTCCTTCGAGGAGTAGTGCTGGCAATAGCGCTCACCTGCTCGAATGGCGTTCGGTCATTGTGTGCAGCACCAACGTGATTCCGGTCACGGGCACATAGTGATTAATAAAGTTGTGCGACGCAGCAGGGGATTCCCCTTGGCAAGTACTAGTGAAGGTCCCATCAGTAAGATGAGTGCATTTGCGAAATTGTTTAACTCTTGCGCGTCCAGCACATGCTAATTTTGGTTTAACCACAATTAATATTTAAAGAAACATGTAGTTCATCTGTCAAGTTGATCATTCAAAATTGTTTTCTGTTCAATCGCTGTTCGGCTTTGCGGCGTGCACGTTCTTTGCGTCCCGGTCGACGACTGCTAGATGGGACGGTTGGAGAATCTTTGGCAGGTGTAGGGTCGTGGGCCTGTTTCCGGTAGGATAACTGGGATGGGGCGAAGATGAGCGGGTAAGTTACCGCTTGCCCCTCCCGACTTGCTGCCAGGGCTACTTCCAGCCCTCGGATTTGAGTCCGGAGACTTTGATTTAGCTGGCGCTCTTCGGCCCAGCCCCTTTGAGCCGCGGTTAGGCGTCGGTAGACGGATTTTTGCCTGACCGGGTCCGCCCAGGTAGATTTCACTTGCTGGACCTCCTTGGTCAGCTGTATGATTTGTCCATTAAGCGTTCGATTGCTCTGCTGTGCTCGGGATAGTTCCCGTTGTAATAACTGAGTTGGATTCATAGCTATTATAAACAAAATTAATTCGAAATTCATATTACGGGTATAAGCACACCATATTAATTTTCATTTAAACAAAATTCGTATGCCACGAGGAAGGACTTTACCTGGGAGAAACAACTAACGACCCGTTTATAAATTTTATTTGTTAAGGTTACTATAACGAGAAATCACAAATTACTAATATTGATTCAAAAACAACACAGGATTGTCACTACTGTTAGGGGAATTGGCTCACCACCCACTCTTCAGGTGTGAAGCCGGAAATGGCCATCGTCGGCCTTTTAGTACTGCGTGTGCTGCTTGGTGAGGTCTTTTGGGGGTGCCAGTATGAGTTGGCAATCCGACCCGCCAGCAAATCTTCCTCTACATTTGCCAAATGCTGGCGAGCTCGGGCCACCTGCGAATCCAAATCTCGCTGTTGAGACAATAGGTCTTCCAATTGCTGTTGGGCCTGCTGACGTATTTCTTCTGACGGGCTCCATTGCGTAGATGTGCCCACTCCCAGATTTTCCCGGTCGAGGAATTTCGACGGCGGAAACTCCGGGCATCGCTCTTGTCGGTGTTGGGCCCAAGCCCATCGCCAGCGGTCTGCGAGGGAGAGTGTAGCATTGAGAGCTGAAATTAAATATCGTCAAGGAATATTCACTTACGGGGAAGCCTCAGAAATGCGATTATCAAGGTTATTTTACTTGGAATCTCGGCTAATAAGATTTAACATGGGTTGTGATTTCAGGTTGTTGCTGGAAAACTACTTCCCTTGAAACATTTTCGGGTATTAACGTCATGGGGTTTCATCATTAAGGTCTTGGATAAGGTGTTTCGTGACTGAATATATCATGGGTCAAGAAGAAGTCATATTATATTGTTTTGTTGTAACCACCCTTATGATCCCTATCGATTAGATCCCCTTCTTCAATGTCGATAATCTCCTTGACTAATCGAGTACGTTTATTAGTGAGCATCAAATATATAACTAGGAGTAACATTTTAGAGATCTCACTCTATCGCCGATCTCATAGGCACCCGATAGTTCATTTAGTTACTGAAATAACCAGTCTAATCTGAAAGTTATACACCAAGATGGTAAGCGTTAGGAAATAGAAATTAGCTATCACTTTCCTCAATGAAGCTCAGAGCGCTCAACTACAGGATTATTCGTTCTAATTATAATTCGACGTCATATTATTAATCTTGTTACGGAACCGTCCAAGTTGATAATACTGTGCACTAGACTCTGCCGTCTTATGAATGATGCATTATGATGTAAATAGTTTATTAAAATTAATGCTGGTTGAAAACTACAAATTATCTAATAATGTTACCAAGAGGTTTTTCAATTAAAATCGTTTAATTATTATTAAAAGCGATAATTATAAAATTCAAAAATGAATTACCACTATGCATGGCGACCAGTTCCGTCAGTCCCTCTCCTTTCAAGAATGCTCCTGGCCCTTTAATTACTTTCTCTGGACGTGAATTATTTTCCATTGTTTTAGTCGATTCGCCGGATACTGAAAATATTGATTATTCGACATAAACTGATTTGGTTATCAATAACATTGGCATTGTTTACACTTGGAATGTCTATCCTGTGGAATGTGTCTCGTTCCGTTCATTAAATAATTAATGATTAATTTTCGGCGATTGTCGAAAATTCCACATTCCGCGATCTGGTAAGTTTCGTACCTTATATCTTAGTTTTTAATATAATTAATTTGTTTAGAATTTCGTCAAGCGTTTCTATTGGATTCATCAAGGGTGATCTTTAAGTACGGCAGCACAACGGGTCAAGTAAATGGTGGGTAGTTTAATTTGTGATTTAGTTTCACACGAATTTAACGTCATTGTAGGGATTCGGAGTCTACTCTCTATTTGACTATTGGAATGATCTTTTATTGCTTATCGATGATGGTATTCGCTATTTATCGGATGATGGAGTATTTATTGTGCTAGGAAGAATAGATTTTTGAATTTTCGAAGATTTTCGGTTATTTTACTCCATCTTTACGATATCTACGGAATATATTTTTTCATATTAGTTTGGATCTTGAAATTATGGGTGCAATCATCAATTTCTTAAGTAAATTTTTGTTTCGTCTTACTTTGCATTTAATTAATAAAAATTTAATCCCATCGATGTAATTTATCTACAAAATCTATTAATAATGCGAGCTTTACTTTATAACAACGATTCAGTTAATTCAGTTTTTAATCGATGACTAGGAGTTAATTCAATTTTTTCAAGTAACTAATTCATTTTATTTTAATGTTAATCTACGAATCAATTTATCAATTATTTTATCATCTAGTCAAAGAATTACTTTAGTTGTAGTCAAAGAGTTACCCGACTTTTAATCAATAAATTATTTTCCTTTTTAATCACGAAGTTATTTACACAATAAGCTACTTCATTTTAACCAATAATTACTTTATCCTTAAATCAATGTATTAATTCAATTACTTGCTTTTACTCAATCGTTACTCCATCTTTATTAAAACTAATTTGATCAATGATTTACTTGTTATTGCTTTAATGTTTATCAATAATTATAATACTTAATCACTTTACTTTTACTAATTTACAATAATTTGATGAATGAATTACTCAATGACTACTCTAATTGTAAGCCATAAATTACTTTAATGGTTACTTTACCTATAATCAATAGTTAATTTAACTTATAATTTAATTTAACCGAACCGTTGAGTTATTCATTTAATAATTTTCTACTAATTTAGTTCAAAATATGAAATCAATTTAACTATACCAAATTTCATTTTGGAATATTAATTCAACGTAGTTATATCAACGATTTCACTTTAATTGATTCCAGTACCATTTCCCTTTAATAGACCTTAGGCGCATTTTATGTTTATATTATATTTACTGAGTGCCCACTGGACTACTCGGTGTGATGATTTTTAGCCGTGTGTAATATAAATTTAGGTCGATTTTACAGAAATGAGAAACGAGGAAGCAGCCAGAGACTTCTTCCTTATTTCTCGTTTCTTCTATAAGGATCATATTGACGTTACGACCCCTGCGTTCCGCACGCTGAGTCTTCACGGGTACATATCATTGGCGATTTTCCACGCTCTTACACGAATCTGTACTATTTAGATTTTACTATCTTGCAATATGTGTTGGCTGTGGGCCGGAAAAATTTCGACAGAATTAATTTTAGTTTATTTAAATATATAAAAACAATTTATTAATATGGATAATATTTATTAAACAAATAAACATAAATTACCCTCCATTTCAATCCATAACATAAAAATTTCATCATATTGCATAAAATAAAAATAAAATAAAAATACCTCTCCCCCCACGCCGACACCCAAGCAGAGCTCTACCGAGGTTGCAAGGATGTGACGTGGAGAGAGGGCTCCAAACTAAACATTTCTCACCTAAAAGTAAGATTTGAAAAATGGTTTTTAAAACAATTTCAAAATGGTGTCAAAATGGATTTAAAACAATTTCAATATGATGTGTTTTAATGTGAAAATGGATCAGTATTTATACCTATTTTCTGTCCCTAACCTCGCATGTTAAATTTGATGTAGTAAAACAAAATTCGACCTTGTTATTTTCTAGTGAATTCTATTCTTTAATTTTATTATTTTTTGATTTATTTTAATAATTTTTTTTTAGAATTTTTATTGAATTATTACTAATTCAAATTCTTTGATTTAAGTTTCATTTTCATGAACTTTTATTAATTTTTTCAATTTTGTCGAATTTGTTGTGTTTTCTTGTTATATTTGTGTTGGTATCGTGCGGATCTTGGTGCGTTTGGTTATTATTTTAATTTAATTTTATGTTTATTATTTTATATTTAATTCTCTTTTTTCTCATATTTGATAGGGTTTAATTGATGTTTCAATAGGTTTATTTAAATTTGCATGTTATATTTGCGTGTGTGTTACTGATTCGTTTAAACATTCCTCAAGGCCGTTTACGTTCTGGCCCAACATACTGCATCATTTCTTAATTCCATTATTAATTTGTATAATTATAGGTTTTTGTTTATATTATATAAATTAATGAACTATTTCTAAAAATCATATATATAGATTAATATTTCATTATTGTTTAATTATGTTATCAAATATAAATTATAAAGGAACTTTCGACGTGTCAAAAATGACGTTTCCGAATGGTAAACCCCAGGAAATTGTTGATAGGAGTGGAAAATACCCTATAATATTTTTCAAATCTGGCAAATGCAGAATCCTGGGATGCAAGAAACCTTTAGATGTCAATAAGTTACACTATAGTTAATTACGGTTACCATGGATATGAGACAATCTATCAATCTATAAAACATGTCAACAAAATGTCTTTGTATGTTTGAGCCAGAATTATTTCCTGCACTGAGGCTTTTAAAATACAATCCAATGTGTGTTAACGTGTTCCTTAGTGGGAAAATAGTCATATTAGGGTTGCGAAATCTAGAGTACAAAACTATTGTTACTGACATACACAATGCAATCATTGGATTGGTCGATATCTGATTGGCTAATGAGTTATTAAAAGAACTTGGTTATTCATTTTATTTCATTTTTAAAATGGAAAATACTACGCCGAAGAAAAATATGTACGATTTACCGATGAAAAATAACATTCCATATGGTAAATCTATTATTTATTTATTTTCTTTTATTATTATTATTATTTTATTTAGAAGAATATGAAACCCTCGTAACTGGAAGATTACAGTATTATTATCCTCAACTCAATGCGATAATAAAGGATAAGCCAGCAACAATGATTCCCGAGCTCATATTTAATGATACGAGAATACGGATTTCGGAGCTGATCAATCAGGCTGTATGGGATAATCAAATAAACAGATTGTAAATGGAAATGGCAACAGAATACTCATGTTTTATAGATTGTAGTTGCTGCAATTTCCGTTACCAACGGTACGTAGAAAGGTGCCTAGTCAAATCCGTAAGGAATTCTTGTAAGCTTCAACTATTAAGACAATAAATGTTTTGTGTTACATCTTTTTGTTTTTAGTTTGACTTTGTTTTGTTTTTTGATTTGTTTTTAGTATTAATAGTTAGTAATAACACGTTTTATAAATAATAATTTTATTTAGTCATTGTTTTATATAATAAACGAAATAATAATAATAATAATAATAATAACAATAATAATAATAATAATAATAATAATAATAATAATAATAATAATCATATTAATAACAATAATAATGTAACACTTAATAATTATAGAAATACACACATATAGGTGAGAGATTTTGATGTATGTGTTCTTTATAAAACACATACAAACAAAAGTATGCATGTGTTTTCTTTGTAAATTACATACAGTTTTGTGTATGCATGCAATCACGCACTTATCATGCCGTGTAAATCATGTGATGATTATTCACGCATTAGCACTGGCTTTGTTAAAATAATAATAATAATAATAACACAAATAATAATAGAAATACGTACATGCATGATTCTGATTGATTAATCAGTATCTGTCAAGGGTATAAAAGCTAGTCACCACCTTATAAAGATCATAGATCAAACATGACCAAGGAAATAATGAGCTCTGCTATCAATGTCCAACCAGTTCAGATGTTCCACAATTATAAAATGTATTTCTTAACGGAGCCTATAAATATGCAATTGTCAAATCCAGTCAAACTCCATCGAACTCAATTTCAATCTCTAGATGGGACACTCTCAAGGATAGATATCAAGGATATTGATACGGTTTTCAAAAAGATCAATTCGAATTTAAAATGTAATGAAAATACATTCTTCAACAGTCAATATACCAGATATTATGATGCATTTACAGAAATAGGTTTCAAAGAACAGGAAAACTGGTATTTAACAATCGCAATACAAGGATATAAAGCTGATAAAAATGATGTGCTTTCTCCAATATGGAAAATTGTTACTGCTAGACTTTCACAATTATTTAAATGTATATTTTTAGTGTTTAATAAATGTGTTAATGTTTTGTTTTCTTTGTTATTCTATAAACAAAATTATAATTAGTTTTAAAATTGTTTAAAAATGATGTCTAAAATATAAAATATAAAATAATTAATTTTCGTTTAGAATATTTAATAAACTTTTTGTTTGATAAACTCGAAGAAGTAACCGGTGTAAAAATTAGAGATATGTTGACTCTAGTTGAAGCATTGGGTAAAGTAAATTCATGTTGTGATTCAGAATGTCAGAGTGATGATGATGAAGAAATTGTTAATGAAGATAATGAAATTATTAATAATGAAGATACTGAAATTATTAATGATACTGAAATTATTAACGATGAAGATACTGAAATTATTACAGATGAAGAAACCCCTACTGAAAATTTAGCTGAGCCTAACGAATTTAAGACTTGTGTTGACCATGTCATAGAAAGTACAATAATAGAATATTGTTGTGATGAAGCATGTACATGTAATAATCAATAAATCTTTAAAAAATGTAGTTTTTTATTAATTATTCAGTAAATAACAAAGAAATATTTATTAAAATTTACGATAAACTTTATTACATATATATAAAACCGATGCTCCAGTTAATAGTTTTAATAAAAATTTGCAATTTGAAATATAAATATCGGAACGTTAAGCTTCTTATTCAACTTGAATAATTATTACCCATCCACCGTTTGCTTCTACCCATCAATCAATTTTTGTTTCTATTACCTAAGTAATGATAAATTAATAATAATATAAGGTAATAATTTTCATAGTCGGATCCGGATTTTAATATCATATGTTTCATATACATTAATCCTACTATTATTCGCATTCATTTATTATTTTCATCAAACAAATAACTAAATATTGATTGGAATGAATTTTTCGTTCTCTCCAATGTTGAAAAATTGAGAATAAGTTTAAATGGGATGTCTTCTACTATTTTTTCGATACGGTTTACCATGAATTTTATGTTTTTAATGATATCATCTTCTCCATTATTAGCAACCAGCTCATTCAACAAAGTTATAAAATATTTAGTTTCTGATATTTTATAAAAATATTTAGACGTGTAAGCTTATTTATACTGTATTCGACCAATTAGAATCATACATGGATATTGCATTAAAGTTGCAATGTCTTTTTTTAAGAAAGTATGTAAAAATATATAATAGAAATGACATTGATAATCCAAGAGCAAGCCTTGCACATTCTGATCGTCATATTGGTGAATATATATTGTTCTGGTCAACTTTGAATCCTTGAATCTTTATTGTTGCATACCAGTTTTCATTCTCTTTGAACATTATTTCTTGAAAAGCATCATAAAAACGAGCTTGGCGAGCATTGAGAAACACAATAGTAGTCGCTTGGATATTGTTATTTATTTTCATAAACATCTTCTTTAAAACCTCAACATCTTTTGTCGACAAAGTAGCCATGAGATTGGGATTTGTGCATCAAATTCGAACATTTGTTTAAATTGTACATCAGCTGTTTGAATTACAACTTTGTATTAGATTCGCTATTTGAAAAAATCACAAATAGTTTACATAATATTTAAACTATTAATTCGGATTTTAATACCAAAATCACATATTTCCTTCTTCGCTTCAAACATGCATCGTATTCGTATGCACAAATTGTGTAATTATCAACCTTTCGCAGGTCTTGGAGGACGTCCTGTAAATATTCTTGAAGAACCAACTCCAGATCGATTTCTGTTGCCAGTAATATTCTAAACGGGATGATTTCCGACGCACAACAAATCAATTCCCTCAAGATATTTGGAAATAGTTCATTCATTTTTCCAATGAGTATCGACATTAATTTTTCTTAAATATGAATTAAAATTGAAAAAATAAAATAATAATTTACCGTTTCTAGAAAGTTGAGACATGCTGTTGAAATGAAATTGTAAATGAATATGAAATAATTATATACAAATTTCAACCAATCAAATTTCAACCAATAACATGATATCCTTTACCAGTTTATCAGCAAATGAAAAGTAATTTAAATTTTTCAGTCCTAACACAAAAACTTTTCCACTCGAAAATACATTGACGCATAGCAAGTTATATCGTAACAGTCTCAACGCAGGGAATAATTCAGGCTCAAAATTTGCTGTTACAAGGTTTTTCGATGGAGTGTAACTTGTTTTTGAAGGAATTGGAATTTTCTTTTTTAGAATTCTTTTAAGTTTTCTCAATTTAGGTTTCGACATTTTTGATGGTTTGACACGCGCTTTTAGAAACATTTTTACATTTTATTGTTTTTAACTTTGTTTATAAACCATGACCCCATCTTTGTTAAAAATATCTGTTTTAACACTTAATTCATCAGGACATTGTTGAGTGAAATCGAGAAAAATATAACTATGGGGGTTTTGGTCGCTTCTTGAAATGTACTGATTAGAAAATTTCTATTATTTGAATATGCCTGTCTTGAAAGAAAATCAATAACAGTAACATCTCTCGGGTTTTTGAAAACCACTAAATATTGTACATTTAAATTACGTGTTCGATGATTTACTCCTTGATGAAATAGATTTTGAGTTATAAAAATAACCGTAACACCAACATGTCTACTGATTTTTGTGATATTCACTGATTTTGTGAAATTATTGAAATACTTTTTTTATTTGCTTTCTGGTATAAATCATCAATGATTATAACATCACCTTTTTGTAATCGACTTGACCAATTTTTATCGAATCCCTTAACTATTTTCATGTTTTTCAGCTTACAAAAGTTATCTTGAGTTATTCCATGCTCTTTATCTGCGCCCGGTGCAAATAAATCCTATTGAATTTAGATTTGAATAAATTCAATTTTAATAATTTACAAAAAAATAAAGTTTTCAACTGCCACTTGGACCAACAATTTGATAAACTGAATCATTTCTTAGTTTCATTCTCAAATAAGTTAGGGTTAAGTATTGTTTATATTATTATTTGAATACACTCTTGATAAAATCATATATATATACTGATTAATTAAAATTATTTACTATTCATGTTATCTAATATAAATTATCGAGGAAAGACTGATGTGAGCAATATGAGTTTTCCGAGTGGAATGCCTCAGCAAATTGTTGACAAATGTGGAAAACATTCTATTATATTTTTTAAATCAGGAAAATTTCGAATAATGGAATGTAAGAAACCGCTAATTATGAATGAGTTGCAGTATAAAATCACCGATATTGAATTACAATCGATAACAGTTACTATAGATTACATATTGATTACATTATTGATTTTCTTTCGAGACAGGTATATCCAAATAATAGAAATTTTCTAATCAGTTCATTTCAAGATGCGACCAAAACCCCCATAGTTATATTTTTCTCGATTTCACTCAACAATGTCCTGATGAATTAAGGGTTAAAACAGATATTTTTAACAAAGATGGGGTCATGGTTTATAAACAAAGTTAAAAACAATAAAATGTAAAAATGTTTCTAAAAGCGCGTGTCAAACCATCAAAAATGTCGAAACCTAAATTGAGAAAACTTAAAAGAATTCTAAAAAAGAAAATTCCAATTCCTTCAAAAACAAGTTACACTCCATCGAAAAAACTTGTAACAGAAAATTTTCCAACGTCAAATCTAATTTCACATAATTTAAAACCGAAACCAGTTAAAAAACAAGTGGTTAAAACAGTCAAAAATCATCGAAGTTTTCCGTTTTTCACTGCTTTGTGAAAGACACCAAGTGTTAAAAGAATGAATATTTTACAATCATTCCCTAATTTCGTTAATGATGATTTACTAGATATTTTAATTAAAATTGTCAAAGGGAGAATTAAAGTAAATAAATCGAAAAAACATGTGTTGAATAAGCATAAGAAACCTCTGTTATCACTGGTAAACAGTAAAAATCGAAAAAAGGATGAAAAAAATCATTTATAAACAACAAGGAGGGTTTATTGGTTCATTGATGCCATTGTCATTATCATTACTTGGTGGTTTACAATAAACGATGGGCCAATTATTGCCTTATCTTAATTTAAATTTCAAGTCTTCTTGTTGTAATAGAAAAGATATGGACACACCCAAAGAATGAAGCCGGTTTCGGTGGAGTAGAAAAGCTAAAGAAAAGAGTTCAGAATTCAAAAAAGAAGACACAACAGTGGTTATCAGGTCAACTGGCATACAGTTTTAACAAACCAATGAGGAAAAGTTTTCTAGCTAGATCATATAAAACATTTGGTATTGATGATTTATGACAAATGTATTTGATGGAAATGATACAATATTCGAAAATCAATAAGGGATATAAATATATTTTGACATGTATTGATGTTTTCAGTCGTTTAGCTCGTGCTATTCCAATCAAAACAAAATCTGCAGATGAAATGGCTAAAGCTATAATAACAATGTTCAAAGATGGTCACTCTGACAATTTAAAAAGATATGGGTAAAGAATTTTAAATGCATTCTTAGAAGCTTGGAATTTTTTAAGCATTGGAGGAATATATATTTTAAAATAAAAAAGGATATAATAATAAATAACAATAAGATTTTAATAATATTATTATTATTTAATTCTCTTCTTCAATTTCTAACATTTTATTTTTAATGATTTAATATAAAATAATGCTGATATGGAATACTTGTTATTCCATCTTAGTAGTAAGATATGTCACCCCCAGCACACACTCTCCCCTTCCCGGGTAAAATTTTTTCGATTTCTAAAAGTACAAATTTTCTGAGACAAAGACCATGACTCATTCGAGGTCAGTGGATGATACATCATATTTTTCAAAGTCATTTAAACAAAGAGCCTGATTCATTCAATGTCATTGGATGACTCATCATATTATTTTTTAAAAATTTTAAATTTAAATTTACTATTTATTTTTATAAGTAGTGTTTTAATTATTAATATTTTTTAATTTTAATTTTTATTCTATTACTTATAATTATTATTATTATTATTATTATTATTATTATTATTATTATTATTATTATTATTATTATTATTATTATTATTATTATTACAAGTTTTATACATATATTAAAAATAAATCTATCTAAAAAACTCGATATATAATAAATCAATTTAAAAATTGGAATAAAATATCATAATCAAAATTTTTAAACTAAAATAATCAAAATATTATACTTATTATAAATAATGATATTATACAATTCGGAGGTTTTTCAATAGAGAATGAGCCGAAAATATAGGTAAATTTAAATGGCGCTATCAAAACTTTACTTTTTGATATATCTGATGAGCAACTAATTAAAATAACTTTAACTGAGCAAATCAGTAATAAATTAATTTTTGAAATAAATAAAATAGGGAGCGTTAAAATTCAATTTGCAATATTAATTAAATTTGAAAAAGATAGTGAGATCCGTGACAATTATTTTTCGAATAATGTGGAGACATTTTCGGACAACTTTTTAAGCGAAGGGGTTCATAAACTTAACGAAAAAATTGAACAACTTACCAATTTACGCAGTGGATAGCGTGTTATTAATATTCTGGAAATACACTTTATTCTAACTAAATATGTTCCCATTAGTCGTCTGTCAAGACATAAATACATTAAAACCCCTTCTGCATTGAAAAATATAGGAGCTATAGTAAATATAAAAAATTATGATGACAAATGCTTTTTTTACTCCATTCTTTATTTATTAAAGTAAGATTTAATTGGTGAAAATCCCCAGAGTTTCTAAATATACAGAGTTTTTAGATGAGTTAGAATATGATGATGTCACGGATTGTCCCATGAAACTTTGCAACATCTCAAAGTTTGAAAAGAAAAATTCTAATTTAAAGTTAGCAATTAATGTGTTTTCGTACACACCAACTGTGATAATTGATGACAATCAGGTTCCAGATAATTATGTCTTTTACCATCCTGATTTAAGTTTAATACATAAAACCAAAATCACTGACGGAAACCTTATTTATTTAATATTGCTTGAAAATAAGGACAGATACCATTACACCGCGGTGATCAATATCAACTGGTTAATGAATTGTCATCAAAACCCTGACTGTAACATACAAATTAAATGCCGTTGGTATCCGCATTGCCTTAATGGGTTTCGATTAGATAATGCATTCAATACACATGCAGCCAAAAATCAGACTGGCACAACCCTTTTTACATTACCCGAAAATAAAAACTTAGAATTCCTAAATTATTTTAAACATATCACCCCACCTTTTGTGTTTTATGCTGATTTTGAATCGGTTTTACCTCCTGATGATAGACATCATCAAATTCATATGCCTTTTGCAGTAGGCATTTTAATTATTAATAATTATAACACAAATCTTATTCGTATTTTTATGGTCTCGATTGCATTCCTGATTTTCTTAAGAAAATTAAGGAAATTGCGACTGAAATTGTTATTCCGTATTATGATTCGGAAGGTGATAAATTAATAGGTGCTATGACTTTCAATGAGGAGCGACAGCTTAAATCTTGTTGAAACTGTTATTTATGTAAAAAACCAATTGTAATTCCTGTTAGAGATCATTGCCATTTTACAGGTAATTATCTAAGGCAGCTTGCCAAAAATGTAATATAGCTCGTAAAATTTATCGCTTACTACCTATCGTTTTTCATAATTTAAGAGGTTATTACCTTCACCATATTTTAAAATACGGACTCGATAGCTTTCCTTCATGGAATTTAAACATCATACCTACCTCTACAGAAAAATTTATTTCATTAATTGTTCACATTAACAATTTGGCTGTTCGCTTTATCGACAGTATGCAATTTGTT
Source organism: Schmidtea mediterranea (assembly GCA_022537955.1). Taxonomy (NCBI): domain Eukaryota; kingdom Metazoa; phylum Platyhelminthes; order Tricladida; family Dugesiidae; genus Schmidtea; species Schmidtea mediterranea. The sequence continues at coordinate 162,406,280 of CM039680.1, forward strand.
AATTGTTCGTTAGCTAAGGCTGTGAAAATACTAACTTCTCTTCCATTGACTTCGTCTGTCTTTCAAGGTTCTATAGTTGACTGTAAAGGTATCTTTCCGTATAATTTTGCTAATTCCGAGAAAGTTCTTGAGACTTCTTATGAGTTGCTTCCAATTTGGGAGGGGTAAGTGAAGATGAGTACGATAGGGAACAACTAATCTGAACCCAACAAAACTGTAGGACTTTGCGTGATTATATGTTAATTTAGCTTAAACTTAACGTATTCCTCCTTGCGGACTATTTTCAACAATTCAGTGCCAAAGGTATTTTTTACAATAGTCTTGAACCTCTAAATTTTTATGGTATTCCAGTTATGTCTTGGGCCTCAGCGCTTATGACATTAACGGAACTCATTGAACCTTTACAGGACATGGAAATGTTCAATTTCTACGAAGGCGGAATACGGGGTGGGTTAACATTTGTTAACAAACATTACATTGCTGCTTCGGAGGATACAGAATTATTGTACATAGATATAAATTATCTGTATGGTTGGGCTTTTAGCCAAAGTCTTCCTTATGATGATTTTACTTGAATATATGATGGTTTGAATGAGGTTTTGAGTGAATGTGCAAATATTGTGGATATCGAAATCCTTCCATATGGATATACTATGGAAGTTGATATCGAGATTCCAGATTATTTACATGATTTTTTAAATGACTTTCCGATTGGACCAGAAAAGATGTGCCCACCAAACCTAAAAGTTGAGAAGTTAATGCTCACGCATTATCCTAAGAAGAACTATATTCTTCATTGGAGGCTTCTCAGACTTTATCTTTCTCTCGGGGCTAAGGTTGTACATATACATATAGCTATTAAATACAAACAATCTCCTATTTTTAAAAATTATATTGATAAAAACACTAACTTGCGTGCAAATGCAGTTAGTGAATTATATAGAGATTTATTTAAATTGTATAACAATAGTCTGTATGGTAAATCCGTTGAGAACCTTAAAAAGCGGATGAATTTGTGACTATGTAATTCAGCTGATAAGTTAATTACATATTCGTCAAAACCGACATTTAGAAAAACAATAGAGATTACCGATGATCTTTTTGCCGCTCATCTTAATAAGGACTCAATATGTTTGGATAGGCCTAGTTATATTGGTCAATCAGTTCTAGATCTATCCAAACAACGTACGTACCAGTTACAGTATATTGAATTACAAAAATATCGTGATATTTATAACTGTGATATTAATTTAGTAGCGGGTGATACCGATAGTTTCTTTTTAGAAATAAAAAAATTAAAATTAGATGTATTATAACCAGCGATGATTTCAAATGATCTATTAGACACCTCAAATTATGAACCTTCTCATCCTTTATATTCTAGGCGACTTGACTCAGTTATAGGCAAGTTCAAGGATGAGAGTAAAGGGTTAGGATATAGTGAGTAGGTTTTCTTGCGTCAAAAATGTTATAGCCTGCTAGGAAATAAATAAACAATGCGAGCCAAGGGTGTAAAATTACCGGGTACCGACATTAAATACCAATCTTATTTACATTGTTATAATAACAATACTATTATGTCGTTACCTCAAACTAGGATAGGGACCCGAAATCATCAGCTGTTTACCTTTTAAAATTCAAAAATTGCGTTAAATAATCATGCGATAAGAGAACTTTGGTAGAGAAAAACTCAAGTTTTGCATATGGGCATTATAGAGAGGTTGATGTTCGTGTTTTTGACGGTAATATAATAATGCCTGAAACCGATCTAGCAGTTCGTGATCAACAATTCAATGAGATATTTGACAATGTGATCGATATTTATTAACAAATTTTGTGAATATAGAAAAAATAAAAACTTGTATATATTTTGTCTTAGTTGAAAATTTGTTTTGATGACTCACTGTCTTTGTTTAAATGACCTTGAAAAATATGACCAGTCATCCAATGACCTTGAATGAGTCATGCTCTTTGTTTTAATGACCTTGAATGAGTCATGGTCTTTGTCTCAGAAAAAATCTGTACTTTTAGACTTAGAAAAATTTTTACCCGGGAGGGGGGAAGGGGTGTGCATGAGGTGACACATCCCACTACTCATCTTCTATAATAAATCTCTTATCAGCATACTTATTTAAAGAGATTTTATTCTGTTCTATTAAATATACATCATGTAATATACTTCTAATTGCATGTACAATTTCAAATCTTGATTTATTTTTTATAATACAATCATCATACATTTGATGATTCATTAATTTCGTCATGGTTTTTGAATACCTTTATTTTTTATATTATCGCCGCAAGGAAATTGGGTGTCCAAAAAATATTGTTTCGCTCTAATAAATATTGCTTCATTTATAATATTATTAGGACGCTCTTCTTTATATGAAAATAATTCCCTGCTGTTATTAAAATATTTATTTAAACGGGGATTATTTCTTATTTATGCATCTATATCATATGATTCAAATTTTAAAAAGAATGAATTAGTATCCATTTGATGTAAACTAATTCTTTCTTGAAAATGAGATTGAAGAATATCATAATATGCTTCATACATTTGAAGTTTAGATAATTCCAAAACACTAATTCCTAAAAAAATAGGTTTATTATAAATTTTTTCATAATTTCCAATTTCAACTGCTGTTAAATTAGATGAGAAAACTTGTCCACTTTTAAGTGTAGATCTTGACATTTTTTTCAAATAATCATCAACATTATATTTTGTAAATAATTTTATATTCCTATAATTGTCTTGATTCTCCATAGTCTTTCCAAATATTGCATTATTCAATAATTTAAATATTGTATCTAAGAAAGCTTGTTTATTCCTTTTTGCTAAAGCTCTATTTTTTATATTTCCATTAATATAATGTTCCATCCATGGTTTTCATTTAAATGAAATTATATTATGTAGTTTTTTAATCTTCATACAATGACGAGTATAAAATTGTAAAATTCTATAATGAAGCAAATAGAATTTTTTATCATATTGATCACAAATTAACTTTTCTAAAGAATCATCTTTTTCTGAATTTTTGGCATTCAGATAATTCTTCATATTTTACTTTTCTTTTCACTGGAGCAAATGGAAAATTTTGGTTTTATCATGTATTTCCCTAGGATATTCTAAATCAACTTCAATAAAATATCCTATATCTGAATCCTTTCGAATTTTTAATATTTTTTGAATTAGGTCTTGAGTTGCTTTACGCCATTTAAAAGAAGAATATTGAAGATGTTCGGTCATTATACCAGAATATAATGCAGTTGCATCAAAATATTTTATTTCAGTTGGATTATTTATAGTCTCTAAAATATTTTTATAATCTTCATCATCTTTAATTTCAAATATTACATCATATCCACATCTTTCATAACATTGTTTAATATTATTTGTTTTTATTTTTCTTGATCCCATATTTGATGAAATTCCACCACGAATATTTTTCTTTATTAATAGAAGCATGTCTAAATCAGTTAATAATTCTAATGATTGTTTTGTTTGATATAATAATACATCCCATGCCATTGATCGTAAACATATAAAATTACCTGGTTCTAATAAAGATATAGAACGAAAATTTTCAAAACAATCTGCTAAAATATATCCATCTAATTTTAAATATAAATCAGTATAATCCCCAAGATTCATACTATTAAAGAGGCGAAACATTTCTTGTGCATGTTCATATTCATCTAATTTAATATTACTTTGATTTAAAATAGAATAAAAGTGTTTGATTGGTGGAAGTTCTGTTTCATTAAATCTTTCAAATGAATCAATATAATCATATGGAGAAATTCCTTTTTGTTTAAATATTGGATATTGACAAAATTTATTAGTTATTTTAAAATCTTCTGGTGATAAAGATTTTGAAACTTGTTCAAGGCTCATTCCAAAAAATCTTAATGAATCTATAAATCTAAAACAACCATAATCAATACTAATATATGTTTCATTAGTTTTACCAATTATATTAAATTTATTTTTAGCTGAAGATGCTATAGCTTTTATAAACATATGCATATCATAACCACTAAAATTATGAAAAACTATTGGTATTTTTTCTGGTTTTACACAATTAATATTACAAATTTTATGTGCTGCACCACGATAATTATTTTGTGAAATAAAATGATCACGAACTTTTGATTTTCATATTCATCTTGATCAAATGATTCTTTACACACCCAACAATTATTTGTTTCTTGAAATTCTATTTCTTGTTCTGGACTCATATTTAATTCATTATTATTATCATTAATTATTTCAAACATTTCATGTTCTAAATCATTATTTATTTTTACAAAATGATCTAAAACTACTCGTCCTCTATAACTAATTTCACGATCTTGTATTAAATCTGGGTAATTTTTTTAAAAATAAAACATGTATGCTGATGGAATTTGTTCTGCAAGTTTAATTGAATAAGAAATATTTTCTAAAAAACATTTCTTCTTATTAGTTTCAGTTTCAATTTCATTAAATACATAATTATATCTTAAGTAATTTTCTTTTTCTAAAATATTTTCTATTTGTTTAATTGCATTAGACTCTTTATTTATAACTTCAAAATCACCATAAATAATTGCTAATGGTTTTAATAATTTTGAGTATTTTTTAAAACATGTTTTATTATTCTGGTATGCTGGCATTTTTATTAATGAAGGTTTATTTTCTTTACAAAGTCGATCATGTTTTGATTTCATTTCTAATGATGAAGTATGACGAAAACATCTTTCGCATGTATGAATATTTCTTGAATATTTTGAAAATCCTTGACTTGAAAATCCTTGGAAATTTTTTATCCAAAAATAATGATATATATTTAAATTATTAATTATTAATAGATGAATAGTTTTTTCAATATGAACCAATGGAAAAATATATAATGGACAAATCTTTCTTGATTTTGGATCTTCTTGTACCCAACATTTATTCTAAAATTATTTAATTTCTCAAATTTTTCTATTTGATTAATTAAATCAATAATTAAATAAATTTGGCAACGATTTAATTAAAAGATAACGCCAATAAAAAACTTTTCGTACGATATATTTCGATAGCATAACTACCATCTTCAGGTACTCAAAACCAACTAAAAATATTATGAATTAACATTTAATTTAAACAAATTGTTTTTTATTAATTTAATTTTGTAATAAATAAATATTTATAAAATATATTCAATTCACTTTTAATTAATTTAAAATTTCATTTATATTATAAATTTTTAAAAAATTTAATGTAATTTAAAATTTCAATTATTTTAATAATATTAAAAAAATTTTTTTTTAAAACAATGCATAAATATGATTTAACATACGTAAACTATTTAAAAACATTCAACACATTCGTAGTCACAGAACTTTGCACATTAATCTTGGGATCCAATGACCTTATCAGCAATGCTTCACATATCACGCGTTCCCAATAATTATTAAAACTTTTCAACAAAATTCTAAAATCAGACATTCCAATTTCACTTTTACAGCCTCTATTGTGCTCACTAATATTGGTCAAACCCTTCAATCAACAATGCTTTAGAACTCGAGTACAGAGATGACGGGAAGTCTCTCCAATGTATGTGGCATTACACCCATTACATGTAAATTGATAAATGAAATCAGAACACAATCCAACCGGAGTTTTTGATTTATTAATAAACATATTGTGTACCTTACACGAATTAGAGACGATCTTATACTCTAAATTTCACATCTGATTACTTAACTTCCTTTTATAATTTGTAAAACCTTCAGAGTACGGCAATACTAACACATATTTAGGCTCAATTTTTTTATATCCATTTTTTCCATCACCCAGACCAACACTCAATTCACACCCATCCGACAAATTACATTCAGACTTTCCAAAACATGGATCCTTAGGATTTTTAATCAATTTATCAACAGTCTCTTTTATCATCAACAACAAAAATGATGTTATTATTAAAATAATTGAAAATTTTAAATTACATTAAATTTTTAAAAAATTAGAATATAAGTTAAAATTTTAAAATTTTAAATTAATTAAAAGTGAATTGAATATATTTTATAAATATTTATTTATTACAAAATTAAATTAATAAAAAATAATTTGTTTAAATTAAATGTTAATTCATAATATTTTTAGTTGGTTTTGAGTACCTGAAGATTATAGCTATGCTATCGAAATATATCGTACGAAAAGTTTTTTATTGGCGTTCTCTTTTAATTTAATTAAATCATCATTATTATCAAGCCATATCAATTCATTTATAAATGGTTCATATTTTGATACCAAATATGAATGATCTTTTTGTAGATGTAAAGCTGAAAGCATTGCCCATTGAAAACATTTATCATCATAATTTTGACCATTAATAATATATTTACTTCTTATACAGTAGTGGGATTGTGGCCCTCTATCCCAGTGGCCGCTGGGACAAAGACATATACCCTCCCGAAAATTTTTTCCCCTCCTAAGCTTAAAAGCACAAATTTCCGTAGAACAAAGACAATGACTCATCAAAATTTTCTCAAGACCATTTAAACAAAGACCATTACTCATTCAAGGTCTTTAGATGAGTCATCATAATCTTCAAGGTCATTTAAAATCTTTCAAGGTCATGTAAACAAAGACCATGACTCATTCAAGGACATTCAAAATTTTTCAAGGCCATTGGATGAGTCATCATATTTTTTCAAGGTAATTTAAACAAAAACCATAACTAATCATAATTTTTCTCAAGGTCATTCAAAATTTCTCAAGGTCATTGGATGAGTCATCATAATTTTCAAGGTCATTCAAAATTTTTTAAAGGTCATAGTATTTTTAAAAATTTTTAATTTAAATTTACTACTTATTTTTATAAGTAGTGTTTTAATTATTACTTATTGGTGGGTTTCTGGGTTTTATATCGTTCTTTATTAAGCTCCATTCTTTTCCATTTGTCGTCTCTCCGGGGATTGGCAAAATGTCGTCCCGATATCTTCTTTTTAATAACTCGATTTTTTGCATCTTGTGTCCTCTGGTCGCTTTCTGTTGTTTCCTAACTTTATTGCTTTGATTCTTCTCAATAACGAAGATGAGCTCCAAATTTATATTTGGTGGGCGAGCCATTTGGTTCATCACCATATTCTCTCACTTTGTAGAGATATCCATTGTTTTTCCCAATACTTTCCCTTTTCTTATTGTTGTTCCCTTTTCTCATCATCACAGTATCTCTCTTACCCTTATTCCTATTATAACTACTATGTTCCTTATTATTGCTACTAGTATTATCATCCTTACTATTATGTGTTATTCTAATACATTATCACTGCTATTACTATTATTATTATCCTTATATCTACCATTACTATTATATGTATATTTACTATTATTATTATTATTATTATTATTATTATTATTATTATTATTATTATTATTATTATTATTATTATTATTATTATTATTATTATTAATACTTAGAATGATTACTTATTATTATTATTATTATAATTATTATTATTATTATTATTATTATTATTATTATTATTATTATTATTATTATTATTATTATTATTATTAATACTTAGAATGATTACTTATTATTATTATTATTATAATTATTATTATTATTATTATTATTATACTTTAATTAAAACCCTTAATATCTTTAATATCTTAATTCTTTAATATCTTTAATATCCTTACTATTATCATTATTATTATTAAAGTTTTGGTAGGGATCCGTCATTATTCCTCAGCTTTATAAAAATATTTTACTTATATAAAAATTTAGCCGTACTTCATCCTTATTTTACAGTTTTCGATAAAGTATTTTCATTGATTCGGAAATTTTGAGCAGCGTTCCGCCCTTATTTTCAGTGTCAACTCAACATAATTCATTTAGTTCTTACATATTATTTAAAATTTTCCTTTTCATAATTTTGGTCGTTCGGAATAATCTTTTTTCGATGGCTATTCATTTTAACTGTTGCAACAATCTCGTCATTTTTACCGCTACCCTTTCCTTCTCTTTGTCCTTATGATCTATTTATGTTCATATTAGATTTAATGAGTGCCCACTGAACTACTCGGTTTTAGTGATTTTTAGCCGATTGTTGTTAAAAGGTTTATCTAGATTTTATCGAAATTGATTGGAAGGAAGTTGAGCCAAAAGACCCACCCTCGAGCTACCCCCTTTCGATGTTTAGTTCAATGATTTGACGTTCGAGCCCGTCGTTACTCACGGCGAGGTCTCTCACGGGCACGAGATATTGGCGGATGAACCGCACTTACACCGCTTGATAGGGATGTATGATTTTAATTACTTGCTGGTGTGCGGCTGTGGGCCGTTATTTTGTTATTTTTATGTCATTTTCGTGAGGATCTTGATGCATTTTGTTATCTTTTTAAATTATTTTTATGTTTTTTGCTTTTATTATATCTTTCTTGCATTTTAAGGTGTTTAATTGATGTTTTATGGGTCTGATTTTAAATCTGCATGTTATGTTTGCGTGCTATTTTCAATTCATTTAAACAAAATTCAGTGCTGGCCCAACATTATTATTAGTATTATTATTATTAATATGATTACTTAGTGTGATTACTTATTATTATTATTATTATTATTAATATTATTAATATTATTATTATTATTATTATTATTATTATTATTATTATTATTAATATGATTATTATGATTATTATTACGATTACTTAGTATGATCACTTATTATTATTATCAATATACTATAATTAAAAAGATTATTACTTATTATTATTATTACAACTTTTTATTATTATTATTTTATTATTTTATTATTATTACAAGTTAATATTATTATTTTACCATAATTATTTTATTATTACAACTTTTTATTATTATTATTATTATTATTATTATTAATATTATTAATATTAATATTATTATTACATTTTTTTTAATAATAAACTCCTATCGCACATGTCCTTGATACTCTTGCGCTCTTATTGATCATATCTTTATAAATCATGTGCGTGTAATGTTTTATAATATTATTGATGTATAACAAAGACATTGAAAATATATATATATATATATATATATATATATAGTGTTAAATAATATTTACTCTCATAAAATGGCATTAGATATTTTAGAATCACTCTTATATCATACAGAGGTTTTATTTTATTTCTATTATTTGTATTTATCTTCTAAATTAAGATACCGGAATTCAGTATTGAATGGAATTAGACATTTTTAATAATCGATAGACTGTTGACAGAAACCTCTGATTATTTATCACTAACAAAAATAAATAAGTCTTTTAAACATCACAATATTCAAATTCTCATAGAATCATTCAGTTTCAAGTCACTAAGGAAATTATGTAGTTTTAGTCATATGTTTTTGTTACAAATGAGTAATTGAGTAAATGACTATTCAATTTGTTTTAGAATTACTTGATTACAAAACATCTCAACATAGATCGTTAGAACTTCAACTGCTATTATTCCATGATAAAAAATAGATAAATTTTGGTCTAATATTGTTTTGATCACTTGTTTCCGTATGATTTTTATAATGTTTTATTGCTATATCCATTCATTTAAAATGCAATATCGATGCAATTTTTTACTCAAACATCGAGATTATGTAGAAGTATTGCACACATTAAGGTTATGTGCATCATAGTTAATTTTTCAGCTTTCTGAGTATCTTCAGTTTTCACATTTTTAATTTCAACATATTTTTAGACTCTATAGCAAATTTCTGAAATGCATGAATAATGTTATGTTTCAAAACAAGTGAACGATTAACAAAGACATCGCAATACAAATGCTTGTTAACAAAGACATGAGTAATTAATAAATTAAAAACTGGTCATAGACGGCTGTAATCTTGCTAGTCAGCAAATAATTATTTTGGTAGTAATAAATATTAATTAATTTAGGGCTTATGACGATTTGTAGTGTTCGCAACTAAAGGTTTTGTAATGTGTAACTACCCGACAATCTAAGCTTAATTTGTGCTATGAAACCCAGGTAAGTTTTGACCCAACTTGGTCTGGCAATAATAAGCATAAACTTCATATTGCCCTCTCTTACCGTAAATTTTTATTGTGTTTTTAACTATATTAGATTAAATATTTATTATTATGACTCTTAACCCTAGGTTTTTAAATATTTATTTATTTCCTTATTATCCAAAAATAAATTGGGTTTTTAATAAAAATATGTATGAAATATAAATGCCTTTAAATTATATTACTTATTATATGTATTTTCTTAAAGATTGTCTAGAATATTTCTTTTATCAGTAAAACAAACACACATTTCAATCAAAAATCCCGTGTACCATAAATTAAGTGTATTTTCTTAAAATAGCGTTAAACAACCACGACGATAAGAGGGCATGGGTTGATAAAAATGTTAGTTTAGCTTATGGACATCATAGAGGGCTTAAAGCAATTATTATTGATCATATTATTCCAAGAACTCAGCAATTTCAAGATATTTTGTATGAAATTCTGGCTCCTGAATGATCATCATCAATAAAAGGTTTAATCAGACGATTTCGAACAATTATGTGATTAAATTTTGTATATTATAGAAAAATAAACTTGTACATTTTCATTTACTTATTTTATTATGTTTTGATTATTTTATTATTAGTTGTTTTTATAAATTAGAGCTTGTAAAATATTTCTTTAGAAAAAAAAAAATTAATTAAATATACACAGAATGGTACTCATCAATATTTTATACCACAACTTTCACACCTATTAGAGTTTTTAAAACACGATGAACAAATAATGATATGTCCACATGGCAAATATAAAATATTGAATTTATTAATTAAACAACTTGAACATGTAAGATATTGTTTTTGTACTTCATCCAGTTTATCCTTGATTTTTATTTCGATTTTATCTGCATTATCAATGTAGGATTGAATAACATCTCGATATTTGTCAAACCTGAAATCCACGCATATCCAAAATATATTAAGCATATTAATTTCCGTAGGATTTATATTATTTAGAAATAATATACAACTAGATAATTCTACGAGAATTTGAATATTGTGATGTTTAAAAGACTTATTTATTTTTGTTAGTGATAAATAATCATAGGTTTCTGTCAACAGTCTATAGATTATTAAAAATTTCTGATTCCATTCAATACTGAATTCCGGTATCTTAATTTAGAAGATTAATAAAATTAATAAAAATATAACAAAACCTCTGTATGATATAAGAGTGATTCTGAAATATCTAATTCCATTTTATGAGAGTAAATATTACTTAACACTATATATATATGAAGGTTTTACAAATTATAAAAGGAAGTTAAGTAATCAGATGTGAAATTTAAAGTATAAGCTCGTCTCTAATTCGTGTAAGGTACACAATATGTTTATTAATAAATCAAAAACTCCGGTTGGATTGTGTTCTGATTTCATTTATCAATTTACATGTAATGGGTGTAATGCCACATACATTGGAGAGACTTCCCGTCATCTCTGTACTCGAGTTCTAAAGCATTGTTGATTGAAGGGTTTGACCAATATTAGTGAGCACAATAGAGGCTGTAAAAGTGAAATTGGAATGTCTGATTTTAGAATTTTGTTGAAAAGTTTTAATAATTATTGGGAACGCGTGATATGTGAAGCATTGCTGATAAGGTCATTGGATCCCAAGATTAATGTGCAAAGTTCTGTGACTACGAATGTATTGAATGTTTTTAAATAGTTTACGTATGTTAAATCATATTTATGCATTGTTTTAAAAATTTTTTTTTTAATATTATTAAAATAATTGAAATTTTAAATTACATTAAATTTTTTAAAAATTTATAATATAAATGAAATTTTAAATTAATTAAAAGTGAATTGAATATATTTTATAAATATTTATTTATTACAAAATTAAATTAATAAAAAATAATTTGTTTAAATTAAATGTTAATTCATAATATTTTTTGTTTGTTTTTGAGTACCTGAAGATGGTAGTTATGCTATCGAAATATATCGTACGAAAAGTTTTTTATTGACGTTATTTTTTAATTAAATCGTTGCCAAATTTATTTAATTATTTATATTTATATTTATATATATATATATGTTTTCAATGTCTTTGTTATACATCAATAATATTATTAAACATTACACACACATGAAGTATAAAGATATGATCAATAGGAGCGCATGAGTAACAAGGCCATGAGCGATAGGAGTTTATTATTAAAAAATTGTAATATTAATAATAATAATAATAATAATAATAATATTAATAATAATAATAATATTAATAATAATATTAATATTAACAATAATATTAATAATAATAATATTAGTAATAATAATAATAATAATAATAATAATAATAATAAGAAATCATTCTAAGTAATCATAATAATAGTTATAATAATCATATTAATAATAATAATAATAATAATAATATTAATAATAATAGTAAGTAACCATACTAAGTAATCATATTAATAATAATAATAATAATAATATTAATAATAATAGTAAGTAATCATACTAAGTAATCATATTAATAATAATATTGTTAATAAGTAATAATCATTTTAATAAGTAATAACTAAAACACTACTTATGAAAATAAGTTGTAAATTTCAAATAAAAATTTTTAAAAATACTATGATCTTGAAAGTTATGATGACTCATACAATGACCTTGAGGAAATTATGATGAGTTATGGTCTTTGTTTAAATGACGTTGAATAGATATGATGACACATCCAATGACCTTGAGAAATTTTTGAACGACCTTGAGAAAATATAATGACTCATCTAATGACCTTGAATGAGTCATGGTCTTTGTTTAAATGACCTTGAGAAAATGTTGATGAGTCATTGTCTTTGTCCTACAAAAATTTTTACTTTGAAACTTAGAAATATTTTTTTGCTGGGGTTGGGGCATATGTCTTTGTCCCAGCGGGCCACTGGGATATAGGGCCACAATCCCACTACTTTATACTTCTAGGAGTTGGAATATATGATTTTGGTGAGAATAGAACTGCTTTCCAAAAATGTAAATCTATTTTTTCAAATGCAACTAAAATCATATCACTACCTGAAATATAATTTTTCCTAATTTCCAGTTCCTCTTCTAAACTTTTCTATATTTTATTTATTATATACTCATTGGGTTTGTTGTATAAATAGAAAAATTTCGAGGAAACCGTTATATTAAGTGGATTGTCGTGTTACTCTACACGGTCAAAAACCACGTGTAAACTAACACGGAATTTAATGAGTTTAAATCTATTTAAACCATTATTCATTGATTGAACTATTTTATCTTTATTAAAAATACATATATTCTTTAACACCGACTCTTCCTGATTGTGGAGAACCGACTTGTTCAATTAAACGAACAGCATCTAAACCCCTTTGTTCTATTTCTCGTTGATGTTGTTCATATTGTTTCTCCTCCATCTCTCCTAATTCTTCTTGTTTTTAAAAATATTTTTCTTTCCCTTCTTTTTTACATAAACGATGATTTATACATCTACATGATTTATAATGAGATTTAAAACCAGAAATTAAAAATCTTCCATCATGTTTTTCACATTTTTTTGAATTTTTATTATCTAATTGATTTGTAATTTGTTTTTTTCTTTTTTGATGAGATTTTAAAGCTGTATCTCTTTTAAATAATTGACTACAAGTAAGCAAAAATAATTTTGGGTACCTAAATTTTTTTGACTTTTCCATTTTTTAATTTTAGTTTTTGTAATATGATTTTATTTTTTTGTTTTTTTTAAATTTATCAAATAATTCATTAAACAATTTAGAATTTAAATTTGAATCGAAATTCTTAATATCCCAATTTTTATACAATTCATAAATTTTCACACAAATCATTATTTTTTTGAATTTCTTGAATTTTCTTAGTTTCCATTTATTTATTCATTTTATTTATTTTCTTGAATTTCTTTAAGTTTTTTAAAAATATATCGGAGTTAACGACGAGTTCTAATAATCAATCAAAATCATTATTTATACACTTTTAACAGAATTTCCTGTTTGTATGTGTATGCGTGGATGTGTGTATGCATGTTTCTATGTGAACAGTGTTTGTTACTATAAATAGAATATGTTGCTATAAACAGATTATGGAAACAAACCCACAATAAGCTTTTTACCCAAATTACACGGAATTTATAATTATGGTGGGTTTCTGGGTGTTGATATTTTGAAACTATAAGGTTGTTATCCAGACAACCCCATACAAATATCTTTCGCTTACCACTCGGCACCCGTTGCTAAGCAACGTTGGAACTGTGTTCGAGTGGGTAGATCGTCCGCAAAAAGTGAGCGCTATTGCTAATGCTATAATTGACCGAACGATCCATGGGTCCAACGAGCTGCCGATAGAAGGCCTGTGCTCGATTTAGATTTTTAGGTCCCATTATTCTCCTATCTCTTTCAAATGTCCATTCCCATAATGCTTCTTATCGTCGTCCGTGTTGATTATTATTCTTTGGCCTGTACACCCTTTGCTGTGTTAAATATCCTCACCTTATCTCTCTTACTCTTATCCTTATTATAATCACAATGTTCCCTACTACGTATTATTGCTTGCCTTATCATTGATACTATTATATGTATTACCTTTATTAATTGTTACTACTATTACCTTTATTATTATTTTTATTACTATATAATTACCATTACGTTTATTATATTACTACTATTATCATTATTACTATTATTATTATCATTATTATTACTATTATTATTATCCTAATTATGATCATTATTATCATTATTATTATAATTACCATTAACCTTACTATTATCATTATTATTATCAAGTTTTTACTAGGGATCCTTCATTATTCCTCCGCTTTATAAAATATTTTTCTTGTATAAAAATTTAGCTGTAATCCATCTGTATTTTTCCGGTTTTCGATAAAGTATTCGAAAAATTTTTGCAGCGTTCCGCCCTTATTTTACGGTTTTATCCTTATTCTGTAGTTTTCGATAAAGTATTTTCGTCGATTCGGAAAATTTGAGCAGCGTTCCGCCCTTATTTTACGCATTCCACTTTTACTTTACTATTTTCAATAAGTATTTTAATTACTTCAAAAAATTTGATCAGCGATCTGCCCTTATTTTTTGATTCCAATATAATACTAACAATTGAACAACATTCCACTTTTACTTTACTATTTTCTATAAGTATTTTGATTGATTCGGAAAATTTGAGCAGCGTTCCGCCCTTATTTTACAGTTTTTTATGATAAGTGTTTTAACTATTTCCAAAAATTTTGCGCAGCGTTCTGCCCATATTTTCCGTTTCAATTTAACATAATCTATTTAATTCTTATTAAAAAACATTATTTTTTATGATTTTGGTCGTTCGGATAAATCTTTTTCCGATGGCTATTCATTTTAACTGTTGCAACGATTTCGCAATTTTCCCCACTACCCATTCCCTCTCTTTGTCCTTAAGATCTATGTATGTTCATTTCATAATTAATGAGTGCCCACTGGACTACTCGGTATTAGATATTTTGAGCCGATTGTTGTTAAAAATTTATGTCAATTTTACAGGAAACGGATGATGAAGGAGCAGCCAAAGGACTACTCCTTTACCTTCCAATTTCCCCTATATACGGATAATATTGACGTTCCAGCTCCTGCGTTCTCACGCCGGAGCCTTCACGGGCACGAAATCATTGGCGATAATACACGCACTTACACGATTTGCGATAGTGTGTTTTATTTTTCTATCTTGCGTTATGTTTGGGCTGTGGGCCACCAAAAAAAATAATAGAAAAATAAATTACCAGGTGAATTAGGCAAAAGTCTCGACGCATAAACTGTATATTTGGCATTCATATAAAAAAATTTTAAATCGTGCATCGATGCATATAAACCAAAATAACATAACTAAAAATATTGCTGCAAAACATAACAATAGATTAATAACCTGAAAATATTGCTGCAAAACATAACTATGGATTAACGACCTGAAAATATTGCTGCAAAACATAACTATGGATTAACGACCTGAAAATATTGCTGCCAAGTAGTTGAAAAGCACACAGTAAAGCAAGATAAAACGTGTGCAACTTAATTTTGGTTGAAATTAATACTACAAAGTAGTTGAAAATTTGTGAAAACACATCAGTATTTATACCTATAATTTGGCCTTAACCTTGCGTGTTAGTTTTACTGCGATTAAATAAAATTCGACCTTGAAATTATTTGTGTTATCTAAATTAAATTTTTATTTATTTCTTAATTTAAATTGGTAATTTATTTTTAACATTTTTAATTAAATTTATTCAGCTAAAAATATTTTATTTTTATTCATTTAATTCATTAATTTTTACTTTTATATAAATGGTCATTTTACGGTCAAATTTTCTTGTTATTATGTTATTTTTTATGTAAATTTCGTGCGGTTCCTGATGCATTTTGTATTTATTTTATTTTACTTTTATGTTTTTTGATTTTATATTTATTTATATTCTCTCAGATTTTAAAATGTTTAGTTGGTGTTGTATGTTATATTTTAAGTTATCTTGGTGCTGGGTTTTCGTGCTGTATTACTGATACATTTAAACAATTCTCAAGGCTATTTGTGTGCTGGCCCAACAATTAAAAGTAGTGGTAAAACATCCATATCCAACCAGGCCGCTACTTAGGGGCCATTGGGTACCCTGTCTGGCTTGGCTGGTTTGGGTTTAAATAAAGTGAATTTTGGGGATTCGGGCGCCAGAAAAGTAAGTGTGATTTCTCTGGCTTTTATATAGGATTTGAGTGCGGTCTTTGGGTGGCCTGGCTGGATATAGGTGTTTTACCACTAATTACCATCAATCTTTCAAGCTGTAAATAAGAGAGATATTAAAATTTAATATTTTAATTTTAAATATATCTTTTTAATTGTTTAATTAAAATTCATTTTTTAATTTAATATTAGTTATTACCTGGCTGTTGTTGAATATGAATTTTAAAATTTATAATTTAAATATGTTTTTGAAGTACATGTATAATTAAACAAGTGCACAAGTTTTCAAAATAGTTAAAATGCTTTATTGCTTTTACAAGCAAATGCAATGTGAAAACTCATTAAAAAGTATTAAAAAAGGTATAATTAATAAATTTTATTTTTATTACGAAATACAAAACAACTTACTAAAAAAATAACCATAAAAACAAATTATATTATATTATTGCTAAGAATTGCTGTCGCTTTTACTTCTTAAATTAATTAAAAATGAATTTATATTATTATACTTATTAAATGTTTGTTTATTGATATAATCATAATGTTTACACTACCCCGGATATTATAAAATAAATATTATTTGTATAGGTGTGATTTATCTCATAGGCCATATGCGGTTCATGGACCGCGGGTTGGCCGTCAATGTTCTAAATGATGATAGAAAATATTACCTTCAATCTTTCAATTGCTGGTGATAAAGAAAGATTTGTTTCTTAATTATATTTTTGACTGAAGAACCAGGCTTCTTATTCATTAGCCACAGAACCAACAACAATTTCTAAATTGGTTCTCCATTTCAGTTGAAGAAAATATCCTACAAGGCAATGTATTTCTCTCGAATTCCAACGTGTTGCATGTAGAAAGGGCAATTTTCGTAATTTGATCAAGGAAAGATTTCTATATTTCTAAAATTGTGAAATTTATTATATACAATAACTTTTTTCTTGGGTAAACGTGACTTGTATAACTTGAAGGCATCACATTTGAAACCAGGATTTTCACGTTCTTTGATTTGAGCTTCTCCTCTATACAGTTGCTGCAGTTCTACGTAATCTTTGGTAATTTCATCTATGAATGTATAATTCAATGTAGGTTTTTGGTAGTGATTTGGGATGAAATAATAAAATACATGTTTCAAGATTCTTTCAAAAATATGGTGTTGACAAATGATGTATTAACTATGTCTATAATTGTTTTAAAGAGAATTCGTTTTCAGGGTTGAACGCAACTCTGATTCTAGATAAATAAAATAAACATAGGTTCAAATTTAAGTGTGATCCAAGACATTGAACTGTCTTGACTTTACCTGGGTAGTCTCAAAATCAGAAACTTTACTTACTCCTATTTTCAGTTTTTGCGATAGTTGTGCTACATTGGAACCAAATATTTTCTTGATGCCTGTTTAAAACAGTTGAGATCAACTGATCTAATCCTTGATTTGTTATTGTTAAATATACATATATAATAAATTGTTTAATAAACTGTATTTGATTTAAAGTTTTAGTTTTGTTTTCAGAAATTAACAACAAGCACTAACATATTAATTAATATATATATATATATATATATAAAATATTAATAGTAATATCATATATATTATTTATTTGTTAGAGTCAGATAATTCGAGTTTTTGAGTTAATAATCCATCCCCAATTTTTCGGATTTTAAAATTTTATGAGCTCGACTTGATAAAAATTTCTGGGCAATTAATAGCGTACTTTTTGAATACAAATTAATAATCACTGAGCTAAGAAATAGTAGATTGCAACATTTTAGAGCGGATATTAGAAATAGACAAATAATGACAGATGAACAAAATTTACAAAATAATTTACCAAATTTCAATAATTTACTGGGTAACCAAGTTAATAATAATGCGAAAAATTCTGTCATATTATGCGTTCTTGTCCAAAAAATCAAGTTACAAATGGTAATTGTAATAATAATAATAGATCTAAACAGATAGCATCGACTATTAATCAAGATCAGAATCTGACGTATTTACAACAGCTTCAATTGGAAATTCAAGAGAAGAGAAACAGGTTAGCTAGGTTAACAAATAAAGGGATTGATGATGATGGAGAAACAGAAACGTACATGCTATCATCAGAACAGAAACAATTGAAAAGAAATCACAAGCCACAAAGATTTATCAAAGTAAGGTCACAGTAACACCTGAAATAATTAAATTTTCGTTTAGTTTTCAGAAATATTTATAGTTATATCATATATTTATTTATTTGTTAGAATCAAGTAATTCAAGTTTTTTGTATTAATAATCCATACCCTTTTTTGCTAATATAAAGTCAATATATGTGTACATATTTAAAAATTAAATAATAACTGTAAATATTAGTTATGTAAAATATTATTAAAATAGTATTTTCAAATTAAGATATTAAATATATAATGTAAAATATTTTATAAATTTTAAATAATAAATTTAGTATATTAATGTGAATTGAATGCATGAAAAATGAAATCTGTCCTTCTGAAAATATCAATAGCTTACACTTAAGAAAAAATCCTTCCTTGTAGCTAATAGGGTGAATTCCCAGTAAAATATATTTAATAAATAAAAATTAATGAATAATTTATTAGGCATGTGGAAAGCTCAAGCTATATGGGAAACCTGAAGTAATAATTAGATCAAATCTCTTACAAAATCAATAAACCAAAATTAGTTTTCGAGGTTATTAGTGAGTCAAGAAGTCATCTAGCCAATTACAATATCACAAAACAAAATAATTATTTGTGTTGAGAATTTGGTTAGTCTGTCTCCTTAGCCCCATGTTTTCAGTAACTTGGAGAATGGATTCAAAATTTGAGTCTTTTCTCCAAGTAACAACAATAATAAAATTAATGATAAAAATAATGATAGAAAAATAAAAAAAGAATTTAACATAAAGTAAATGAATAAGAATCAACATTTTTTTATTATATATTAATTGGAAATTTGTGATTTTGGAAAAATAATATTGCGAGTGTAATTTAAGAATAAAAAGGTGTAATTTGAAAAATAAATTTTGACTTTAAACCGTTCAAAAATGTTGTTAATATGTTCGATTTCTAATGAAATTCCTGAAGTTCCAGTTCTTAATAGATTTTCAGGGCATGCTTATGAAAGAAGGTTAATTGATGAATACTTAACAACCAGTGATTTAAATCCAGTCACTGGGGTACAGTTTTCTCGAGAAGCTTTGTCTACTCTTAAATCACAAGTTGGAATTATATCTCATATTGTTTCTCCTCAAGCTGCACAATTTGATAAAAGTGAAGCAGGAAAAACTCTTCGTTGGATGGATATGTTAAATGCTACAGTTCCAAGTCGTATTAAAACTGCACTTGATAAAATCCCAACAAATATTCAAGAATGCTCTATGAATAAATATCATAACTTTCTGTTTGATGGTCAAGTTTTGGGATATTTAATGGCAGCGTTGGATTCAGGTCATAGTGAACAATCAAATGGAAAAGCCTGGACAAATTCTGACGCAAACATTCTCATCCTCAATCAAGTAACATCAACCCATCTGAATCAATTCAATAAAAAATCACAATTGGATCTGTCGATCGGGGTTCTTCCACAGCTGCGATGTCTCTGCATCCTCGTGGGCCTTGTTGCAATCGATAATAAATTAATTAAAAAGATGATGGAATTCACCAGTTTGGTTAGGAATTCATATGACTAGTCTGTTCATTAAAACAGGTATAAAAAGCAAGAAACAGCTAGTCAAGGATTAATAAGTCAAGAGGACCAGTAAATCAAAGATGACGAAAAAGTCTAAGGAAGCAAATATGTATTACCAAGTTGAGTTTAAAAGCGATTGAAATCTAACATTAGCCAATTCAATTTAATGTCCGTGCAAGAAAGAATTATCTACTGTGGTTGAACTTAACCATATTGCAAAGATGAAGATGAAGAATTATTGTATTGACGATTATGTTTATTGTTGTAAATGCTAATAAAATTTCTTGTGTTGGGTTCTGTTAATTTACTTTGCAAAGTGAGAAATCGAGGAGTCAGAGAACAAACCAATTTGTAAGAAATAAATAAAATACTTGTAAAACCACACAAAACCGGAAATAACTCTCTTTGTCGAAGATGTAAGTATTACGAATGGTCACCAGTAACATATACTCGCTGATTAAGGTGGAAAATATTAAGCTAAAAAATATTTTTTTAGTATGTCTATGTAAATTATAGAACTTCTAAGTAGATCACCTCAAAATTGCTCAGATTTTAAGTAAGTCAAGTTGGATTTACTTACAAAATTTCACTATAAAGTTGTAATTCAGCCGAAGAAGACGCACGAGGGAAACGAAGGGAAAATTTTGGTAGATAAGAACTGTAATCCTAGAACTATAACCATTTTTATATATATTATTCTGTATATTATTATCTTCAAAGACATTTTTCTCTCCTCAGAAACACAACCAATATCAAGTCAGTTATATTTGCACTAGCCAAGTTATTTATATATTGTTGACAGAGTTTCATTTAAATATATATTATTTCTAATAAAATTCCAAAGCAAATTTGAATAAACCGCCTTATCCGTTATTGTGGCGCCATTTTCTCTGTTGACAGTTCTAAAAGCCATTACTTATAAATTTAAAATAAATTTTTGTTTAAATTAAAATGAAAAATATTTTGTTTAATTAATTGCACACAGCTCTATTTTAATTGATAAATATATGTGAACAATTAAAGATTTTTAATGGGGGTTTTTAGGTATTGGAAATTTTTTTTTTATTACTTAATAGTTGAATGAAAATTCTCACGATTGCACTTTATAAAACTTTATTTGAATATCTACAAAGTGAAATAAAAAAAAATCAATGATGCCTGAATTGATTATTATCCGTAATGTCATATCGATTGATTTCTATTATTCTTAGAAATAAACAACCAATCAGATTTGAGTAATGTTGATTATTTGTAAAGCGTGAAATTTCCAAAACCAAAAATGCAGAAAAATGTAATAGGAATAATTCTATTTTGAATTTAAGTTTTACAATTAAGAAATTTATTTCTCCAAATTTTTTCTTGAATCTCTAGACATGTAATTAATCAAATTATTTCAAAAATAGAATAAATTTGAGAAAAATTCAAATCATTATTAATGTTGTTTTTTAATAAAAATTTAGATTAATACCAAGTAAATTTTTTTATTATTAAAATAGTTACTAAAATACTTTTAATGCTGTGATATATTATTTTAATTATTAAAAAAATTGTATAATTAAAATGGTCTGATAACTGATACTTCTAAATAAATCTTTTGGCTTTTGTAAAAGAAAATAAATTATTTTTCAATTTAGTAAAGAAGAGCTCAATAAATATAAATAAAATAATTTTAGCTAAAATATGTTAGATAATTATTAATCCATTTTCTAAATTTTCAGATGCCTTAGTAAAGACCGAATTATTTAACATTGAAATCCTTGGACCGAAAATTAATCAAGAGTGAACTGAAATATAAACTCAACCACATTCATCCTCTCAATGTCAAGCAATCTGCAATCACAGTTCACAAAGTTACAGCCGAAAGAGTTGTTGAATAAAATTCCCAGAGTTTCATTGAAACAACAAACGATTTATTTTTAATCTGGATTAGTATTTTTGATAAAAATATTTCAATAAAATTAGAAAAATTAATTTTACAGTGAATTATCATTGATTTTACCCTTGAATTCTTTTAGATTTATTTTTATAGATAATAAATTTAATATATTATTTCTCTATTTAACGCCTCGAGATATTTTTGACATCAAATTTAACTTCAAAATTTTTAAACTTCAATGTCAAAATTTTATTGAGAAATGTTGAGAAAATTTGATAAATAGATAATATATTGGGGGAGAATTAAAACAAAAGTCATTTCTGAAATGAAATTGGCATGAAATTTGATACGATTTCTAATGACAGATTAATTTTGAGCTTATTTGACTCTCATTAATAACATGTACGAAATTTTGCTATCAATGCTGAAAACCTGACAACTTCACCACCAAGCAATTGAATATTACAATTGTACCATTTTAAGAAATTTCTTAAACTATCATGCTTCAAAATATTTTATGCAAAAATCTTCATTTTGTAAAATGATTCTTCATCTTCTTCATTTTCTTGAATATTATTGTCTTTGTAAAATTTTTCTGTAATCATTGGCATTATTCATAATCTCAAATTATTGCTAAGTGCACAAGATTTCAAGTGTACAAGTCTTCAACATCTTACAACTATGTATTATACTTCTGAAGACCCAATAAAATATTTAATTACGGCCAGTATATTATTCCAAAAATTTCTTAGGTTTGAGGATAATATTAAAATAATATTACAATAATATTACAATAATATTAAAATTAAAAATAATAATAATAATAATAATAATAATAATAATAATAATAATAATAATAATAATAATAATAATAATAATAATAATAATAATAATAATATGAAGAACAACTAGAACAAGAATTTAGGGTTTGGAATAATTTTGCTATTCAAATTATAATTTCTAATTATAATATTTATTCATCATTAATTTTATTTCTACACTATCTAAATTTTACTAATATAATTAACACTAATTCAATTATATGTGGTTTTCACTTTTTCTTTAAATAAATCACATAAATAAATTTCATTTTTTTATTTGAAGTTCATTTTATCAACTTTTACACCTTTTCAGTTGTTTACTGAACCACTAGTTAATAATAATAATAATAATAATAATAATAATAATAATAATAATAATAATAATAATAATAATAATAATAATAATAATTATAATAATAATTATAATAATACTAATAATAATAATAACAATAATAATAATAATAATAATAAAAATAATAATAATAATAATAATAACAATAATAATAATAATACTACTAATTATAATAATAATAATAATAATAATAATAATTATTATTATAATTATTATTATTAATATTATTATTATTATTATTATTATTTTTTTTTTTTAACGAAACTAAATATAGACCTTACTATAGTGTGACCATTATGCTGACATGTAGAAGAAAATTAAATTTATGCATTTAAACAAAAAAAATTAAATTTTTTTTTATCCCCCCGGGTTGAACTTCATTTAAACAAAAAATTAAAAAAAATTGTTTACTCCCCCCTCCGGGGTCTAGGCAGGGCGCCGTCTTGTCACAAATATAATTTTAATATATTATTATTCTCATCGTATTCTTGATAGATTTTTTTTGTTTTTTTAAGAGTTATATATATACATTAAAACAAATGAAACAAATTTAGGATTTTTCTAATTATTTAAAAGAAATTTAAATGTTCAGCTGTTTTTTTTCTCATTTTTAAAGCAAATTATCGCAGTGAAATTCAATAAATATAGAATAAATTGTTTTTCTACATTTAAAAGAATTTCAGGGAGAAATTTATTCTAATGATTTTCTATTTGGAAACTTTGGTGCTTCTGTATCGAAATTTCAGCTTAACGCTACTTATTATTTTTCTATTTCCAAACTTTTTTATAATAACTTTGATAAATTAAGCATTGTTAACCATATTATAGTGGATTGTAATTTTTTCGTAAAGTTGCATAAGGTTCAAAAAATAATATTCGAAAATACTGTCTCTATAATGAAAGAGTTAATATAGATTAAAATATGTCAATTCCAAGTAGTTAGCAACCTACCACATGACAAAAGAATGGTTTCTATATGTTGTGAAGGTTTCGTTAAAATAAAAATTATATCAAGCAGACATGTTTTAGCTTAGTACATAAGTAAATTGGGTACTTAAATAAAACAAGTCACATTAATTTTTATATAACAATCATTTTCTAAAATGTGACTCATTTTTACTTTAATATTCCCAAAAACAAAACTAATTTATACATTATTATTATTATTATTATTATTATTATTATTATTATATTAAAAATAACACCACATCTAAAAATATACAATTTACAACAATAAAAAAAATCGTTAAAAAACAACTTAATAAAAAACTTAATTAATTCACATATAAAGATTTAAATAAAAATAATACAACAACTAACATAATAATTGATTAATAATTTTTATTTTATTCAATATTCGTCCGCGAAATGTGGATGTCGAAATCTGTATTCTTCTCGAAAATCTGGATCATCTTCGTCTTTCGGGAAATGTGAATGAGAAATTTGATCATACATTTCATCCATTGTTTCTATATTCATAACCGTGTCACCCACATTATAATGCCCATAGGCTAAACTTTTATTTTTCTCAACCCAATACCTCTTGTCATCATTATTTGTTAAGGCTATTTTACTATTTTTAATTGTAAATAATTGATGGTTTTTTCTTGCTATTCGAGGTTGTGCTACTGAAATCATCGAATTATTATGATAACAATCAAGATACGATTTATGTTTTAAATCGGTACCCTTCAATGTTATACCTTTAGCCTTGTTGCTCTCTATATCACTCAAAATACTATAGCCTTTAGGCCTTAGGAACACCCATGCATTATATCTCAGTCCTTTATTCTCATCTTTGAATTTGCCAATGACAGAATCTAGAGCTCTTGAATATAATTCATGTGATGTATCATAATTCGATGTATCCAGTAGGTTATCTCTTATCATAGCTGGTAAAAGAATATTTAATTTACACCCTTTAAGTTTTAGAAAAAATGAATCAGTGTCACCTGCAATAATATTGATTTTACAATTAAATTCCTCTCGATATTTTTGTAAATCAATATATTGCAACTGATACATACGTAATTTAGAGAGATCTAGTACAGTTTGACCAATATAGCTAGGTCTATCTAAACACATTGATTCCTTACTTAATAATATTGAAATTAAATCGTTGTCAATTTTATAAGTCTTTTTAAATGTTGGTTTAGAGGAATAAGTTATTAATTTAGAAGCCGAATTACATAGTCTCAAGTTATTGCGCTTTTTTAAGTTCTCAACTGTCTTGCCATATAAACTATTATTTAAAAGTTTAAAATAGTTTTTGTCCAGATTATTGGTTGATACAGCCCTAAGTCGAGTATTCGTATCAATATAATTCTTAAATATTGAAGACTATTGAAGCCTAATGGCTCTATAAATTTTAGTTACCTTTACCCCAAGAGAAAGATAAAGTTGAAGAAGTCTCCAATGAACAACATAATTCTTTTTTTGTAGATGTATGAGCATCAATTTCTCTATTTTTAGAACCTGGAGCACATAATCTTTCAGCTGCTACCAGAAAATCATCCAGTTTATCGTGAATATATGTTGGTATATCTAAATCAACTTCTACGGTATATCCATATGGAAGTGTATCTAGATCGTTCGATTCAGTCCTTTAATAAATTATTTAAATCAATTTGATCTATAATCCAAGATAATTCACCTTTAGGTAGTTTTTGGCTAAGAGCCAAACCATATAAATTATTAATGTCAATGTATAAAAGTTCAGTATACTCATTTGTTTTAACATAATTTTTGTTTATAAATTTCAAACCCCCTCGTATACCACCCTCAAAGAAATTATACATTTCCATGTCTTGGATCAATTCGATGGGTTCATCTAAAGTCATCAGAGCTGAATACCAAGACATACCAAAAATGCCTAAAAAATTCAATGGTTCAAGACGATTATGTGCTAAAGATCTGGTTCGAAACTGTTGGAAAAAGTCATCTAGAAGAAAAACATCATATAATCACAAAGGCTATTACAGTTGGTTTCCCTCCATGTAACTTCAGCCAAAGAATATTCATCCTCAGTAACACCATCCCAAATTGGTGGTAATTGGAGAGTTGACTGCAGAAATTCCAAACTAATGGCAATATCACAAGGGAAAATTCCTTTACTATTAACAATGGTTCCCCTAAATTCTGATTTTGTTATTGGTAAATCTGGTAAAGTTTTAACCGCATCCTTTAAAGAACTATTTATGAATTGTCATGAATCAATAAATTTAACTGGTAGACTACCTATTCTAGCAGATGTTAGGAATTTTTCAGACGTAGTTGGAATACATGATATTTTCCAAGACTTAAAGTTACTCAGACCATATTTCAAGATATGATGAAGATCGTATCTTCTCAAGCTATGAAAAATTTGGAAATTCATATCTTATTTGCCTTGAAAAATTACAAGTTGAGCAAGCTGCACCCAAAAATTTACCGTTAAAATGGTCGTGAACTTTTACTGGTTTTATTAAAGGTTTCTTACAAAGATAACAAAACACTGCAGAATTGAAAGAAGTTAAATCTGTAGCTTTGAGTATTATTTACTTCTTATAATTTTTATAAAAGTATGGTAAAACAGTTTTCATACTAATGTCATCAACCTCTTTAAGAAAGCGTATAACACAATCTAACCCTAAAAAGCTTTTATGTTTTTTCGCCGATAAAGTTGATAATTAATAGAATACCCTCAGAAATAGGTATATGTCTTTGAAAGTATTTATTATCAGTAGGTAGAATAGCCTCGAAGTCAGCGTAAACGTTAAAATATGGTGTGACTGTTTTAGACCAGTCTTTAAAATATAAATTTTTATTTAATGGTAACGTATAAAGTGTTGTTCCTAACTGATTTTTATCGCACAAACCTTTATGAATTTTTTGAGCATTGTCATCATTAAAACCATTTAAACATCGATGACACCATTTACTACGAATTCAAACCTCAGAAACCGAAAGATTATCACAATTCAAAAGTCGATCCAATTTAGTAACTGCAATATAGTGATAAGAGTCACCACTCTCTAATAAAATAAGATTAATTGGTCTACCTCCTACAACGTTTGAACTATGGATGATTTCAACATATGGATGTTTTATTACTTCTTGATTTAACAAAATATCTTACGCATTATCATTGTATGTGAGAACATTAATCGAAAGCCCCGGATTATTATCCGCAAACTTTGATATGTTGCAGAGACGCATCGGTAATTTAGAATTATTATAGACGAGATCAGAAATATTATAATTAGAAATAATATTTATATGCCTTATATTTACTTCATCATATTTCAAAATCGCTAGAACGCTATAAATGAAAATAAATCATCTGTATTTTCAATATTAACCACACAACGTTTATTTAATAACGATTGAGGAGTTTGAAGAGAACCGCTATCACTTACACGACTTATTTGCGAATATTTGGTAATAACAAAATGAATTTCTTTTATTTTATTAATTATCCAATTACTACGTTTATTATAATTATTTTTTCATTAAGAAGAGCAATACCTTCATCTAAAAAGTATTGCTCATTGGTCTTGCAGAATTTGAAATAACGAAAGATTTGAATTCACCATCTTTTTCATATTCAACATCTATAAAAAATTGTATCTTAGCAGAACTCATTTCCGAAACAACATTATTTAATTTATTAATCAAAGAAATAGGTATAGATAAGGATATTAAATTTAAATTTTCGACAACCATTTTAACTATAGCATATAATTTACGTAAATCATAATTAACAACAGAATCAAGCGATCCTCCATGTTGAATAGGATTATTAATTATTTCAGAATCAGAATCAGAGAGAGATATTATTTCAACATCATTGCTGGGGACAACGTCTTTGTTTTCAAAATCAGAAATTATTTCAACAGCATCAAGTTATCCTCCATGTTAAATAGGATTATTAATTATTTCAGAATCAGAATCAGAGTTATTATTTCAATATTATATAAATTTTTAAGTTTAGAAGGACGTGGGTTACTTATTGATAAATTTGATTTTCGTTTATTATTAATATTATTATTATTAATAGGTAATTTAAAAATTTCTATTTGCCTTAATAAGTTAAATTGATTTAAATGATCTTTGTGTGTATCATAAAAATCTAAATAATTTAATTTTTCTGTTAATTTACATGTTGTGAAAACAAAATAGGTGACACGGTTATATGGTTGACCATAATATTTTTTTATAGTTTCATGACGTTTCGTCATGAAAAGAACCATTACAAAAATTTGGGTAAAATATACCTTAATTCAAAAATAACTAATTATATAAAAAATAAATATTTAAAGATGTAATAAAGCAATAAAATATTATATACATACAAAAATAAATAAATATGTATCCAATAATAATAATATGATATGTTAAACATAATCTAATTGGTTAAATCCATTCTTAAATTTAGTATATATATATATATATATATATATATATATATATATATATATATATATATATATATCCAAAATATAACGAAAAAATTATTATTATAAATAATGCAAACATATAAAAGTAATTTTATTTTCATTATGTAATATTGCTTATTCTTTATTCTAGAAAACTCATTAAAAAAGATGGAGAAACAAATAAATCAGGATATAATTTCAATACTGATAGAAGAAAATTCAGCATCTGCCGTGAATTTTATTAGGAAGTCGCCTGTTCAATTTCTACAACGAAATTGCTC